>JAAAXO010000328.1:0-87131 GCA_011799875.1 Thinopyrum elongatum
GTCCTAAACATTGTGGCGCCCCCGTGTCGATCGTACACTAATATGCACGCAAACGTGTACGATCAAGATCAGGGTCACGGGAAGATACACAACACAACTCTAAAACATAAATAAGTCATACAAGCATCAATAAACAAGCCAGGGGCACGAGGGCTCAGAATACAAATGCTCGATCATAGACGAGTCAGCGGAAGCCAACAATATCTGAGTACAGACATAGGTTTTAACAACGGTGCCATAAGATGGCTAGCAACAAACAGGGATACAACAGATCGAACAGGCGCAGGGCCTCCGCCTGGGATCCTCCTAAACTACTCCTGGTCGTCGGCGTCCTGGACGTAGAGTAGGCTCCGCCCTAGGTGGTAGTAGTCGTCGAAGGTGGCGTCTGTCCTGGGCATCCAGATCTGGTTGTCGACAACCAGCAAGAAGGGAAAGGGGGAAAGGGGGGAGGAAAGCAAAACCTGTGAGTACTCATCCAAAGTACTCGCAAGCAAGGATCTATACTACATTATGCATGGTATATGGTTAAAGCAGGCAATATCGGTGGACTGAATGCAGAATGCCAGAAATAAGAGGGGGATAGCTACGTCCTGTCGAAGACTACGCTTCTGGCAGCCTTCGCCTGAGGCAATAGAAGAGATTAGTGGAAGTTAACCAAACAACAACGTTATACAATAATCCTACCAGTCGATCTCTCGCGCCACCCGAGAGAGAGCGACCACCGGGTTATATCTGTCACTTGTAAGGGTGTGTTTTATAAGTATCCATTTCTGTTGTCATGAGGTGGAATACAACTTCGGGTCGTCTATTTACTAGTACATTTTTTTAAAATCACAAAATTCCAAAGGAAAAATAGAGTTTTTGCATGTTTTAGACGTTTTAGGGTTTAGGGCTAGGGTTTAGATTTCCAAGTTTAGGGTTAGGTTTTATGGTTTGAACCTTTAGTGTTTACTGTTTAGAATAGAGTTTCGGACGTTTTACGTCCCGGGTTTAGGGTTTAGTACAATTTTTTTAAATCACAAAATAACAAAGGGAAAATAGAGTTTTTGGATGTTTTAGACGTTTTAGGGTTTAGGGCTAGGGTTTAGATTTCCAAGTTTAGGGTTAGGTTTTTGGTTTGAACCTTTAGTGTTTACTGTTTAGAATAGAGTTTCGGACATTTGAAGTCCCGGGTTTAGGGTTTAGGACAATTTTTTATAATCACTAAATTCCAAAGGGAAAATAGAGTTTTTGGACGTTTTAAACGTTTTAGGGTTTAGGGCTAGGGTTTAGATTTCCAAGTTTAGGGTTAGGTTTTATGGTTTGAACCTTTAGTGTTTACTGTTTAGAATACAATTTTGGACGTTTTAAGTCCCGGGTTTAGGGTTTAGTACATTTTTTTAAAATCACAAAATTCCAAAGGAAAAATAGAGTTTTTGGATGTTTTAGACGTTTTAGGGTTTAGGGCTAGGGTTTAGATTTCCAAGTTTAGGGTTAGGTTTTATGGTTTGAACCTTTAGTGTGTACTGTTTAGAATAGAGTTTCGGACGTTTTACGTCCCGGGTTTAGGGTTTAGTACAATTTTTTTAAATCACAAAATAACAATGGGAAAATAGAGTTTTTGGATGTTTTAGACGTTTTAGTGTTTAGGCTAGGATTTAGATTTCCAAGTTTAGGGTTAGGTTTTTGGTTTGAACCTTTAGTGTTTACTGTTTAGAATAGAGTTTCAGACATTTTAAGTCCCGGGTTTAGGGTTTAGGACAATTTTTTATAATCACTAAATTCCAAAGGGAAAATAGAGTTTTTGGACGTTTTAAACGATTTAGGGTTTAGGGCTAGGGTTTAGATTTCCAAGTTTAGGGTTAGGTTTTATGGTTTGAACCTTTAGTGTGTGAGCCGCGCCCACCTCCTATCCTTCATCTCTCCCTCCCCGCGCACCCCCCCCGCCCTGCCACTTGGTCCGCCCCACCACCGATTGGGGCGGTGGCCTCGTGAGCGCGTGCCCGCGCCCACACCGCGCCCCACCCCACACCCCGCCCAGCGTGCCCCCCTGCCCAGGAGAGCCCCCCCCACATGCCGTACTCGCCCCCCACCATCCCCACCCCCCCACCCCCACTGGTTTTGCCCTTCGTCGCGGTGAGCACTACCGCCGCATCGCCGCCTTTTGACCAGATGCGTCCCCCCCCCGGCCGCTCCGTCCTTCCCCTTGGAACACTCACCGCGTTACCCCCGGCGTGATACGACCCAGACCACCCACACCACCCGCCACCCCCCCACCTGCCGGGGCCTAGAAAACGCAAATGGACGGCTAAATCACCAACCCCACCCCCGACCCCACAAGGTGCTGACCGACCAACACCAACGCCCAACACACCCCCGACTAACACACCCCGAGGTATCGCCCGTCCGGGTCACCACTCGAAGCGAACACAGTCGCAACAGGATGACCGACGTCGCCGCCAGTTCGCCGTGGCCTCACCGCGGCCATCTCCGGCGTCGGCGCGCGCCACCCCCCAACCCCCCCCCCACCAACCCCAAGAAACGCGTCCCCGGCCGCCCCAACCCAACCACACCACCCACCCCCACCCTCCCAACCCCCGCAACCATCCCAGACCACTTTACACCACCCCCCCCCGCCCCCAGGGGGTCCTCGCCGGGTTGGTAGGGCGCCGCCAACGCCCGCAACCCGCCTATAACATGGCACCCCGGACCCAGAACAAATGACCGGTGGGCCTCAAAGCCCCCCCCTGGAAATTTTATATTCAAAAACAGAAAAAAAAAGGCTTACCCACACCACACCCCCCAGTTCAACCATCCCCACAACACTTAAAAATATTAAATGAATTATTTATTTAAGTAGTCTTAACTAATTAATTAACCCCCCCCTACCCCGTAACTAATCCCTGATAGATAACTAATTACTGATTAACCCACACAAGTCAAAAATTAATCGTTTTAGTTAATCTCAGTCAAACTGACAAACGGGACCCACACGTAGGTTGCCAGTTCAAAGCCTCTGCTTGGACTTGATGATGTCATGCTGACGTCACCCCCCGCAATAAACTGTTTCGGATAATGTTGCAATTACCCAATAATTAATTAAAATTTCAGAAATTAATAAAACTTTAGAAAATCATATCTTTTAAACCCCGGACTCCGATGAAAATATTTTATACATTGAAAACTGCTCAAGCGACGATACGAACATCGGGATAAGAAAAGAGGTAAAGAGACGTAAGAAGAATTTCTCGAAGCTATGAGTACGTTAAACAATTAGACCGATTTCGATAATCATTAAATAATGAATATGTCCACTTTAATTAAATAAATCCGAATAAATTCCTAAATTAACTAACGACCTTAGTTAGCTTGATTTCACCATGGCCCTGCGTTTAGACATGTCAACAGCACGTTGAATTATTGCCGTGTGTTTATGGTTCTTTCACCCTCTTCTTCTTCGGTAGTAGACTACGAGGACCGACCGCAGTGCTGGGCACCGACCGACTACGTTGTTGACGACCCTACTGGCCAGGAGCAAACGGCAGCCCCACACTTCTTGATCACAAGATATCGCCATTCTCCTCTATAATGCTTGCATTAGAGAGTGTGCATGATAGCTTCGGTTAATCCTATTCTGCTGCATAAGCCTGTCATTGTTGCTGAATGTTGTGGGATACCTTACCTGTAATCCTAATGCACTAGTGAGGATGCTAGTTTATCATCATTGGCCTGCATTCTTGTCACTCGCCTTGCTATACTATCGGGCCGTGAATCGCTCGGGAGGTGATCACGGGTTGTTATACTATACATATATACATACTTTATACAAATGGTGACTAAAAGTGGGTCGGCTCGAAGAGTAAACCGAGAGTGATTCACGGATTGGGGGCTGAAAGGACCTTTGTCACCACGGCCCTTTGAGCTGGATTTCTTTGTGCGGAGCGACAGGGCAGGTTGAGAAACACCTAGGAGGACAGGGTGGGCCAAGCCTGCTTCGGCGTTCGCGTTACTTCCATAATAACACGCTTAACGAGATTGGATTAGATATTTGATCTGAGTCCTGGCCACTGGCCTATAAGCACTAACAACTAGGCGGGAGAGTTATGGGTATCCCGGAGTTCGTGGGGTTCAGTGAAGCCTTTTGACGTCAGCGACTGAGGGAGCGCGCCGTGTGGTGTTGTTGGCACGCGTACGTAAACCGGGCCGTGATCGTGGTGGGGTTTGCTAGGTATGCTGCGGCGCGTCACACAAAGTGCAGGAGCGCCATGGGTTAGGCGATGGGCCCAGACCCAGAGTGCCTAGGATAGTCGGCGTGCTGACTCTCTGTTGAGCATAGGTGGGCTGCGACGTGTGGATCTTCCGAGGCGGGACATCATGACCCAGGAAAAGTGTGTCCGGCCAAAGAGGGATCGAGCGTGTTGAGGGAATATGTGGTGCCACCCCTGCAGGGGGAAAGTTATCTATTCGAATAGCCGTGTCCCTCGGTTATTAAAAGGACGGACCCGAAGTGGTATTCCGACCTAATGAAACAGAAATGGAGACTTAAAAACACACCAGACAAGTGACAGATAAAACCGGTGGTCGCTTCTCGCATGGTGGCGACGAGAGGATCGACGGGTAGGTTTGGTCTAGGATTATGCTATTCGTTGTTGTTTGGGAATTCCTTACCAACTAATCTCTTCTATGGCTTTTCAAGGCGAAGGCCTTGCCAGCGTGAGTCTTCGACAGAGGACTAGCTATCACCCTCTTATTCTGGCATTATGCAGTAGTTCAAGTTAGTCACCACGATTATTGCCTCTTTACACATATACATGCATATGTAGTATAGATCCTTGCTGGCGAGTACTTTGGAGCGTACTCACGGTTTGCTTTACCCTCCTTTCCCCTTTCCCTTCTTGCTGTGGTTGTACAACCAGACGGCCTGGGCCAAGGAGCCAGAAGCCACCTTCGACGACACTACTACCACCAGGGACGGAGCCTACATACGTCGAGACGGACGACGACCAGGAGAAGTTAGGAGGATCCCAGGCAGGCGGCCCTGCGCCTGTCGATCTGTTGATCCCTGTTTGTGCTAGCCATCTTATGGCACCTTGTGTTAACCTATGTCTGGTACTCACATAATTGTTGTTCCGCTGACCGTCTAGGATCGAGCATTTGTCATTCGAGCCCTCGTGGCCCATGGTTGTTTATGATGCTTGTATGACTTATTTATGTTTAGAGTTGTGTTGTGATATCTTCCCGTGAGTCCCGATCTTGATCGTACACGTTGCTGCATTTATAGTGTGACGATCGAGCCAGCGGGGGCGCCACAATGGTTTAGGACAATTTTTTATAATCCATTAAAATCCAAAGGGGAAAATAGGTTTTGGGACGATTAGACGGTTTTTTTAGGTTTAGGCTAGGGTTTTAGATTCAGGTTAGGGTTAGGTTTTATGGTTTGAACCTTTAGTGTTTAACTAGTTAGAATAGAGTTTTCGGACGTGTTACGTTCCGGGTTTAGGCGTTTAGTAAAATTTTTTTAAATCACAAAAAAACAAAGGGAAATAGAGTTTTGGATGTTTTAGACGTTTTAGGGTTAGGGCTAGGGTTTAGAGTTCCATGTTTAGGGTTAGGTTTTTGTTTTGAAACTTTAAGTGTTTAATGTTTTGATTAGATAGAGTTTCGGACATTAAGTCCTGGGTTTTAGGGTTAGGACAATTTTTTATTAATCCCTAAATTCCAAAAGGGAAAATAGAGTTTTTGGACGTTTTAAACGTTTTTAGGGTTAGGGCTAGGGTTTAGATTCAAGTTTCGGGTTAGGTTTTATGGTTTGAACTTTAGTGTTTAGGTTTAGAATAAAATTTTGAGTTTTAAGTACTGTGGTTTAGGTTTAGGGTTTAGTACCATTTTTTTAAACACAAAATTCAAAGGAAAAATAGAGTTTTGGATATGTTTTAGACGTTTAGGGTTGGGCTAGGGTTTTACGGTTTCCCAAGTTTAGGGTTAGGTTTAGTTTGTTGAACCTTTAGGTGTACTGTTTAGATTGAGTTTCGGACGTTTTAAGTCCCGGGTTTAGGGTTTAGTACAATTTTTTGTAATCACAAATAACAATGGGCAAGGAAAATAGAGTTTTTGGTGTTTTAGACGTTTTAGTGTTTAGGCTAGGATTTAGATTTACAAGTGTAGGGTTTAGGTTTTTGGTTGAAACCTTTAGTGTGTTACTGTTTAGACAGAGTTTTTCAGACATTTAGTCCGGGCTTTAGGGTTCTAGGGACAATTTTATAATCACTAAATTCCAAGGAAAATAGAGTTTTTGGACGTTTTTTGTTAACGATTTAGGGTTTAGGGCAGGTTTGGGTTTAGATTTCAAGTTTCGGGTTAGGTTTTATGGTTTGAACCTTTAGTGTTTGACTGTTTAGAATACAATTTTGGACGTTTTAAGTCCGGGTTTAGGGGGTTTAGTACATTTTTTACAAATTCACAAAATTCCAAAGGAAAAATAAAAATTAGAGTTTGGGGTTTTTTAAGTTTTAGGGTTTAGGGGCTAGGGGTTTAGAGTTCCAAGTTAGGGTTAGGTTTATGGTTTGAAACCTTTAGTGTTATATTTAGAATACAATTTTGGACGTTTTAAGTCCCGGTTTAGGGTTTAGTACATTTTTTTAAAATCACAACAATTCCAAGGAAAAAATTAGAGTTTTTGGAGTTTTAGACGTTTTAGGGTTTAGGGCTAGCGTAATTTCAAGTTATAGGGTTAGGTTTTATGTTTGAACCTTTAGTGGTACTGTTTAGAATAGGTTTCGGACGTTTTAGTCCAGGGTTTAGGGTTTAGTACAATTTTTTTTAAATCACAAAATAACAAAGCGAAAATAGAGTTGGTGGATGTTTTAGAGTTTAGGTTAGGGCATAGGGTTTAGATTAAAAGTTTAGGGTTCGTTTTTGGTTTTTGAACCTTTAGGGTACTGTTTAGAATAGAGTTTGGACATTTTAAGTCCCGGGTTAGTGTTAGGACAATTTTATAATCACTAAATTCCAAAGGAAAATAGAGTTTTTGGACGTTTTAAATGTTTTAGGTTAGGGCTATATTTAGATTTTCCAAGTTTAGGGTTAGGTTTTATGGATTGAAACTTAGTGTTATGTTGTAGAAGACCATTTTGGGACGTTTTTAAGTCCCGGGTTTAGGGTTTAGTACATTTTTTTTTATTAAAATCACAAAAATTCCAAGGAAAAAATAGAGTTTTTGAATGTTTTTAGACGTTTTCGTGGTTTAGGGATTCTAGGGTTTAGATTTCAAGTTTTAGGGTTAGGTTTTATGGTTTGAACCTTAGTGTTTACGTTTAGAATACAATTTTGGACGTTTTAAGTCCCGGGTTTAGGGGTTTTAGAAATTTTTTAAAAATCACAAATTCCAAATGAAAATAGAAGTTTTTGGATGTTTTAAGACGGTTTTCGGGTTTAGGGCTAGGGTTTTAGATTTCCAAGTTAGTTTAGGGTTAGGTTTTAGGTTTGAACCTTTAGTGTTTACTGTTTAGAATAGAATTTCGGACGTTGAAGTTCCCGGGGTTTAGGGTTTAGTACAATTTTTTAAAATCACAAAATTCCAAAGAAAAGAGAGTTTTTGAATGTTTTAGACGTTTAGGGTTAGGGCTAGGGTTTAGGATTTCCAAGTTAGGGTTAGCTTTTATGGTTTTGAACCTGTGTTTACGTTTTTAGATAGAGTTTCGGACATTGTAATCCCGGTTTTAGGGTTTAGGACAAATTTTTTAAAAATCACAAAATTCCAAAGGGAAAATAGAGTTTTCGGACGTTTAGACGTTTTAGGGTTTAGGCTATAGAGGATTAGATTTCGAGTTTAGAGTTAGGTTTATGAGGTGAACATTAGTGTTTAATGTTTAGATAGAGTTCAGACGTTCAAGTCCCGGGTTAGGCTTAGATATGATGATACTGGCACTGGTTCTGAAAATCGTCTAGTGGTACCCTATAAAGGTAACCTGGGTATGACTCAGGACCCCGCGTCATGCAAGAAGCTCACGGACACTCGTGTTATTCTCCCGGCAGTACCAAGAATGCTACCAGACATCCGTCAAAGATTCTGGTGGTCAAATCAAACATGACGCAAGACAATTGCCTCGGATAGTTGCCTGAATGTGATGTGGCCGTCGAGTCAAAGCAGACATCAAAGGCCCCGCCGGAACTCGCAACCAATTGCTGTCTGAATGGAAATGGGACCAGTTTGAAATGGACTTTTCATGGATTCCCAAATACAGAAAGGGACCATGATGCTTTCTTGTCGTCATGGACGACTTTCCAAAGTTGCCACATTTTCTAGCCCCCGCTACCCCACCAAGAGACGATCCCTGTAGTCAGCTCGCAACTCTTCACATGGCCAGAATGTTTCACTTTCGGTATTCCAATGGTTATCAGTTAGCCGTGGCCACCCCGCTTATTAAATCAAGATTCTGGGCCAAGCTTCAAGACACCCGTTATGGGGGACTCATCTGTCCTTCAGCCCGCTTTCACCCTCAGTATAAAGGACAAGTTGAACGAGTAAACCAAGTTCTCGACGGGAAATGCTTCGGCTGCGTTTTCTTCAATTCCTTAGGAAGGAAATGGAGAATCTTCCCATATGCCGAATTCTCTGACCATAACGCGTCAAGCCCAGTCTGAAGATGGCAACCACCCCCCAATTCGAGCCCCCCCCTGTTGTACGGAATGAAAGAAGAAAGAGAAAGGAAAGAAGAAAGTGCCGAACCCCCTAAACCTTCCCCCGTCAGAAATGGGGAACTCTACCCTTCGGTCCGGACCATATCCAAATCCTGCGAAGAAGATCAAGTCGCGTTGCGCCGAGCTTTGAGACTGCCTCACCCGCTCACGTCAAAAGAGTCAGCCTCCCCCCCATCCCCCCCCGACCGCAAACACACCAAGATATGGTCTATCAAACTGGCGAAAAGGCTTATCTTCGAGTCACACCGATGAAAAAGGTACACACGATTCGGGGGACAAGGGCAAGTAACTCCTCGCTATTATTGGTCCTTTCACTGTTCTTGAAAGGCGTGGCTTAGAAGTGGCATATCAGTTCGCGCGACACCTCTACCCCCCCACGAACCTTTCTCCTTCGGTTTCACGATGTTTTCAACGTATCACAACTCCGCCGCTGATTCAAGACCCTAATCGCGGCAGTACCCCCCGATCCCCACCCGAATTGCTTGAACTGCAACAAGACCTCTCTATAAAGAGCATACGGTCAGCCCCCAATTCCGATCAAGCCCCCCCCCACCCCAGAGCAGCCCTCGCACACGCAAGAAGCCGCCCCCCCTAACCTTAAAGTTCCCCCACCTCCAGGTTCAGTCGTCAACCATTCTGAGGATGAAGCCACTTGGGAACGAGCCCCCAGGATCGTCTTCGCGATAATACCCCGCTTTGTTTCTTTCTACTCCGAAATCTCGGGACGAGATTCTTGTAGTGGATGGAAGATTTGTTAACACCCCCCTGTATTAAGCTACAGTGATCACCCTTGTGCTGAGGCCATTATGTCATACCCAGATTAATAGTGCATAATCATCATTTAGCATCTATTGCATTTCCAAATCTAGTCAACTTCAAATTTAAGAAACCGTGGGATATAAAAGTGTCCAACATAGAAACTAAAATGTCAGGCATAAGTAACAAATATTCCAGAGGCTATTCTAATTGAAACCACATCATTGGAATTGGATACGTGACCGAACAACCTCAAACACGTGGTATGATATAATATTTAAGTAAACATTTAATTAAATCTGAAATAAATAGGAATTTGTTGTTGTTCCAAACTAATTTAAGTTGTTAAGGATAATGCCGCACTGGTATTTATGAAATAGGTCACACTTTTTACAAAAAACATTGGGGCTCCTAAACATTAACAGTAAAGTAGAGAGAAAGGAAATAAAGAAAAGGGAAAAGAAACAGGAAAAACAAAAAAAAGAAAGGCCCCCTGGACCCAGCTGGGCAGGCCGACCGCCGCTGGCCGACCACCTGGCCCCAACTGGCCGGCCCGCCCATCCCGCCTATCCCCCACTGGGGGGTGAAACCCCTAAACCAGCACACTCACCCCAATTCCCCCCTCTCCCTATATCCGGCCATCCCCCCCCTCTCCCCGATTGGTCGGCGATCGAGAGGTGGGGAGTCATCCAGACGGACGACCCCCCCAAGACCCTCCCCCGGCCCCCCGCCCACAGCCCGCCCGCCCCGTTGCCCATTGAGTTCCCTTGGGACGCCGTCAGCCGGAGCGCTCCCCCTCGCGGCTGCTCTCCTCTCCGCGTCGTCCCCGTCACCCCTCGCGCCTACTGCCCCGACATCCCTACGCCCTCCTGTAGCCTCGCCCCCCCCTCCCTCTCTCCTCCCTCCGCGCACCCATCCCCGCGCCGCCTTGCGTCGCCCGCCACCTGGCGGTGGGCCTCGGAGGTCGCGTGCCCGCGCCCACTACGCGCGCCCCACCCCGCCCAGCTGCCCCCTGCCCAGGGAGCCCCCACATGCCGTCTCGCCCCCCTCCCCCCCCCCCCACTGGTTGCCCTTCGTCGCGTGACGCACTCCGCCGCATCGCCGCTTGTGCCGTGCGTCCCCCGGCCGCTCCGTCTCTTCCCCCTTGGACACTCCCGCGTTCCCCCGGCTGTGTTCGACAGACCACCCATCCACTGCCGGTCCCCGCCACCTGTCCGGTGCTGCCAGAAGCGCAAGTGGCCTTCATCCACGCCCACGCTCCCGACCCCACAGCTCTCCGCGGGCCCTCATCGCCCCATGCACCCTCTGACCAGCCCTTCTTCGCAGTGTATCCCCTCGGGTTCCCTCGTAAGCAATCTTCCCGTCTCACGGTACCGGTCTCCCATTCGCGTGCTCACCTTGCGTCCATCCCGGCGCGGCGGCGCACCCAGGACCCCACAACATGAACGGTCCTCCGGTCGCCCACCTTCAACTACTCACCCACTCCATGGTCCGCCCGCAACATCGACACTTTAACCCCGCCCCCGCCCCAGGCTCTTAGGCGCAACGGCAACCCGCCTATCATGGACCCCGGACCAGAACATGAGGTGGGGCCTCAGCCCCCCCCTGGAAATTTTTTCAAAAAAGAAAAAAAAGGTATACCACAACCCAGTTCAAACCCAAAACTTAAAAATATTAAATGAATTATTTATTTAAGTTAGTTAACTAATTAATTAACCCCCCTCCCCTAACTAATCCTGATTTTAGATAACTATTACTGATTAACACACAGTAAATTAATCTGTTTTAGTTAATCTCAGTCAAATGACAAACGGGACCTCACACGTATTTGACCAGTTCCAAGCCTCTGCTTGACTTGATGATGTCATGCTGACGTCACAATACTGTTTCGGATAATGTTGAATTACCCAAAATTAATTAAAATTTCAGAAATTAATAAAACTTTAGAAAATCATATCTTTAAACCGGACTCCGATGAAAATATTTTATACATGAAAACTTGCTCAAGCGACGATACGAACACGGGATAACGAGGGTAGCGTAGAGATCCGAAGCTATGAGACGTTAAACAATTAGACCGATTTCGATAAAATGAATAGTGTCCAACTTTAATTAAATAAATCCGAATAAATTCCTAAATTAACTAAGACCTTAGTTAGGCTTGATTTCACCATGGCCCTGCGTTTAGACATGTCACATGCACTGTTTGATTATTGCCGTGTGTTTACTGGTTCTTTCCCCTCTTCTCTTCGGTAGACTACGAGGACCGACGCAGTGCTGGGCCCGACCGACTACGTTGTTGACGACCCTACTGCCAGAGCAAACGGCAAGCCCCCCCTTGATCACCAGATATCGCCATTCTCCTCTATAATGCTTGCATTAGAGTAGTGTAGCATGATAGCTTCGGTTAATCCTATTCTGTGCATAGCCTGTCATTGTTGCTACTGTTGTGGGATACCTTACCTGTAATCCTAAATGCCTAGTGAGGATGCTAGTTTAATCATCATTGGCCTCATTCTTGTCACTCGCCTTGCTATACTATCGGGCCGTGATCGCTCGGGAGGTGATCACGGGTTGTATACTCATACATATATACCATACTATACAAATGGTGACTAAAGTCGGGTCGGCTCGAAGAGTAACCGAGAGTGATTCACGGATGGGGCTGAAAGGACCTTGTCCCACGGCCCTTTGAGTGGATCTTTGTGGCGGAGCGACAGGGCAGGTTGAGAACACCTAGGAGGACAGGGTGGGCCAAGCCTGCTTCGGCGTTCGCGTTACTTCCATAATAACACGCTTAACGAGATTGGATATTTGATCTGAGTCCTGGCCACTGGCCTATAAGCACTACACCAACTAGGCGGGAGTAGTTATGGGTATCCCGGGTCGTGGTATCAGCTGAAGCCTTCTTGACGTCAGCGACTGAGGGAGCGCGCCGTGTTGTTGGCACGCGTAACGTAAACCGCCGTGATCGTGTGGGTTGCTAGGTATGCTGCGGCGCGTACACAAAGTGCAGAGCGCCATGGTGGCGATGGGCCCAGACCCCAGAGTGCCTAGGATTAGTCGGCGTGCTGACCTCTCTGTTGAGCTAGGTGGGCTGCGACGTGTGGATCTTCCGAGGCGGGCATCATGACCCAGGAAAGTGTGTCCGGCCAAAGGGGATCGAGCGTGTTGGGGAATATGTGGTGCCACCCCTGCAGGGAAGTTTATCTATTCGAATAGCCGGTCCCTCGGTAAAAAGGACGACCCGAAGTGTATTCCGACCTATGACAACTAGAAATGGAACTTAAAAACACACCACAAGTGACAGATAATAACCGGGGTCGCTCTCTCGCATGGTGGCGACGAGAGGATCGACGGGTAGGGTAGGATTATGCTATATCGTTGTTGTTTGGATTCTTCCACTAATCTCTTCTATGGCTTTCAAGGCGAAGGCTGCCAGCAGTGAGTCTTCGACAGGACTAGCTATCCCCCTCTTATTCTGGCATTTGCAGTTCATATCCACCGATATTGCCTCTTTACACATATACCATGCATATGTAGTATAGATCCTTGCTGTGCGAGTACTTTGGAGGTACTCACGGTTTGCTTTACCTCCTTTCCCCCTTTCCCTTCTTGCTGGTTGTCGACAACCAGAGCTGGGCCCAGGAGCAGAAGCCACCTTCGACGCACTACTACCACCAGGGCGGAGCCTACATACGTCGAGACGCCGACGACCAGGAGATAGTTAGGAGGATCCCAGGCAGGGGCCCTGCGCCTGTTCGATCTGTTGTATCCCTGTTTGTGCTAGCCATCTTATGGCACCTTGTGTATAACCTATGTCTGTACTCACATATTGTTGCTTCCGCTGACTCGTCTATGATCGAGCATTTGTATTCGACCCTCGTGGCCCTGGCTTGTATTATGATGCTTGTATGACTTATTTATGTTTAGAGTTGTGTTGTGATATCTTCCCGTGAGTCCCTGATCTTGATCGTACACGTTGCGTGCATATAGTGTACGATCGAGCAGCGGGGGCGCCACAATGGTTTAGGACAATTTTTTATAATCATAAAATTCCAAAGGGGAAAATAGGTTTTTGGACGTTTAGACGTTTTAGGTTTAGGCTAGGGTTTAGATTTCCAGTTTAGGGTTAGGTTTTATGGTTTGAACCTTTAGTGTTTACTAGTTTAGAATAGAGTTTCGGACGTTTTACGTCCGGGTTTAGGGTTTAGTAACAATTTTTTTAAATCACAAAATAACAAGGAAAATAGAGTTTTGGATGTTTTAGACGTTTTAGGGTTAGGGCTAGGGTTTAGATTTCCATGTTTAGGGTTAGGTTTTTGTTTTGAACCTTTAGTGTTTACTGTGTTAGATAGAGTTTCGACATTTTAAGTCCTGGGTTTAGGGTTAGGACAATTTTTTATAATCCTAAATTCCAAAGGGAAAATAGAGTTTTTGACGTTTTAAACGTTTTTAGGGTTAGGGCTAGGTTTAGATTCCAAGTTTAGGGTTAGGTTTTATGGTTTGAACCTTTAGTGTTTACTGTTTAGAATAACAATTTTGGACGTTTTAAGTCTCCGGGTGGTTTAGGGTTAGTACATTTTTTTAAACACAAAATTCCAAAGGAAAAATAGAGTTTTGGATGTTTTAGACGTTTTAGGGTTTAGGGCTAGGGTTTAGATTTCCAAGTTTAGGGTTAGGTTTTATGGTTTGAACCTTTAGTGTACTGTTTAGATAGAGTTTCGGACGTTTTAGTCCCGGGTTTAGGGTTTAGTACAATTTTTTAAATCACAAATAACAATGAGGAAAATAGAGTTTTTGGTGTTTTAGACGTTTTAGGTTTAGGCTAGGATTTAGATTTCCAAGTTTAGGGTTAGGTTTTTGGTTGAACCTTTAGTGTTTACTGTTTAGAAGAGTTTCAGACATTTTAGTCCCGGGTTTAGGGTTTAGGACAATTTTTAATCACTAAATTCCAAGGAAATAGAGTTTTTGGACGTTTTAACGATTTAGGGTTTAGGGCTGGGTTTAGATTTCAAGTTTAGGGTTAGGTTTTATGGTTTGAACCTTTAGTGTTTACTGTTTAGAATACATTTTGGACGTTTTAAGTCCGGGTTTAGGTTTAGTACATTTTTTAAATCACAAAATTCCAAAGGAAAAATAGAGTTTTGGAGGTTTTTAACGTTTTAGGTTTAGGGCTGGGTTAGATTTCCAAGTTTAGGGTTAGGTTTTATGGTTTGAACCTTTAGTGTTATATTTAGAATACAATTTTGGACGTTTTAAGTCCCGGGTTTAGGGTTTAGTACATTTTTTAAAATCACAAAATTCCAAAGGAAAAATAGAGTTTTTGGAGTTTTAGACGTTTTAGGGTTTAGGGCTAGGGTTAGATTTCCAAGTTTAGGGTTAGGTTTTATGGTTTGAACCTTTAGTGTGTACTGTTTAGAATAGAGTTTCGGACGTTTTACGTCCGGGTTTAGGGTTTAGTACAATTTTTTTTAAATCACAAAATAACAAAGCGAAAATAGAGTTTTTGGATGTTTTAGACGTTTAGGTTAGGGCTAGGGTTTAGATTACAGTTTAGGGTTCGTTTTTGGTTTGAACCTTTAGTGTACTGTTTAGAATAGAGTTTCGGACATTTTAGTCCCGGGTTTAGGGTTTAGGACAATTTTTATAATCACTAAATTCCAAAGGAAAATAGAGTTTTTGGACGTTTTAAATGTTTTAGGGTTTAGGGCTAGATTTAGATTTCCAAGTTTAGGGTTAGGTTTTATGGATTGAACCTTTAGTGTTTACTGTTTAGAATACAATTTTGGACGTTTTAAGTCCCGGGTTTAGGGTTTAGTACATTTTTTTAAAATCACAAAATTCCAAGGAAAAATAGAGTTTTTTGGATGTTTTTAGACGTTTTAGGGTTTAGGGCTAGGGTTTAGATTTCCAAGTTTAGGGTTAGGTTTTATGGTTTGAACCCCTTTAGTGTTTACTGTTTAGAATACAATTTTGGACGTTTTAAGTCCCGGGTTTAGGGTTTAGTACATTTTTTTAAAATCACAAAATTCCAAATGAAAAATAGAGTTTTTGGATGTTTTAGACGTTTTAGGGTTTAGGGCTAGGGTTTAGATTTCCAAGTTTAGGGTTAGGTTTTATGGTTTGAACCTTTAGTGTTTACTGTTTAGAATAGAATTTCGGACGTTTGAAGTCCCGGGTTTAGGGTTTAGTACAATTTTTTAAAATCACAAAATTCCAAAGGAAATATAGAGTTTTTGAATGTTTTAGACGTTTTAGGGTTTAGGGCTAGGGTTTAGATTTCCAAGTTTAGGGTTAGCTTTTATGGTTTGAACCTTTAGTGTTTACTGTTTAGAATAGAGTTTCGGACATTTTAACTCCCGGGTTTAGGGTTTAGGACAATTTTTTAAAATCACAAAATTCCAAAGGGAAAATAGAGTTTTCGGACGTTTTAGACGTTTTAGGGTTTAGGGCTAGGGATTAGATTTCAGAGTTTAGAGTTAGGTTTTATGGTTTGAACCTTTAGTGTTTACTGTTTAGATAAGAGTGTCAGACGTTTTAAGTCCCGGGTTTAGGGCTTAGGACAATTTTTTAAAATCACTAAATTCCAAAGGGAAAATAGAGTTTTTGGACGTTTTAGACGTTTTAGGGTTTAGGGCTAGGGTTTAGATTTCCAAGTTTAGGGTTAGGTTTTATGGTTTGAACCTTTAGTGTTTACTGTTTAGAATAGAGTTTCGGACGTTTTACGTCCCGGGTTTAGGGTTTAGTATAATTTTTTTAAATCACAAAATAACAAAGGGAAAATAGAGTTTTTGGATGTTTTAGACGTTTTAGGGTGTAGGGCTAGGGTTTAGATTTCCAAGTTTAGGGTTAGGTTTTTGGTTTGAACCTTTAGTGTTTACTGTTTAGAATAGAGTTTCGGACATTTTATGTCCTGGGTTTAGGGTTTAGGACAATATTTTATAATCACTAAATTCCAAAGGGAAATAGAGTTTTTGGACGTTTTAAACGTTTTAGGGTTTAGGGCTAGGGTTTAGATTTCCAAGTTTAGGGTTAGGTTTTATGGTTTGAACCTTTAGTGTTTACTGTTTAGAATACAATTTTGGACGTTTTAAGTCCCGGGTTTAGGGTTTAGTACATTTTTTTAAAATCACAAAATTCCAAAGGAAAAATAGAGTTTTTGGATGTTTTAGACGTTTTAGGGTTTAGGGCTAGGGTTTAGATTTCCAAGTTTAGGGTTAGGTTTTATGGTTTGAACCTTTAGTGTTTACTGTTTTGAATAGAGTTTCGGACGTTTTACGTCCCGGGTTTAGGGTTTAGTACAATTTTTTTAAATCACAAAATAACAAAGGGAAAATAGAGTTTTTGGATGTTTTAGACGTTTTAGGGTTTAGGGCTAGGGTTTAGATTTCCAAGTTTAGGGTTAGGTTTTTGGTTTGAACCTTTATTGTTTACTGTTTAGAATAGAGTTTCGGACATTTTAAGTCCCGGGTTTAGGGTTTAGGACAATTTTTTATAATCACTAAATTCCAAAGGGAAAATAGAGTTTTTGGACGTTTTAAACGTTTTAGGGTTTAGGGCTAGGGTTTAGATTTCCAAGTTTAGGGTTAGGTTTTATGGTTTGACCCTTTAGTGTGACGCCCCCGGCCCGATCGTGCACTAATCATACACGCAAATGCACACGATCAAGCCTAAGGACTCACGGGAAGATATCGCAACACAACTCTAAAACATAAATAAAGTCATACAAGCTTTATATTACAAGCCTGGGGCCTCGAGGGCTCGAATACATAAGCTTGCGAACAAGCGTCAGCGGAAGCATCAGATATCTGAGTACAGATATGAAATAGAAACAGAAAGGCCTTTAGAATGGCGGGGCAAAATAAAACACTACGATCGAAAGGCGAAGGCCTCCTGCCTGGGACCCTCCGATCCTACTCCTGGTCGTCAGTCAACTCGTAGTAGTATCCATCCTCTGGGTAGTAGTAGTAGCGATCGTCGGGGCATCTGTCTCAGGGGGCTCCGTCCTCTGGTCACGTCAAACTGATATGGGGAGAAAAAGGAAAACAAAGCAACCGTGAGTACTCAGAAGTACTCAGCAAGCAAGGATCTACACTACATATGCAACATTATCAAGGGGAGGCTGTATATGTGGACTGGGCTGCAGAAATGCCAGAATAGAGAGAAGGCCTAGTCCTATCGAAGACTAGCATCTTCAGCGGTCTTGCAGCAGTAGAAGAGAGTAGAACAATACCATATAATGTAGCAGCAATAATATCAACCTCACCCAGAGATCCTTTCTCGACTCCCTGCGAGAAAGCAATCCCAGAGCCATAAAGTCATCAAACCTCGTCCTGAGATCCTTTCTCGACTCCCTGTGAGAAAGCGATCCCAGAGCCAATACAGTCATCAACCTGTTAACGTCTCAAGGGTCCAGTTCTAGTTGTATCGATCGGGATACAACTCCGAGTGTCCTTTACCGTAGGACCGGCTATCGATAGAAATGTTCTTCCCTGCAGGGGTGCACCAACTTACCCATCACGCTCGCTTAACTCCGGCCGGACACACTTTCCTGGGTCATGCCCGGCCTCGGCCAAACAACACACCGCAACCCGACCTACAGCTCAGCAGAGAGGTCCCCGTCGGTCTACATCCTAAGCGCAAGGGGGTCTTGGCCATCGCCCCTCACCCTCCGGGTCGTTGCGTGCCGGGCGAACCAGGCTCCACCCCTCAGGATGGTGCCGGCCCAGCCTGGCCGCAGTGCTGAACTGGACGTCTGACAGAGCTTTCGGCTGATGCATACGATGCAGAACGCCCATACTATGCCCACGTGATGGTTAGTGCTATCAGACCAGAGGCCTGCTCGGATCAAATATCCAAATCGTAAATGGTCTAGGGGCTTGCGGAAACGAGCAGAGACTCACGATCGATGTGACCCCGTCGCCCCATCTCGAGGACTTGCTGCAAGGGCTAAGAATGCCCGGCCGCGCCTCGTATTCATCACTCGGGCACCATCCAGGTCAACCGTCTCGTAAAAGACTGTCGGGAACTCAGGTCCACCTCTACTGGGCGGTACCGCCTGTCCCTTCAGTCCTGTAGTAAAAGTAACTTCCTCGGGTCCCCCTTCGGGGCCGACCCGTCTCTATCAAGGTTCAGCAGTAAAGTCACAGTAACCGTGTGTCCATAACATCAAGGAAATCCGAGGTATCACCCTCGACGGATGCCCACTCGATGTAACCGTCAAGTCGAACTTAGGAGGAATCACCCTCGATGAGTTCACACTTGATGTGTTGTACGACAGGGTCGTATCGGAAGTGGAGAAGGAGGAATCACCCTCGATGACCACGACCAAATAGCTGCTCTACAGAGTTAACATCACGAGTGCTGACGAGGTATCACCCTCGACACTCGATAGTAACGCTGCAGTGTCGTTACAACTAAGGGGGGGGGGGTGATGTGCGGTGTCGGGGCCTGGTCTTCAATCCCGTTGATCGGGTCTTCTGACGATCCAGCGCGGCAGTCGGGGTAAGTGGGGTCACTGATAGGTCTCTACCCAGCCTAGACTAAACAGTTTAGGATATGCAGGTAAATATCAACAGCAGGCTACAATAAACAGGCTATGCATCAGAATAGGTAAAGCAGTAGCAACAGCAATTCTAATGCAAGCATGGGAAATTAGAATGGGCGATATCGGGATGATCAAAGGGGGGGCTTGCCTGGTTGCTCGGTGGCAAGGGCAAGGTCGTCTATGGTGTCTTCGGGATCCGGAGCTGCGTCGGTGTCGGGGACGACGTCGGGGTCGGGGGCTACCGAGAGAGAAGAGGGGGAGGAAACAGTATAAATATAGAGCAAACATGAGCATGACAAATACGATACACGGTGCTAGGGGTAGTCTAACGCAGCATCACACGTAACAGACGGAGCGGGAGAATATCTGACGATATTTCCCGGGTGTGACGCCCCCGTTTCAATCGTACACTAATCATGCACGCAAACGTGTACGATCAAGATCAGGGACTCACGGGAAGATATCACAACACAACTCTAAAACATAAATAAGTCATACAAGCATCATAATACAAGCCAGGGGCCACGAGGGCTCAAATACAAATGCTCGATCATAGACGAGTCAGCGGAAGCAACAATATCTGAGTACAGACATAGGTTAAACAAGGTGCCATAAGATGGCTAGCACAAACAGGGATACAACAGATCGAACAGGCGCAGGGCCTCCTGCCTGGGATCCTCCTAACTACTCCTGGTCGTCGGTGTCCTGGACGTAGTAGTAGGCTCCGCCCTGGTGGTAGTAGTCGTCGTAGGTGGCGTCTGGCTCCTGGGCTCCAACATCTGGTTGCGACAACCAGCAAGAAGGGAAAAGGGGAAAGGAGGGGGAAAGCAACCGTGAGTACTCATCCAAAGTACTCGCAAGCAAGGATCTATACTACATATGCATGGTATATGTGTAAAGAGGCAATATCGGTGGACTGAACTGCAGAATGCCAGAATAAGAGGGGGATAGCTAGTCCTGTCGAAGACTACGCTTCTGGCAGCCTCCATCTTGAGGCAATAGAAGAGATTAGTTGGAAGTTAACCAAGCAACAACGTATAGCATAATCCTACCCATCGATCCTCTCGTCGCCACCATGCGAGAGAGCGACCACCGGGTTATATCTGTCACTTGTAAGGGTGTGTTTTATTAAGTATCCATTTCTAGTTGTCATGAGGTCGGAATACAACTCCGGGTCGTCCTTTTACCGAGGGACACGGCTATTCGAATAGATAAACTTCCCTGCAGGGGTGCACCACATATTCCCCAACACGCTCGATCCCCTTTGGCCGGACACACTTTCCTGGGTCATGCCCGGCCTCGGAAGATCCACACGTCGCAGCCCCACCTAGGCTCAACAGAGAGGTCAGCACGCCGGACTAATCCTAGGCACTCTGGGGTCTGGGCCCATCACCCAGTGCGCTCCTGCACGTTGCGTACGCGGCCGCGAGCAGACCTAGCAACCCACACGATCACGGCGGTTACGTTATCGCGGTCCAACACGGCGCGCGCCGCTCAGTTGCTGACGTCAAGAAGGCTTCAGCTGATACCACGACGCCGGGATACCCATAACTACTCCCGCGTAGTTGGTTAGTGCGTATAGGCCAGTGGCCAGACTCAGATCAAATATCCAATCTCGTTAAACGTGTTATTATGAGATCACCGCGGACGACGACCAGGGCCAGGCCCACCTCTCTCCTAGGTGGTCACAACCTGCCCTGCCGCTCCACAACAAAGAGTCACTTAGGGGGCCGTCGAGGAGGCCAATCCTTTCAGCCCCCATTCGTGAATCACCTGCGGGTGCTCCTCGAGCCGACCCGACTTTAGTATCCATCTGACGTCACATGTAATAAGTAGTATTCATATCCGCAATCGCCACCCGTGGCGAGCACGGCCCAATAATGTAGCATAGCAGACAGACGAGAATGTAGGGCCACTGATGACAAACTAGCATCCTACACTAGGCATTTAGGATTGCAGGTAAGGTATCAACAACAGTAGCAACAATGACAGGCTATGCAGCAGAATGGGATTAACCGAAAGCAGTAACAGGCTACACTACTCTAATGCAAGCAGTATAGAGAAGAATAGGCGATATCTGGTGATCAAGGGGGGGGACTTGCCTGGTTGCTCTGGCAAGTAGGGGTCGTCAACAACGTAGTCGGTCGGGGCACCAGTAGCTGCGTCGGTCTCGTAGTCTACCGAAGAGAAGAGGGGGAAGAAACAGTAAACACACGGCAATAATGCAACAGGGATGCATGACATGTCTAAACGCAGGGCCAGGGTGATATACAGCCTAACTAAGCGATTTAGTTAATTTAGGAATTTATTCGGATTTATTTAATTAGGGTTGGACACTATTCATTTATCGAAATCGGTCTAATTGTTCAACGTTCTCATAGCTGCGGGCATCTGACGGGAATACGGAGGATGTATTCGGGTTCGTATCGTCGTTCTGAGCAAGTTTCATGTATAAAATATTTTCATCGGAGTTACGGTTTATTTAATATGATTTTCTAAAGTTTTTATTAATTTCTGAAATTTTAATTAATTATTTAATTCAACATTATCCGAAACAGTGATTGATGACGTCAGCATGACATCATGCTGACGTCAGCAGTTAATTAAGTTAATTACTAATTACTGTTTAATTAACACTAATTAGCTAATTAGATTAACCTAATCAGGATTAATTAACTAATTAATTAATTAATTATTTCAATTATTTATTTTTATTTTTTTATTTTTATTTGGGTCATGGGCCCCACTGGTCAGTGGACCAGGGGCGGACACGTCCGGGGCGTGCCCCTTTTGGGACCGGACATGTCCGGTGCCCAAAGGGGACACACGGGCGGGCGCGGGCGGTCGGGGGCGCGGCGAAGCGTGGGCGCAGGCGAGCGCACGCGGGGCCGGAGGCGGGGCGGCGGCGCGGCGGCTGGAGCGGCCGCGGGCGGCAGCGCGGTGGCTGGAGCGGCAGCGGGCGGCAGCGCGGTGGCTGAGCGGGGGCCGAAGCGGGTCGAGGCGACCGCGGGACGGGCGCGGGGAGCACGGCGTCAGGCGCGCGGGCGCGAGGACGGGGAGGCACGGGGTGGTCGCGGCAGTGGCCGGCGCGGATGCGTGCGCGGCGAGGTGCGGGAGCAGAGAGGGGGGAAGAGGCCCGAGGCCTCACCGTGATCCGTAGGGACAGGGGCAACTGGGGGTCGGGTGGTCGACGGGGACGACGGCGATGGGGAGGCCATGCCGGCGGGACGAAGCGGCGACGTGTCGCTCGGCGGCGAGATGGAGACTGGGGGGCGGGGCGCGGTCGTGCGTTCGGGGCGAGCGTCGTCTCTTGAGCAGGCCTTCGAGGGATATCGTTCTCGGCTTGCGTGCTTCTTCCAACGGCGACTCGACACGGCGATCCGGTGCGATGGTACTTCGCCCCGATCCGATCTGGATCGGGGGGGAGGTGGGAGCGACGGTGAGGAGGGGGGATCGGGGGTAGGGCTAGGTCGGGTGGGGGGTGGACCGTCTAAGTAGGCGCCGGCCTGGGCTGCTTGGCGGCCCGGTGGCTTGCTTGGGCCAGGCCCAGTCGGGGGGGGGGGGGTCCTTTTATTCTTTTCTGTTTCTTTTTCTTTTCTTCTTTTATTCTCTTTTCTCTACTGTTAAATGTCTAGGGGCCCCAAATGGCTTTTGTAAAGTGTGGACCTATTTCATAAATCCAGTGCATTATACTACAACCTTAAAATTAGTTTGGACAAACATAATTCCATATTTATTTCAGATTTAATAAATGGTTACTAAATATTATCTTTATCCACTGTTTGAGGTTGTTCGAGTCACTTATCCAATTCCAATGATGTTGGTTTCAATTTTAGAATAGCCTCTGGAATATTTGTTATTTATCTGACATTTTAGTTTCTATGTTGGACAACTTTTATATTCCACTTTCATTTAAATTTGAATTTGACTTAGGAGTTGAAATGCAATATGATGCTAATGATGATTATGCACTATTAATCATGATGACATGGCCTCATCAAAAGGGTGATCACTGTAGCTTAATACAGGGGGTGTTACAAATCTCCCCCACTACAAGAAATCTCGTCCCGAGATTTAGGAGGTAGAAAGAAACAAAGCGGGGTATTCATCGCGAAGACGATCCTCGCGTTCCCAAGTGGCTTCATCCTCAGAATGGTTTGACCACTGAACCTTGAGGAACTTGATAACCTTCTGGCGTGTGCGACGCTCGGCTTGATCGAGAATGCGGACCGGATACTCTTTATAAGAGAGGTCTTGTTGCAGTTCAAGCAATTCGTGATCTACCCCGCGGATAGGGTCTTTGAAGCAGCGGCGGAGTTGTGATACGTGGAACACATCGTGAACCTGAGAAAGGTTCGGTGGAAGTTCCAACTGATATGCCACTCTACCACGCCTTTCAAGAACAGTGAAAGGACCAATATAGCGAGGAGCTAGCTTGCCCTTGATCCCGAATCGGTGTGTACCTTTCATCGGTGTGACTCGAAGATAAGCCTTTTCGCCAGGTTGATAGACCATATCTTTGTGTTTGCGGTCATACTGACTCTTTTGACGTGACTAAGCAGTCTTCAAATGCTCGCGGACAACGCGAACTTGATCTTCGGCAAGTTGGATAATATCCGGACCGAAGAGTGGACGTTCCCCAGTTTCTGACCAATTTAGAGGGGTTCGGCACTTTCTTCCGTACAACACTTCGAAGGGGGCCATCTTCAGACTGGCTTGATAGCGGTTATTGTAAGAGAACTCGGCATATGGGAGAGATTCTTCCCATTTCCTTCCGAAGGATATGACACAAGCTCGAAGCATATCTTCGAGAACTTGGTTGACTCGTTCAACTTGTCCTTGAGACTGAGGGTGAAAAGCGGTGCTGAAGGACAGATGAGTTCCCATAGCTTCTTGGAAACTTGCCCAGAATCTTGAAGTGAATAAGCTGCCACGGTCTGAACTGATAACCAGTGGAATACCGTGAAGTGAAACAATTCTGGACATGTAGAGAGTTGCGAGCTGACTAGCAGTGATCGTCTCTTTGACGGCTAGAAAATGTGCAACTTTGGAAAGTCGGTCAATGACGACAAGAATAGCATCATTACCTTTCTGTGATTTGGGAAACCCAGTGATAAAGTCCATTTCAACATGGTCCCATTTCCATTCAGGAACAGCAATTGGTTGCAGAGTTCCGGCGGGCCTTTGATGTTCTGCTTTGACGCGACGGCAAACATCACATTCAGCAACATAGCGAGCAATGTCTTGCTTCATGTTTGACCACCAGAATCTTTGACGGATGTCTTGGTACATCTTGGTACTGCCGGGATGAATAGACAACGGAGTGTCGTGAGCTTCTTGCATGACCTCCTGAGTCATACCCAGGTTACCTTTAGAGGGGACCACTAGACGACTTTTAAAGAACAAGGTGCCAGTATCATCAATAGTGAAGAACGAGGGCCTTCCTTCAGCAAGATAGCGCTTAATCTTGTGGGCTTGAGAGTCATAACCCTGCAGCGTCTTGATGCTGTCCACGAGATCTGGTTTAGCAACCAGGGTATTAAGAGAACCCTGGGAAACAACGTGGAGGTTCATTTTGTAGGAACCTTCAGGAGGGGGAGCGAGTGCTCCAGGAGGAACAATGTGGAGATTCAGCTTTCTGAATTCTTCAATAAGCGAAGGTTGAACTTCGTGAAACTGGAGGTGACTGCAATAAGACTTGCGGCTCAAGGCATCGGCCATTACATTAGCCTTGCCAGGGGTATAAGAAATACCCAAGTTAAAATCCGCTACGGTCTCCATCCATCTCTGTTGACGGAGGTTCAGGTCTGGCTGAGTGAACAGATACTTCAGACTTTGATGATCGGTGTAGATCTCGCAACGATTACCGAGAAGGTAATGTCGCCACTGTTTTAGTGCATGGATGACGGCAGCAAGCTCGAGGTCATGTACTGGGTAATTCTCTTCGTGCGGACGCAATTGACGCGAAGCATAAGCAATTACTCTGCGGTCTTGCATTAGGACACCGCCTAATCCTTGACGGGATGCATCACAATAGATGACAAAATCCCTCTGGGAATCAGGAGGGGCAAGCACTGGGGCAGAAGTCAGCATGTCTTTGAGCGTCTGGAAACTTTCCTGACACTTTTCCGTCCAATCGAACTTGACGCCTTTATGAAGCAGGTTAGTCAGGGGCTTGGCGATCTTGGAGAAGTTCTCGACAATTCGACGGCAATAGCTGGCGAGTCCGAGAAAACTTCGAACTTGCTTGACGTTCTTTGGAGGAGCCCAATCAAGAATAGCCTGAACTCGCTCGGGGTTGACGGCAATACCATCCTTGGAGATGACATGCCCAAGGTATGTTACTTCGGGAAGCCAGAATTCACACTTGGAAAACTTAGCATATAGTTGATGCTCTCGAAGTTTTTCCAGAACAAGTCGAAGATGTTCAGCATGTTCCTCTTTGTTCTTGGAGTACACTAGGATATCATCCAGGTAAACCACGACGAACTTGTCAAGGTATTCCATGAATATATAATTCATCAGGCGGGAGAATGTGGCGGGAGCATTGGTTAAGCCGAATGACATGACAGTGTACTCGTATGAGCCATATCGAGTAACGAAGGCGGTCTTTGGGATATCCTCTTCACGAACACGGATCTGGTGGTAACCCAACCTTAAGTCGAGTTTAGAGAACACTGATGAACCCGCCAGTTGATCATACAGATCGTTTATCCGAGGAAGGGGATATTTGTTCTGGATGGTTGCTTGGTTGATAGGACGGTAATCTTGGACCAATCGGTTTGATCCATCCTTCTTCCTGACAAAGAGAGAAGGTGCTCCCCTCGTAGACGTACGACAGCGGAGTAGGCGGCATCATGGACTGCCATCTCAATCGTCACGCCTAATCCGTGAAAAAGGTGTAGCTCGGTGTCTGAGTTGTTCTGCTGATCATAAATCCGAACTTCAGCATAGTACTGTTCCTGGTTGAACTCGCGGTAAACCTCATAAACCAAGTACTCAGGGTACCAACGGTAGCCAAGTCTGGTCATGAGAGCGATCAGGACAGCTGGAAACCCAGGGGTATTACGAGCCCAAGTGCGAAGCACAAGCTGTGTCGTAGGACGTGGTGGAAACAAACGGTCCATCTGAAACAGAGGAAATTCAGATTTGTCAAATGACAATGAGAAGTTTAACACAACTCGGAGAGAAAGGTTAGACAAAACAATGGAAAGGAAAATGATTATCAGACTAATCAGATCAACGACAGGGAAATCGCACAGATATCCAGCTCTCCGGGTAGACAGAATTTACGAGATCCTAAGTGTCGGCGTTAGTAAACTTTATTTAACCCGAGTAGAAGAGAGATCAGAGTCCCAGAGTATAGACGAGGAATAAAAGATCCTAATACCACCCAGTTGGCAATGTGGGCCCGTAAGCCACACAGCCAAGTTAGTAAAACGGTTTTCTTTGTCTAGACTCAACTTCGGCCAAGGAATTGGAAAGGGGGATTCCTACAGGCAGTCGGCTCTGATACCAACTTGTTGCGCCCCCGGCTCGATCGTACACTAATCATGCACGCAAACGTGTACGATCAAGATCAGGGACTCACGGGAAGATATCACAACACAACTCTAAAACATAAATAAGTCATACAAGCATCATAATACAAGCCAGGGGCCACGAGGGCTCGAATACAAATGCTCGATCATAGACGAGTCAGCGGAAGCAACAATATCTGAGTACAGACATAAGTTAAACAAGGTGCCATAAGATGGCTAGCACAAACAAGGATACAACAGATCGAACAGGCGCAGGGCCTCCTGCCTGGGATCCTCCTAACTACTCCTGGTCGTCGGCGTCCTGGACGTAGTAGTAGGCTCCGCCCTGGTGGTAGTAGTCGTCGTAGGTGGCGTCTGGCTCCTGGGCTCCAACATCTGGTTGCGACAACCAGCAAGTTCCTCTGGATAGTTGCTTGGTTAATGGGACGGTAATCTTGGACCAATCGGTTTGATCCATCCTTCTTCCTGACAAAGAGAGAAGGTGCTCCCCAAGCAGAGGAACTTGGGCGAATGAAACCCTTACGAAGTGAAGCGTCGATTTCCTCCTTAAGTTCAAGGAGTTCATGCGGCGGCATCTTGTAGGGTCGCTTGGCGATAGGAGTGGTGCCTGGTTTCAAGTCGATGACAAATTCGACAGCTCGAGCAGGGGGTATCCCTGGGAGTTCTTCTGGGAAAACACCTTGGAATTCGCGAACAACTGGAATGCTCTCGATGCCTTCAAGTGGTGATGCGTTTAACGCATTCAAGGCATAAAGCCTCGCCTCGGCATTTTGGATGATTTGAGCCTGGTAGCTTATTATTTCATCAGAAGGGTGTAGAAGATGGACGATCTTCGTGGCGCAAACTATAGAAGCAATATGCGCTTTCAACCAATCCATTCCGAGAATGAGGTCGATACTACAAGACTTTAGTATGAAAGGGGAGGCGTGAAATTCCAGCCCTTCAATTTCAACGGTGACGTCGTTGCTACCCATGGAGGTTTGACATTGACCCGCGGGGGTGTGTATTACTATTGCAGTGTTCATGACCTCACATTTAATGTCGTGTTTGTATGCAAATTCTTCGGACATGAATGAATGCGATGCTCCCGAATCAAATAAAACAGAAGCTGGTACTGAATTAACAAGGAGAGTACCCATCACGGTGGCAGGCTGGTCCTGAGCTTCATTGAAATTGGTGTGGTTGGCCTGAATACGCCCCTAAGACTTGGCATTGTTGTTGCGAGGCTGATTGTTCCTACGGTCAGTTGCTGGAAGTGCCAGTTGGTTCTGGTTCTGAAAGCAGTTCCTGGAAAAATGACCTGGCTGCCCACACTTGTAGCACAGACTATCATTGGGATTGGGAGCAGGAGCTCGGGGTGGTGGAGCTGGAAGTCCTGGCTGCCTAGGTGGGGGAGGCAGACGCGGTGCAGTATAGGACCGTCTTGGAGCAGGTGCAGCTGGACGGTACACGCTGTTTGGAATCCAGATCCGACGCTTCTGTGCAGGCTGGCTCGAAGATGAACCGGTGTCACGGTTGCGCCTAAGAGATCCCTGGTGTGCCTGCAGACCAGTCTCGACCTGGATAGCCTTGTTCACCAAGATGGAGAAATTATCGAATTCATGCACAAGGAGCGCTAGCTTGATGTCAGCTTGAAGTCCTTCGCGAAACCTTTCCTGGCAGCGAGCATCAGTGGGAATGTCTTCTTCGGCATAGCGGGATAATTCCAGAAACTCCCGCTGATAAGCTTCCACTGTCTTGTTGCCCTGGGTGAGGTTGCGGAACTCTTGCTTCTTTCGGTCCATGATTCCCTGAGGAATGAAACGGGCACGGAAGGCAGCTTGGAAATCCGGCCAAGTGATGACTGTGCCAGCTGGTTGAGTGCGCCTGTGGCTGTCCCACCATTGAGCAGCGGGGCCCTTGAGAAAGAAGGAGGCGAAGGTGACATAGTTTGCAGGGGCAACGCCACCAGATTCCAACTCATAGGTGATGTCGCGAAGCCAGTCATCCGCATCCAGGGGCTGAGTTGAGCCGCGGTAGACGGTT
Source organism: Thinopyrum elongatum (assembly GCA_011799875.1). Lineage (NCBI taxonomy): Eukaryota > Viridiplantae > Streptophyta > Magnoliopsida > Poales > Poaceae > Thinopyrum > Thinopyrum elongatum. The sequence continues at coordinate 28,552 of JAAAXO010000328.1, forward strand.
GGGTTGAGGCGCATAAAGTCCTGCAGGGTCCCTGGGCCCGGATACTGGTTCATATTGGGACGAGGAAACTGATCCATGATCCCTTGCATGAACTGACGTTGCAGTTCAAATTGCTGCATCATTCCAGCCATATAGTTCGGCGGTGGTGGGTCGTTGGCACCACGGCCACGACCACGACCAGCGGGTCTAACCATCCTGCTAAATAACAACAGGGGGTAGTTTAGTAAAAGCAAGCGCGAGTGCTTAGTGACAAGCATGATGTAACTCGACAATAGTTTAAGCAGTGCATCAAATACATAAAAGTAGTCAATTAAGACATACATATCCTTACACAAAGTCAGGCACATGCGGACAGCATAACGGCGCAATTTCATAAACTGGACATGCTAGGCGGCGCGCAGGCACGCGGTAAGGAAGTACACAACGAGACATAGCAAAGGCTACATCAACGTCGGGGAAAACTGGTGGGGCGAGGAATCTGCAAGTGACAACACAGGGTGCCCTCGATAAAAGGATCCTGTAAGCAGAACCTGGCCCACAATCTCGAAGCAAGGGGGGAAATTTTCAGAACTCCGGTGGATGTGATCACGAGACCCTAAGTGTCGGCGTTAGTAAAATTCATTTAACCCGAGTAGAAGAGAGATCAGAGTCCCAGAGTATAGACGAGGAATAAAAGATCCTAATACCACCCAGTTGGCAATGTGGGCCCGTAAGCCACACAGCCAAGTTAGTAAAACGGTTTTCTTTGTCTAGACTCAACTTCGGCCAAGGAATTGAAAAGGGGGATTCCTACAGGCAGTCGGCTCTGATACCAACTTGTGACGCCCCCGTTTCAATCGTACACTAATCATGCACGCAAACGTGTACGATCAAGATCAGGGACTCACGGGAAGATATCACAACACAACTCTAAAACATAAATAAGTCATACAAGCATCATAATACAAGCCAGGGGCCACGAGGGCTCGAATACAAATGCTCGATCATAGACGAGTCAGCGGAAGCAACAATATCTGAGTACAGACATAGGTTAAACAAGGTGCCATAAGATGGCTAGCACAAACAGGGATACAACAGATCGAACAGGCGCAGGGCCTCCTGCCTGGGATCCTCCTAACTACTCCTGGTCGTCGGCGTCCTGGACGTAGTAGTAGGCTCCGCCCTGGTGGTAGTAGTCGTCGTAGGTGGCGTCTGGCTCCTGGGCTCCAACATCTGGTTGCGACAACCAGCAAGAAGGGAAAAGGGGAAAGGAGGGGGAAAGCAACCGTGAGTACTCATCCAAAGTACTCGCAAGCAAGGATCTATACTACATATGCATGGTATATGTGTAAAGAGGCAATATCGGTGGACTGAACTGCAGAATGCCAGAATAAGAGGGGGATAGCTAGTCCTGTCGAAGACTACGCTTCTGGCAGCCTCCATCTTGAAGCAATAGAAGAGATTAGTTGGAAGTTAACCAAGCAACAACGTATAGCATAATCCTACCCGTCGATCCTCTCGTTGCCACCATGCGAGAGAGCGACCACCGGGTTATATCTGTCACTTGTAAGGGTGTGTTTTATTAAGTATCCATTTCTAGTTGTCATGAGGTCGGAATACAACTCCGGGTCGTCCTTTTACCGAGGGACACGGCTATTCGAATAGATAAACTTCCCTGCAGGGGTGCACCACATATTCCCCAACACGCTCGATCCCCTTTGGCCGGACACACTTTCCTGGGTCATGCCCGGCCTCGGAAGATCCACACGTCGCAGCCCCACCTAGGCTCAACAGAGAGGTCAGCACGCCGGACTAATCCTAGGCACTCTGGGGTCTGGGCCCATCGCCCAGTGCGCTCCTGCATGTTGCGTACGCGGCCGCGAGCAGACCTAGCAACCCACACGATCACGGCGGTTACGTTATCGCGGTCCAACATGGCGCGCGCCGCTCACTTGCTGACGTCAAGAAGGCTTCAGCTGATACCACGACGCCGGGATACCCATAACTACTCCCGCGTAGTTGGTTAGTGCGTATAGGCCAGTGGCCAGACTCAGATCAAATATCCAATCTCGTTAAACGTGTTATTATGAGATCACCGCGGACGACGACCAGGGCCAGGCCCACCTCTCTCCTAGGTGGTCACAACCTGCCCTGCCGCTCCACAACAAAGAGTCACTTAGGGGGCCGTCGAGGAGGCCAATCCTTTCAGCCCCCATTCGTGAATCACCTGCGGGTGCTCCTCGAGCCGACCCGACTTTAGTATCCATCTGATGTCACATGTAATAAGTAGTATTCATATCCGCAATCGCCACCCGTGGCGAGCACGGCCCAATAATGTAGCATAGCAGACAGACGAGAATGTAGGGCCACTGATGACAAACTAGCATCCTACACTAGGCATTTAGGATTGCAGGTAAGGTATCAACAACAGTAGCAACAATGACAGGCTATGCAGCAGAATCCCCATCTGATCGGATCCCCCGATCCCGTCGCCGACGCCGCTCTTCCCCCCCCCCCCCCGCCGACGACCGCCCCGCCGCTTGCCCGCCGGCCTGCCTCCTCACCGCCGTCGTCTCCGCCTCCCCCCGAGCCCCTCCCCCTCTCGCCATCCCCGCCCGCACGACCCCGCCCCCGCTCTCCCCTCCCCCCCTCGACGCTCTCTACGCCTTACTCCCCCCCCCCCGGTAGACCCCTCCCCCTCACCCCCCCGCTAACCACCCCCCCGCGCTGCCTTGGCCCTACGAACCCCCGGTAGGACCCCCGCCGCTGCTCTCCTGCCGCGGCTGCGGCTCGAGCTGTTGCTCCACTGCCGTCGCGCAGGCTCCGCCTCCTCCCCTGCTCACCGCGCCGACCACCCGTGGCCGCCCCGCCTCGCCTCCCGCGCCTTGCGCCGCGCGCCGCCGCCGCCCGCGCCACCCTGCCACGCTCCTCTCCTCCCCCGCCCTCTCCCGCACCTGTCCCGCCCGCTTCCCTCCGCGCCCCGCCCCCGCTCCTTCTCGCCTCCGCCACTCCACCCCGCCCGCTCCCTCCCCTTTGCCACAGACAGGTGGGGCCAAACCCCCGAGACCTGACAAACGGGCCCGCCCGAAAACTTTTAATAAAAGAAAAAAAGAAAAGTAAATAAAAATTAATTAATTAATTAGTTAAATAATTAGGCTAATTAACTCTATTTAGATTAATTTAATTTAATTAATTGTTTAATTAATTGTTAATCAAATAATTAACCCTAATTAACCAGACAGCCTATGATAGGTGGGACCCACTGTCAGGATGCCTGCTGACATCATGCTGACGTCATGATGACGTCAGCATACACTGTTTTGGATAATGTTCTGGATAATTCGAATTTAAATAAATAATAAATTCCAGAAAATTATAAAAACTTTAAAATCATATAAATAATCCGTAACTAACTCAGATCGAAAAACTTGTACATGAAAGTTGCTCAGAACGACGAGACGAATCTAATACGGGCTCCGTTCGTCCGTCACGCTCCCTAACTATCCGAACTTGCAACCGTTCCCCCTATCCTCTGTCCGATAATTCCAAAGGCCCGGTGTAACACCCCCTGTATTAAGCTACAGTGATCACCCTTTTGAGGAGGCCATGTCATCATGATTAAAGTGCATAATCATCTTAGCATCATATTGCATTTCAACTCCTAAGTCAAATTCAAATTTAAATGAAAGTGGAATATAAAAGTTGTCCAACATAGAAACTAAAATGTCAGATAAAAACAAATATTCCAGAGGCTATTCTAAAATTGAAACCAACACATTGGAATTGGATAAGTGACTCGAACAACCTCAAACAGTGATAAAGATAATATTTAGTAACCATTTATTAAATCTGAAATAAATATGGAATTATGTTTTGTCCAAACTATTTTAGGTGTTAAGGTATAATGCACTGGTATTTATGAAATAGGTCCACTTTTTACAAAAGCCATTTGGGGCCTAAGACTTTAACAGTAGAGAAAAGAAATAAGAAAGGAAAAAGAAACAAAAGGATAAGGAACCCCCCCCCCCCCCGCACTGGGCCTCGGCCCAGCAAGCCACCGGGCCGCCAGGCCGGCCCAGCCGCGCCTACTTAGCCGGCCACCCCCCACCCGAAACCCTAGCCCTACCCCCGATCCCCCCCTCCTCCACCGTTCGCTCTCCCCCCTCCCCCCCCCGATCCAGATCGGATCGGGGCGACCGTACCATCGCCCCGAATCGCTGTCGCCGTCGCCGTTGCACCCCGCCGCCCGGACCGCTCTCCCTCGCCGGCCTGCTCCCTCGCCGCCGCTCGCCCCGACGCGCCCGACCCGCCCCCCCCCGTCTCCATCTCGCCGCCGACGCCGCACGTCGCCGCGTTCGTCCCCGCCGGCCTGCCTCCCCATCGCCGACCGCTTCCGCTTCACCGCGCTCGCCCCGCTCGTCCCCTGCTGAGTCGCTCGCCAGCATGCCGCTCCGCAGCGCGCCGCACCGTACGGCCGCCGCTGCTCCCTCTGGCTCGCGCCACCCCGCCGCCTGCGCCTCGCGCCGCCACTCCCCTGCCGTCCGGCCCACCGCACACTGACCGCGCGCTGCCGCGGCTCGCCCGCACGCGCACGCGCTGTCATTTGGGCACCGGCATGCTCAGGTCACAAAAGGGCATGCTCCGGACATGTCCGGGCCCTGGTACACATGACCAGTGGGCCCACAGCCTGCCTTGTTATTAAAATAATAATAATACAAATTAATTAAATAAATAAATTAATAGTTATTAACACTGTTTAGATTAGTCTATTGATTAATTAGATTGACATTAAAGTTGAATTAACTAAGTAACCCTGGTAATTAGAGCTAATTATTAGTTAACCAATTAACTGCGACACTCAGAATGATGTCATTGCTGACATCAGCGGCACATTCTGGATAATGTTTAATTTAAACAATAAAATAATCAGAATAATTAAATAAAAGCTTAGAAAATATTATAAAATAATCGTCAACTCAATCGAAAAAACTTTGCTACAGGAAAGTCTGCTCAGGAACGACGAGACAATATGAATGCGCGGTCGTTCGTCGTTCACGCGTCCCAACTATCCGAACTTGCAACCGTTCCCCTCTTATCCTCTGTCCGATAATTCCAAAGACCGGGGAAATATCGTCAGAATTCTCCCGCTCCGTCTGTTACGTGTGGTGCGCGTAGACTACCCCTAGCAAGTGGTACGTATTTGTCATGCTCATGTTTGCTCTAATATTATACGTGTTTCTCCCCCTCTTCCTCTCGATAGCCCCGACCCCGAGTCGTCCCCTGAGACCGACGCGAGCTGCAGCTGGACCGGAAAGAGCACCAATAGACGGACCTTGACCTTGCCGCCGAGCAACCAGGCAAGCCACCCCTTTGACATCCCGATATGCGCCATTCTAATTCCCATGCTTGCCATTAGAATTGCTTGTTGCTTACTGCTTTAACTATTCTGAGCATGCATGTTTTTCTGCTCTGACTGGTATTACTGATATCCTAAACGTTTAGTTAGGTGGGTAGAGACCATCAGTGACCCACTTACCCCGACTGCCGCGCTGGATCGTCAGAAGACATTCTGTTGCCGATTCAACGGGATTGAAGGACAGGACCCGACAGCTAGCACATCTACCCCCTGTAGTGTAAACGACAACTGCAACCGTACTATGAGTGCGAGGGTGATGATGAACACTCTTGTGCCTTCTGATGTCTAACTCTGTAGTCACGTAGTATTAGCGGCGTGGTATCATCGAGGTGATTCTCCTTCCCGTTCGTTTCGATAACGACTGCGATCGTTGTACAACACCTCAAGGTGACCGTGAGTGATGGGGTGATTCCTCGAGTTCACCTCTGACGGATACATCGAGTGGAATTCAATGAGGGGTGAATACCTCGGATCCCTGATGTTAGGACACACGGAATTGGACTACAATGTTACTTGGCAAAAGAGGGTCGACCTGAGGCGGTACCTGGTGATGTGATGTGATGGAGGCGGGGAGCAGGTGGGGGCCGAGTGGTGAATACAGCCGGCGGGCCAGGGGCGCATCTTAACCCTTGCCGCAAGTCCTCGAGACGGGGCGACTGTGGTAACATCTTAGTGAGTCTCGACTCGTTTTGCAAGCCCTAGTCATTAACGATTTGGATATTGATCCGAGCGCTCTGGTTGATAGCACTAACCATCACGTGGAAGGCAAGTATGGGCGTTCTGCATGTAGGATCAGCCGAAAGCTCTGTCAGACGTCTAGTTCAGCCTTCGGCCGGGAACGGACGGCGCCCCCCTGTGCCCTGGACTTCCCCTGCACGCAACGACTCGGAGTGCACAGGGCGATGCCCCAAGACCTCTGAGGCGCTTAGGATTGTACGACCGACGGGACCTCTGCTGCTGAGAGGTGAGGTAGGGTTGCGAGTGTGTTTGGCCCGAGGACGGGATTGGACCCAGAGGAAAAGTGTTACGGCCCGAGTAATCGAGGTGTTGTGGGTAAGTTGGTGCACCCTGCAGGAAGAACACTTCTATCGATAGCCGTCTACGGTAAAGGACACTCGGAGTTGTATCCTGATTGATAAATTTAGAAAATCTGTGATACCTGTGATGAGGCACGTATATATGGCTCTGGGTTGCTTCTCGACAGGGAGTCGAGAGAGGATCTCAGGACGAAGGTGGTTGAGAATGATGGCTCTGGGATTGCTTTCTCGCGGGAGTCGAGAAAAGGACTCATGGGTGAGGTTGATAGTTTATTACGGCTACATATATCTGGTATTGTTCTACTCTCATTTCTACTGTGCTAGACCGCTTGAAGATGCTAATTTCGATAGGGCTAGGCTTCTCTCTATTCTGGCATTTCCTGCAGGCCAGTCCACATATACAGCCTCCCCTGATATGTTTGCATATGTAGTGGATGAGCTTGCGTGTGTGCGTACATTCTGAGTATCTCACGGTGCTTTGTTTTCCCTTTTTCTCCCCATATCAGTTGTGACAGACCAGAGGACGGAGCCCCCTGAGACAGATGCCCCGACGATCGTTACTACTTACTACCCAGATGGATGGATTACCTACTTACAGTTGATGAGCACGACAGGAGTAGGAAGCGGAGGGTCCAGGCAGGAGGCATTCGCCTTCGATCGTAGGTTTTATTTTGCCCCGCCTTTCTGAAAGGCCTTTCTGTTTTCTATTGTCATATATGTACCAGATATATGATTGCTTCCGTGACGCTTGTTCGCAAGCTTAATGATTCGAGCCCTCGAGGCCCGGGCTTGTAATCATAAAGCTTGTACTGATTTTATTATTGTTATAGAGCTTGTGTTGTGATAATCTCCGCGTGATCCTTTTAGCTTGATGTGTGCATTTGCAGTGTTGATTAGAGCAACGATCGGGCCCGTGGTGGACGTCACATAGTTTAGGTTTTGGGTGTTTGACCTTAATGTTTACTGTTAGAATAGAGAGTTTCGGATGTTTTAATGCCCGGGTTTAGGGTTTAGGATAATTTTTTACAATCACTAAACCCCCAAAAGGGAAAATAGAGTCTTGAGCGTTTTTGATGTGTAGGGTTTTAGGCTAGGGTTAGATTCAAGTTTAGGTTAGTTTTATGGTTTGAACCTTTAGTGTTATGTTTAGAATAGACGTTTGGATCATTTTTAAGTACCCAGGAAAGTGTGTCGGCCCGAAGTTGAAATCGAGCGGTGGGTAGTTGGTGCACCCCCTGAGGGGAAGAACACTCTCTATCGATAGCCGGTCTACGGAAAGGACACCCGGAGTTGTATCCCGAGAGATAAAGAGAGTTGGAACTTGAGCGTTAACAGGTTGATTGACCTGGATTGTGCTTGGGATCGCTTTCTCACAGGGAGTGAGAAGGTCTCAGGAAGAGGTTGATGACTTATGGCTCTGGGATTGCTTTCTGCAGGGAGTCGGAGAAGATCTCTTGGGGAGGTTGATATTATTACTGCTACATTATATGGTATTGTTCTACTTCTTCTACGGACTTTGCAGACCACTGAAGATGCTAGTCTTCGATAGGACTAGGCTTATCTCTATTCGGCATTTTCGGGCCCAGGCCACTTATACAGCCGCCCCTTGATAAAGGTTGCATATGTAGTGTGACCCTTGATTGCTTGGGTACTTGACAGTACTCCACGTTGTTTCATTGGTTTCCTTTCTCCCCATATCGTTGACGTGACCAGAGGACGGAAAGCCCCCTGAGACAAGATGCCCCGACGATGATATCTACTACACAGAGGATGGATGTTACTACTATGAGTTGACATGAGGGACAGGAGTAGGATAGGAGAGTCCCAGGCAGGAGCCTTCGCCATTCGATCGTAGTGTTTTATTTTGCCCCCGCCTTCTAAAGGCCTTCTGTTCATTTTATCTTACTCAATATCTATGCTTCCGCTGACGCTTGTCGCAAAGCTTATGTATTCGAGCCCTCGAGGCCCTGGCTGTCAGATAAAAAACGCTTGTATGACTTTTTATTTATGTTTAGAGGTGTGTTGGATATTTCCGTGAGTCCTTAGGGTTGATTCGTGTGCATTTGCGTGTATGATTTGTGCTAACGACGAGGCCGGGGCGGTCACTAGTTGGTATCAGAACCCGACTGCCCGTAGGAATCCCCTTTCAACTCCTGGCCCGAGTTGAGTTTAGTACCGAAACTGTTTTACTAACTTGGCTGTGTGGCTTACCGGGCCACGTGCCATATGGGAGGTATTAGTATCTTTTTATTCCTCATCTTACTCTGGGACTCTGACCCTATTTTCTGTTCGGGTTAACTAAAGTTTACACGCACGACACTTTAGGATCTCGTAATTCTCGTTCCACCCGGAGAGCGGATATATGTGGATGTTCCTGACCTGATCTGATTGTCTTGATAATCATTTCCTTTTCCTTGTTTTGTTTAACTTTCTCTACCGAGATCGGTTTATACTTTCCTTGTGTCATTTGGACAATTCATGAGTTCACTCTATTTCCGATGATCGTTGTGTCCACCCACACTGCACAGGGAGTACCAGCTGTTCGGCGGAGCAGGGATAATCCGAGTACATTTTTTCCCAACTGGGGCAAGATGTCAAACAGTTACAATGACTCCCAGTAAAACTTTTCTCTCCAGATACCCGCAAAGACTTTGTGATTATGTGATGCATCCCGTGGAAGTTGATTAGGACTGTGTCCTATGCAAGAGCGTTAAAGTGATTTCTTATGGTCTCGTCAGTGTTGGCTGCCCACATGGAATAGAATTATCCGGTCAGATCTAGAATAGCTGCGGTTGGATTAGCATTGCAGTTGTGGGCGACATTACCTTCTCTGAGTAATCATTGCGGAGTTCTACAACGGATCATAAAAGGCAGAAGTATGTTTCACTCAACCATCTCTAAACCTGCGTCCGCAAGATGGATGGAGGCCATTGGGACTTGAGTTTGGGCATTTCCTATACCCCTGGCAAGGTCTAACGTTGATCGCTGATGCCTTAAGCCGCAAGTCCTAGTGCGAAATACTCATGGTTAGGCGAGCTCACCCTGTCTTTTGAGAATATAAGCAAGCTAAATCATGCCGTATTGTTCCCACAGGGCACGTCTGCTTAATAAGCTTGTGATTTACAACCAGATCTTGATGAAAGCTCGTTAAGGAATGCGCAAGTAAAGATGCTGAAATTGCCATCAGAAGAAGAAGACCTTCACCCTTGTAAAGACAGGGATTTTCGCTGTTCTGAAGATTGTGCAACCTTGTATTCAGAAAACCGCATTGTTTGTGGACCTCGCTTTGAACTCATGATGACAGGTTGAAGGATGGCACATGAACCCATTGGCTAGTCATCCGGGTAGACACCAGATGATCGTGATCTCCGTCAAAGGTACTGGTGCGTCTAAATGAAACGCAGGAACATTGCATGATATGTTGCTGGAATGTAGATGATATTGTCAATGCGTTAAAGAGAACTATCAGAAGCTGCGGGAGGAATTATGCAACCCCACTTCCTACTTCTATGGAAATGGGTATAAGGTTCAGAATGGATCGTACAGGACTTCCAAGAGTAACAGAAGGGCACGCTTCTATTCTTGTCGTCGTCGACAAACTCTCTAACAAGTTGAAACACTTCTCGCCTGTCAAGGACCGATCAATGTCAGTCAGTTTAGCAGAGTTGTATACTCCAGAATTGTATCACTCCACGGTATTCCGAAGAGATCAGTTCGGACCGTGGCTGGTTTTTCACTTCCAACATTCTAGGAGGAAAGCTTCAAACGGCGTATGGGAACTCAGATCACTACTGGAGTTAAGCTAGCACCCCCAATCCCAAGGCCAAGTTGAAGCGAGTTAATACAGTGCTGAAGACAGTGTGCGAGCATGTGGTTATATCGTTATGGCAAGAAGTGGAAGAATCTTTCCATAGGCCGAGTTATCCTCTGAAACAATAGCTCTCAAGCCAGCTTGAAAATGGCCCCCTTTGAAGTTCTCTATGCGAGTAAGGTCGAACCCCTTGATTGGTCAGAACTAGGGAACGACCTCTTGTTGGAACGGATATTATTCACACACGCAGAAGAACAAGTCCATATCGTCCGTGAAAAACCTGAAGAGCTCGAGGGACCGTACGAAGAGCACAACTTGATCGCAAAAAGATTGGGGTTTGACTTATCACTTGGTGATCAAGTTATACGTGTCACTCCTTGAAGGGCACTCACCGTTTTGGAATCCAGGGCAAGTTGCTCCCGCTACATTGGTCTTCGAGCATTATGCTAGACGTGGGTCAAGTGCATTTAAATTGGGAATTGCCGCCGCAATTCTCATATCCACGAGTGTCTTCCATGTGTCGCACTCCGTAAAGTGCCTTCAAGGAATCTCCACACCGAGCAGGGGATCACGAGATGCTCGAATATGCAAAGAGACCTATCTATAGGAGAGATCGAAATCCGCATTTCGTTTGAAGCATTGAACGTCGAACCGTCAGAAGGTATCATAGTTTCCTCAAAGTAAGGTGGTTCAAAAATCATACTGAAGGATGAAGCCACTTGGAACCGCGAGGATAATTCTTCGGCGGAGATACCCCGAACTTTTCCTCTAATTATAATCTCGGGCGAGAAATCTTGTGTAGTAGAGGGAGATTTGTAAACCCCCGGTGGTTACATTACAGAATCACCCTTTTGACAATGCCAAAAGTCGCATGATAACAGTGCAATGTCAATCATTGCAATCATAATGCTTTTCAACAACTCCTAGAGTCAAAATTCAAATTTAAATATAATGTGGGAAAATAAAAGTTGTCCAAACCTGAAACTAAAATGGCATCATGTTGCAAATATTCTCATAGCATTTATAAAAATGATTGCAACATTTGTTGGAATTGTAAAAGGACTCGAAAACAAGGAAAACAGCAGCAACAGAACATGTGTTAATCCTTTTCAATTTTAATAAAATCAAAACAAAAAAGATATGGACCCAAAACCAATTTCTAGCAGTGCCAGATAATGACACTGTAAAAATGGAGCAGTCTCATGATTTTACAAAAGTCTTTTGGAAAAAATTAAAAGAAGAAAAAAGAAACGGAAAATAAATAATATAACAAAAAAGGTATGTAAAAAGGCGAAAAGGCCCCCCCCACGGACCCAACTGGCGCCGTGGCCCCAGTGGGCCACCAGGCCACGAACCAGGCCGGCCCAGCGCCCGGGCCTGGGCTAAGACCTCCTCCCCTCACCACCGAAACCCTAATCCCCCCCTCGCTTCTTCCCCCCCGATACAGTTCTGGACGGGCCGCGCCGACGCGTTTGGCCCCATAGGCGCTCGCCGTCTCGGTGCCACCTCGCGGACCTCACTCTCATCGTCGCATCGTCCCAGTCGCGGCCCCCTCTCCTCCCTCGGTTCTCTCGCGCGCGACGCCGCGCGCTACCGTGCTCGCCGGTACGTGCACGTTGGACCCGCCGCGGAGCGCTCCCCCGCCGGCCTGCTTCCCGCCGTCACCGTCGTTCCCCGTCACCGCTCAGCGCGCCACCGCTGCTCTTCCCTCCATCGCGGTTTGCGGTTGATGGCACGTGGCCTACCATCCCTGCCTCTTCTCCGCGGTCACCGCGCCGCGCTGTCCCGCCGCGCTGCCGCAGCGCCCTGACCAGCTCCTCCCGCCGCGCCCTTCTGTCAGCTCGCGCAGTCGCCCCGCGAAGACCGCTCGGCCTCTCACCGCGCTCGCCCCCGCTCTCCTGCTGCGTCGCTCGCCAGCCAACTGCCGCCCGCACGCGCCCGCACCGGCTGCGCGCCGCTGCTCCCCTCTGCTACGCCACCCCCGCCGAGCGCGCGGCGGCCACCCCATCTGCGCTCCCGGCCCCGCGAGACACTGACGGCGCAGCTGCCGCGGCCTCGGGCCCGCCCGCGCGTCCGCGCCATGCCGCATTGGGACATGGAAGCGGTCGGTCTTCCGAACGGGGCTGACTCGGAGATTCGGGCCATGGTCCCACTGACCATGGGGCCCACAGCCCTTGCCTGTTAATTAAAAAAATAATAGCATAAACAATAATTTGAAACATAAATATAATTAATTAGTTAGTTAACACTGTTTAGATTAGTACTAATTTGATTAATTAGTTAATTGAATGTTAATTAATTACTATAACCTGGTTAATTAGAGCTATTAATAAGTAGTAACCTAATAACCTGCGACATCAGCATGAGTCATGCTGACATCAGCGGAGCACGATTATGGATAATGTTAATTTAAACAAGTCAAAAATAAAATCAGGAAAATTAATAAAAGCTTTGAAAAAAAAAAAATCATATAAAATAATCCGATAAATCAGATCGAAAAAACTTGTAATGAAAGTCGTCAGAACGACGAGGACGAATCGATAATTCCAAAAGACACCGGGAAAATCGTCAGATAATCTTCCCGCTCGTCTGTAGTGTGATGCTCGTTAGGACTACCCTAGCACCAGTGTGATGTTATTTGTCATGTCATTGTTTGCTCTATATTATTACTGTTTACTCCACTCCCTCTTCCTCTGATAGCCCCCGGACCCGACGTCGTCCCCGTTTTTTTGAGAGCCGACGCAGCTCGGATCCCGAGACACCATAAGACGACCTGCCCTTGCCGTTCGGCAGCAAACCAGGCAAGACCCCCCTTGATCATCTGTATACGCCCATTCTAATTTCTCCCTGCTTGCACTAGAATGCTGTTGCTAATGCTTTAACTATTCTTGATGCATAGCCATTGTTTATGTAAGCCATGCTGTGGATATTTTACCGGCATATCCTAAACTGTTAGTCTAGCATGGGTAGAGACCTATCAGTGACCCCCCAACTTACCCCGATCCGCAGCTGTGGACTCGTCAGAAGACCGATTCAACGGGATTGAAGGACCAGGACCCGGACACCCGCACATCACCCCCTAGTTTGTTTTAACGGGACCCGACAGCGTTAACTATCGAGTGCCGAGGGTGAAACTTCTTGTAGCACTTTTGATGAAACTCTGGTAGAGTAGGTATCGGTCTGGGGGTCTATTCGATGGTTGATTCCTCTCACCGCTTCCGATAACGACGCTTGTCTGTATCACAACACCTTCAATGTTGGGATCTCAGTGAGGGTGATTCTCCGAGTTCACATTGATGCGATATCGAGTGGGAATTCAATGAGGTGATACTCGGATTCCTGGATGTTTATGGACACACGGATACTTGGGACTTTACAATGGTTACTGGGAAGGCGGGTCGAACCTGAGGGGTGAGGCGGTAAAGCGGTGTGATGTGAAGGGGTGTTGCCCAGTGTGTGCGTCGAGTGGTGGAGATACGAGGCGCGGCCCGGGCATTCTAACACTTGTCAGCAAGTCCTCGAGAGGGCGGCGACTGGGGGGGTCAAATCTTTGGAGTCTCTGCTCCGTTTCTCGCAAAGCCCTAGTCCATTAACGATTTGGATATTGATCGACGCAAGGGCTCTGGTCTGATAGACACTAAACACCATCACGTGGGCATAGTATGGGCGTTTGCATGTAGCATCAGCCGAAAAGCTCTGTCAGACGTCAGTCAACCATTGCGGCCGGGACGGACCGGCGCCCCCTGGTGCTGGCTTCCCCCTGCAGCACCGACTCGGAGTGTCACAGGGCGATGGCCCAGACCTCTGAGCGCATTGGATGTAGACCGACGGGCGACCTCTTCTTGTGAGCTTGTAGGTAGGGTTCGAATTGTGTCGTTTGGCTGAGGCCGGGCATGACCGACAAGGAAAGTGTGTCCGGACCGAAGTTACATCGAGGCGTGTGTGGGAAGTTGGTGCCCACCCTGCCATGGGAAGAAACACTTCTACGATAGCCGGCCTACGGTAAAGGACACTCGGAGTTGTATCCGATCGATACAACTAGAACTGGACCCTTGAGACGGTTAACAGGTTGTATGTTATTGCCTCTGGGAGCGCTTTCGCACGGGGTTAGGAGGGAAAGGATTCAGGACGAGGTTTGATGGACTTTATTGCTCTGGGATTGCTTTCTCGCACGGGAGTTCGAGAAAGTATCTCTGGGTGAGGTGATATTATTACTGCTACATATATGGTATTGTTCTACTCTATTCTATGCATGCAAGACCGCTGAAGATGCTAGTCTTGCGATAGGACATAGGCCTTCTCCTCTATTCGTGGCATTTCGCCAGCCCTCCACATAGTACAGCCTCCCTGATAATGGCAATAGTAGTGTAGACACCTTGACTTGCGAGTAACTTCTGAGTACTCACAGGGTCTTTGTTTTCCTTTGTCTCCCATTCAGTTTGACGTGACCAGAGGACGGAGCCCCCTGAGACAGATGCCCCGACGTCGCTACTACTACAAACCAGGGATGGATACTACTCCGAGTGACTGACGACCAGGCGTAGGAGGGAGGGGGTCCCAGGCAGGAGCCTTCACCTTTCGATCGTAGTGTTTCATTGCCCCGCCCTTTCTAAAGGCTGTTATGTCATTTCATAGCTGTACTCAGAATATGTTGATGACTTCCGAATGACGCTTGATTGCAAGTAGTATTCGAGCCCTCGAGGCACCCTGGCTTGTAATGATAAAGCTTGTATGACTTATTATGTTTAGAGTTGTGTTGTGAATCTGTCCGTGAGTCCTTAGGACTTGATGGCGTGCATTTGCGTGTATGATTAGTGGCACGAGTCGGGACCGGGGGCAGTCACAAGTGTGGTTATCAGAGCCGATTGCCTGTTGAGGAACCCCTTTCCAATTCCTTGGCCGAAGTTGAGTTAGTAATCCGGAAAACTGTTTTACTAACTTGGCGTGTGGGTTAGGCCCACGTCGCCAATGTGGGACGGTATTAGCTTCTTTTATGTCCATTCATCTTTATCTGGGGAACGACCTCTCTTCCTTTGGGTTATAAAGTTACATAACGCCGACACTTAGGAATCTGTAATTTCGATCCACCCGAGAAGAGCGATAATGTTGCGATTTCCTGACATTTGAATCTGATTAGTCGGTGTAGAGTCAGTGTTTCATGTTCGACATTGTGTTTGTTTATACCCTTTCTCTCCGAAGATCGTTAGACTTCTCCATTGTCCTTTGAAAATCATGAGTGTCCTCTGTTTCAGATGTATCGTTTTGTTTCCACCACACACCTGCCGAGCTACCAAAGCTGTTCAGAGCAGGGAGACATCCAGAGTACATTCTGTATCCAGTGGGGCAGATGTCAATCCGTTACGAATACCCGGAGAGTGAATCACCATCGCGAGATACCCGCAGGAAGGGATGTGTGATCTATTGTGACGCATCCGTGAAGGATTTAGGCTGGGGTGTCCTTAATGCAAGAGCGTAAAAGTGATGTTGGCTTATGGGCTCTCGTCAAATTCGCCGCACAGTGAAGCAGAAAATATCCGGGTACATGATGCTAGAACTAGCTGCTGTTCATCTATGCATGCAGTTATGGCGACATTACGCTTCTCGGTAATCGTTGCGCAGATCACACGGGATCATGAAAAGCGAAGTACACGGTCACTCACCTTCTTAAACCTCCGTCGGAGCAAAGATGGATGGAGGCCCATGGGGACGTATGACGTTGGGTAGTAGTCCTATTAACCCCTGGCAAGGCTAATGTGATGGTGATGCATAAGCGCGAAGTCCTATTTTGCGAACAAAACCTCATGGTTAGGCGGGTCAACCTCGGAGTTTTGAAGGACCCTATGGCAAGTTGAATCTGCGTATGTTCCCAGGGTCTCTAATAAGCCTGGGTTGATTACAACCAGATCTGAGGAAACTGTGTAAGAATGCGCAAGCTAAGGATTGATTGAAATTGGGGGGGGGAAAACCCTCAGGTGAAGAAAGACCTTCACCTTGTTAAAGAGTACGGGATGTTCTCGCTGGTCTGAAGATGGAGACCTGGTGTATTTCAGACACACGCGTTGTCGTACGCTCGCTTCGAGTCGATGAACTACAAGGTATGAGAGGAGGCCAATGGACACCCCCTTGTCGTATATTTCACCGGCTGGTAGCACCAAGATTGTATCGTGATCTCCGTCAAAGGTACTGGGTGGTCTAGAAAAAAAAATGGGGAAGCAGGACATTGCTCGGACTATGTTTGCTGGAATGTGGATGGTTGTCGTCGCGTTGTGTAAGAGAACATCAGAAGCCTGCTGGGATGTACTGCGAACCACTTCCTATCCTTATGGAAGATGGGAGACAAGGTTCACAGATGGGATTGTCATTAAGGAGCGCTCCCAGGCACAGAAGGGTCACGATGCTACTGTGTGTGTGTGTCGTCGACCAACTCTCTAAAGTTGCACCACTGTTATGCCTGTCAAGGGGACGAGCACTGATAGTCAGGTTAGCAGAGTTGGAATCTACAGATTGTAGTACTCCAGGTATGCCGAAGGATGATCAGTGTGTTAGGACCGTTGGCGGGTCTTGTCATTAGCCAAATTGTGCGGGAAATGCTTGCAACAGCTGTTATGGGAACTCTAGTCACCTGGAGTTCAGCGTTTCATCCTCAATCAAGGCCAAGTCGAAACGAGTGTGGCAACCAAGTGCACTTGAAGGAGCCATGCGTACGAGCTATTGTTATTCTTGTCGGCAAGAGTGGAAGTGGCAAAATCTCTTCGTATGCCGAGTTCGTCTGTATATACACAGCAGCTATCAAGGCATGTCTGAAAGAGTGGCCGCCCTTTGAAGTACCATGGACGTAAATGTGCGAACCCCTATGAATGGTGTCAGAAACTGGAGCAGGAACGAACCTCTTGATGGGCCGGATATATGTCAAACACGCGAAGAGAACAAGTGCCATATCGGTGCCCGTGAAAGAACCCAGGAGCTCAGGACCCCGTCCAGAAGGAGCACTATGATCGCGCAAGATGAGGTTGAGCTTGATCAACTGGTGATCAAGTGTGATCTACGTGCCCTCTATGAAGGGCACTCACCGCGTTTTGGGAATCAAGGGCAAGCTGCTCCACGGCTAGTTGGCCTTCGTAGTATGGGCCGCATTATGTAACGTGGTTCAGGGGGGCTATATAAATGTGGAGATGCCGCCGCCAAGTTCTCGTTATCACGATGCTCCATGAGTCAGCAACGTTCGTAGTAATGTTCAAGGAATGTCCCACACGACGCAGGTGGATAGGGCAGGAAATGCGCGGGGTGCGATGATGAGTGTATCCTAGTAAGGAGCATGGGCCGGATCCGCAGTGTTGAGATGAAGCGGAACGGTCCCCTCGAAACCCGTTTTTTTTTGTCAGGAAGTTACCAAGTTCCTCAAAGTTGCGAGTGTGTAAAATCATACCGAAGATGAAGACCACTTGGGAACGCGGGGGGAGGATAATTTCGTGCGGAATACGCCGGAACTTTCTTCCTTCTACGTGCTTAATTCTGGGACGCGAATTTCTTGTTAGTAGAGCGATTGATTGTAACCACCCGCCGGTGTGAAACAAAACACCTACGAGTGAGTAACACCCTTTTGTAATGACAAGTTCATATGTTAGCACGTTGATGAGTCAGTCATTGCATCATATTGTATTTCAAATCCCAAGTACAAATGTCAAATTGTAGATATGAAAGGGTGCAAAAAGAAAAAGTTGCCTTAAATCAGAAGAAAATTGTTGGTCATATTATGGAGAAACAATTCAGATGGGCACAGACTAAAAATGTGTAACGCAACGAAAGATAAGTAAAAATAATGTAGGTGGCTTAACATTTAATTAAAGACGGGGGGGTGTGAGGGTAAAATGTCGATTTGTAATTATTATAAAACTTGTGGAGCTCCTATTTTTCTCCAAACTAATTTTTGGTAGGTGGTATGCGTAGATAAAAAATACCTATATCTGTTGGAGTGAAGGTCCCGGTTGTGTTTGAAAATATTGCAAAATGCTGGTAAGCTATTTACTAAACTGAGGAAACGAGGAAATGAGACAAAAGAGAAAAAGACAAGAAAGAAATGGGAAACCACAGAAACAGAAAAAAAAAGGGAGAAGAAACCCCCCCTCTTGTAAACAGTAAACACTAAAGGTTCAACCATAAAAACCTAACCCTTAAAATTGGAAATCTAAACCCTAGCCCTAAACCCTAAAACGTCTAAAACATCCAAAAAACTATTTTCCTTTGGAATTTTGTGATTTAAAAAAAAATGTACTAAACCCTAAACCCCAGGGACTTAAATGCCTGACACTCTATTCTAAACAGTAAACAGTAAAGGCTCAAACATAAAACCTAACCCAAACTTGGAAATTCTAAACCCTAGCCCTAAACCCTAAAACGTCTAAAACATCCAAAAACTCTATTTTCCTTTGGAATTTTGTGATTTTTAAAAAATTGTACTAAACCCTAAACCCGGGGACTTAAAACGTCCGAAATTGTTATCTTAACAGAAACACTAAAGGTTCAAACCATAAAATCTAACCCTAAACTTGGAAATCTAAACCCTAGCCCTAAACCCTAAAACGTTTAAACATCCAAAAACTCTATTTTCCCTTTGGAATTTAGTGATTATAAAAAATTGTTCTAAACCCTAAACCCGGACTTAAAATGTCCGAAACGCTATTCTAAAAAGTAAACACTAAGGTTCAAACCATAAAAACATAACCCCTAAACTTGGAAATCTAAACCCTAGCCCTAAACCCTTAAAACGTCAAAAACGTCCAAAAACTCTATTTTCCCTTTGGATTCAGTGATTTTAAAAAATTACCTAAACCTAAACCGGGACTTAAAATGTCGAAAACTCTATTCTAAACAGTAAACACTAAAGGTTCAAACCCAAAAACCTAAACCTAAACTTGGAAATTAAACCTAGCGCCTAAACCTAAAACGTTCTAAAACATCCCCAAACTCTATTTTTCCTTTGGAATTTTGTGATTTATAAAATTGTACTATACCTAAACCCGGGACTAAAACGTCCGAAACTTCTACTAACAGTAATCACTAAAGGGTCAAACCATAAAACCTAACCCTAAACTTGGAAATCTAAACCTAGCCCTAAACCCTAAAACGTCTAAAACATCCAAAAAAAACTATATTTTCCTTTGGAATTTTGGGATTTTAGAAAAAATGTACTAAACCCTAAACCGGGACTTAAAACGTCCAAATTGTAGTTCTAAATAGTAAACGCTAAAGTTAAACCATAAAAACCTAACCCTAAACTTGGAATCTAAACCTAGACCTAAACCCTAAAACGTTTAAAACGTCCAAAAACTCTATTTTCCTTTGGAATTTAGTGATATTAAAAAATTGTCCTAAACCCTCAACCCGGGACTTAAAATGTCCGAAACTCTATTCTAAACAGGAAACACTAAAGGTTCAAACCAAAAAACCTAACCTAAACTTGGAGGAATCTAAACTAGCCCTAAACCCTAAAACGTCTAAAACATCCAAAAACTCTATTTTCCCTTTGTTATTTGTGATTTAAAAAAATTGTACTAAACCCTAAACCCGGGACGTAAAACGTCCGAAACTCATCTAAACAGTAAACACTAAAGGTTATGTAAACCCCCGGTGGTTAACTACAGTAATCACCCTTTTGACAATGCCAAGTCAGCATGATTAACAGTGCATGATCATCATTTGCATCATAATGCTTTTCAACTCTAAGTCAAAATTCAAATTTAAATAAAGTGGAAAATAAAAGTTGTCCAAACTGAAAACTAAATGGGCATCATGTTGCAAATATTCTCATAGCATTTCTAAAAAATGATTGCAACATTTGTTGGAATTGTAAAAGGACTCGAACAAAAAGGAACAGCAGACAAAATAACACTGTTTAATCCTTTTTCAATTTAAATAAAATCCAAAAAAAAAGATATGGACCCCAAACTAATTTCTAGCAGTGACAGATAATGCACTGTAAATAATGGAGCAAGTCTCATATTTACAAAAGTTCTTTGGAATAAAATAAAAGAAGAGAAAACAGGAAAGGAAAATAAATAATATAAAAAAAAGGTAAAAGGAAAAGCCCCCCCCCCGGACCAACTGGGCCGTGGCCCAGCTGGCCACCAGGCCACCACCGAGGCCGGCCCACCCCGGGCCTAAACCCTCCCCTCACCCCGAAAACCCTAATCCCCCCTCGCTCCTCTTCCCCCCGATCCAGTTCTGGATCGGGCCGCGCCGGACGCCGCGCCCCATCGTCGCTCGCCGTGTCCGGTGCCACCTCGCGGACCTCGCCTCTCCATCGTCGCCTCGTCCCGTCGCGCCCCCTCTCTCCCTCGGCGCGCGATGCCCGCCGCGCCACGGTGCTCGCCCCCGTCGCCGTTGGACGCCGCCTCGCCGGAGCGCTCCCCCGCGGCCTGCTTCCGCGCCGTCCCGTCGTCCCCGTCACCTCCTCGCGCACGCTGCCTCTCCCTCCATCGCCGGTGAGGCCCGTGGCCTCCACTCCCCTCTCGCCCGCGGTCACGCGCCCGCGCTGTCCCGTCGCGCTCCCGCACGCCCTGAAGCTCCCTCGCGCGCGCCCTTTTGCCGCTCGCGCAGGCGCCCCGCGACAACGCTTCCGCCTTCACCGCGCTCGCCACCGCTCTCCCCTGCTAGTCGCTCGCCAGCATGCCGCCGCACCGCTGCCGCACCGCTACGGCCGCCCTGCTCCCCTCGGCTCCCGCCACCCCGCCGCCTGCGCCGCGCCGCCACTCCCCTGCGCCGCTCCGCGCCCCCGCACGCACTGCCGCGCGCTGCCGCGGCTCGCCCGCCGCGCCCGCGCATGTCATTTGGGCACCGGACATGTCCGGTCCCAAACGGGCATGCTCCGGACATGTCCGGCCCTGGTCCATGACCAGTGGGCCCACAGCCCTGCCTGTTAATTAAAAATAAATAAATAAACAAATAATTAAATAAATAAATTAATTAGTTAATTAACACTGTTTAGATTAGTCTAATTGATTAATTAGATTAATTAAAGTAATTAACTTAAGTAACCCTGGTTAATTAGAGCTAATTATTAGTTAACTAATTAACTGCGACTCAGCATGATGTCATGCTGACATCAGCGAGCACTATTCTGGATAATGTTTAATTTAAACAATAAAATAAATCAGAAATTAATTTAATAAAAGCTTTAGAAAATCATATAAAATAATCCGTAACTCATCGAAAAAACTTTGTACAGGGAAAGTTGCTCAGGAACGACGAGACAATTGAAGCGCGGTCCGTTCGTCCGTCACGCGTCCCTAACTATCCGAACTTGCAACCGTTCCCCTCTTATCCTCTGTCCGATAATTCCAAAGACCCGGGAATATCGTCAGATATTCTCCCGCTCCGTCTGTTACGTGTGTGTGCTGCGTTAGACTACCCCTAGCAAGTGTATCGTATTTGTCATGCTCATGTTTGCTCTATATTTATACGTTTCCTCCCCCTCTTCTCTCTCGAATAGCCCCCGACCCCGACGTCGTCCCCGAGACCGACGCAGCTCCGGACCCGAAAGAGACCATAGACGACCTTGCCTTGCGCCGAGCAACCAGGCAAGCCCCCCTTTGATCATCCCGATACGCCCATTCTAATTCCCATGCTGCATTAGAATTGCTTGTTGCTACTGCTTTACCTATTCTTGATGCATAGCCTGTTTATTTAGCTGACTTGTATTTACCTATATCCTAAACTGTTTAGTCTAGGTGGGTAGAGACCTATCAGTGACCCCACTTACCCCGACTGCCGCGCTGGATCTCAGAAAAGACCGATCAACGGGATTGAAGACCAGGACCCGACACCGCACATCACCCCCCTTAGTTGTAACGACAATGCAACGTTACTATCGAGTGCCGAGGGTGAACACATCTTTGTATGCACTTCTGATGTTAATCTGTAGAGTAGCTATTCGGTCGTGGTCACACGAGGGTGATTCCTCCTTCACCGCCGTTTCGATAACGACGGTGTCGTACAACACCTCAAGGTGGACCAAGTGAGGGTGATTCCTCCGAGTTCACCTTGACGGATACATCGAGTGGGAATTCAATGAGGGTGATACCTCGGATTCCCTGATGTTAGGACACACGGATACTGGACTTTACAATGTTACTTGGAAAGGGGTCGACCTGAGGGGTACCCGCGTGTGTGATGTGAAGGCGGGTGTGCCAGTGTGGGGGCCGAGTGGTGAATACGTGGCGCGGCCGGGCATTCTTAACCCTTGCCGCAAGTCCTCGAGACGGGGCGACGTGGTCAACATCTTGTGAGTCTCTGCTCGTTCTTGCAAGCCCTAGTCCATTAACGATTTGGATATTTGATCCGAGCAGGCTCTGGTCTGATAGCACTAACCATCACGTGGGCATAGTATGGGCGTTCTGCATCGTAGCATCAGCCGAAAGCTCTGTCAGACGTACTAGTTCAGCCTGCTGGCCGGGAAGGACCGGCGCCCCCCTGGTGCCTGGCTTCCCCTGCACGCAACGACTCGGAGTGCACAGGGCGATGGCCCAAGACCTCTGAGCGCTTAGGATTGTAGACGACGGGGACCTCTGCTGCTGAGCTGTAGGTAGGGTTGCGAGTGTCGTTTGGCCGAGGCGGGCATGACCCAGGAAAAGTGTGTCGCCGAAGTAATCGAGCGTGTTGGGTAAGTTGGTGCACCCCTGCAGGGAAGAACACTTCTATCGATAGCCGGTCTACGGTAAAGGACACTCGGAGTTGTATCCTGATTGATACAATTTAGAACTGGATACCTGTGATGAGACCTGTATATATGGCTCTGGGATTGCTTCTCGCAGGGAGTCGAGAAGGGATCTCAGGACGAGGTTGATGAATGTATGGCTCTGGGATTGCTTTCTCGCAGGGAGTCGAGAAAGGATCTTGGGTGAGGTTGAATTATTACTGCTACATTATATGGTATTGTTCTACTCTCTTTCTACTGCTGCAAGACCGCTGAAGATGCTAATCTTCGATAGGGCTAGGCCTTCTCTCTATTCTGGCATTTCTGCAGGCCAGTCCACATATACAGCCTCCCCTTGATAATGTTGCATATGTAGTGTAGACTTGCTTGCTGAGTATTCTGAGTACTCACGGTTGCTTGTTTTCCTTTTTCTCCCATATCAGTTTGACATGACCAGAGGACGGAGCCCCCTGAGACAGATGCCCCGACGATCGTTACTACTACTACCCAGAGGATGGATACTACTACGAGTTGAAGCACGACCAGGAGTAGGATCGGAGGGTCCCAGGCAGGAGGCTTCGCCTTTCGATCGTAGTGTTTTATTTTGCCCCGCCTTTCTAAAGGCCTTTCTGTTTCTATTTCATATTGTTACTCAGATATTGATGCTTCCGTGACGCTTGTTCGCAAGTATGTATTCGAGCCCTCGAGGCCCTGGCTTGTAATATAAAGCTTGTTGATTTTATTATGTTTAGGGTTGTGTTGTGATATCTTCCCGTGAGTCCTTAGGCTTGATGTGTGCATTTGGTGTATGATTAGTGCACGATCGGGCCGGGGGCGTCACATAGGTTTAGGTTTTTGGGTTTGAACCTTAATGTTTACTGTTTAGAATAGAGTTTCGGATGTTTTAATCCCGGGTTTAGGGTTTAGGATAATTTTTTAAATCACTAAATCCAAAGGGAAAATAGAGTCTTGGACGTTTTTGATGTTAGGGTTTAGGGCTAGGGTTTAGATTTCCAAGTTTAGGGTTATGTTTTATGGTTTGAACCTTTAGTGTTTACTGTTTAGAATAGAGTTTCGGACATTTTAAGTACCCAGGAAAGTGTGTCCGGCCGAAGTAATCGAGCGTGTGGGTAAGTTGGTGCACCCCTGAGGGGAAGAACACTTCTATCGATAGCCGGTCCTACGGTAAAGGACATCGGAGTTGTATCCCGATCGATACAACTAGAGTTGGACCTTGAGACGTTAACAGGTTGATGACTGTATTGGCTCTGGGATCGCTTTCTCACAGGGAGTCGAGAAAGGATCTCAGGACAGAGGTTTGATGACTTTATGGCTCTGGGATTGCTTTCTCGCAGGGAGTAGAAAGGATCTCTGGGTGAGGTTGATATTATTACTGCTACATTATATGGTATTGTTCTACTCTCTTCTACTGCTGCAGACCACTGAAGATGCTAGTCTTCGATAGGACTAGGCCTTCTCTCTATTCTGGCATTTTGGGCCCAGTCCACATATACAGCCTGCCCCTTGATAAAGTTGCATATGTAGTGTAGACCCTTGCTTGCTGAGTACTTCGAGTACTCACGGTTTTGTGTTTCCTTTTTCTCCCCATATCAGTTTGACGTGACCAGAGGACGGAGCCCCCTGAGACAGATGCCCCGACGATCGTACTACTACTAACAGAGGATGGATACTACTATGAGTTGACTGAAGACCAGGAGTAGGATGGAGGTCCCAGGCAGGAGGCCTTCGCTTTCGATCGTAGTGTTTTATTTTGCCCCGCCTTTCTAAAGGCCTTTCTGTTTCTATTTCATATCTGTACTCAAGTATCTGATGCTTCCGTGACGCTTGTTCGCAAGCTTATGTATTCGAGCCCTCGAGGCCCCTGGCTTGTAATATAAGCTTGTATGACTTTATTTATGTTTTAGAGTTGTGTTGTGATATTTTCCCGTGAGTCCTTAGGCTTGATCGTGTGACTTTGCGTGTATGATTAGTGCACGATCGGGCCGGGGGCGTCACTAGTTGGTATCAGACCCGACTGCCTGTAGGAATCCCCTTTCCAACTCCTGGCCGAAGTTGAGTCTAGTAACCGAAAACTGTTACTAACTTGGCTGTGTGGCTTACGGGCCCACGTGCCAATGGGAGGTATTATAGTCTTTTATTCCTCATCTTTACTCTGGGACTCTGACCCTTTTTCCTTTCGGGTTAACTAAAGTTTACTAACGCCGACACTTAGGATCTCGTAATTCTCGTCCACCCGGAGAGCGGATATATGTGCGATTCCCTGACATTGATCTGATTGTCTGATAATCATTTTCCTTTCCATTGTTTTGTTTAACTTTTCTCTCCGAGATCGGTTATACTTCTCCTTGTCATTTGACAATCATGAGTTTCCTCTATTTCAGATGGATCGTTTGTTTCCACCACACACCTGCGACGCAGTACCAGCTGTTCGAGCAGGGATACATCCAGAGTACATTCTTTATCCCACTGGGGCAGATGTCAAACGTTACAATGCCCCAGTACTTTCTCCTCCAGATACCCGCAAAGACTTTGTGATTTATTGTGATGCATCCCGTGAAGGATTAGGCTGTGTCCTAATGCAAGAGCGTTAAAGTGATTTCTTATGGCTCGTCAGGTTGCGCCCACATGAAGAGAATTATCCGGTACATGATCTAGAAATAGCTGCTGTGATCTAGCATTGCAGTTGTGGCGACATTACCTTCTCGGTAATCATTGCGAGATCTACACGGATCATAAAAGCTTGAAGTACTTGTTCACTCAACCATCTCTAAACCTCCGTCAGCAAAGATGGATGGAGGCCATTGCGGACTATGATTTGGGCATTTCCTATACCCCTGGCAAGGCTAACGTGATCGCTGATGCCTTAAGCCGCAAG
This sequence comes from Thinopyrum elongatum, assembly GCA_011799875.1. Classification (NCBI taxonomy): domain Eukaryota; kingdom Viridiplantae; phylum Streptophyta; class Magnoliopsida; order Poales; family Poaceae; genus Thinopyrum; species Thinopyrum elongatum. The sequence goes on from JAAAXO010000328.1 coordinate 54,382, forward strand.
TCCTATTGCGACAACCTCATGGTTAGGCGAGCTCAACCTCGTCTTTTGAGAAAACTAAGCAAGCTAAATTGCGTATTGTTCCACAGGGATCTCTTAATAAGCTTGTGGATACAACCAGATCTTGAGAAAGCTGTTAAGAATGCGCAAGCTAAAGATGCTGAAATTGCCTCATGAAGAAAAGACCTTCACCTTGTAAAGGACAGGGATTTCTCGCTGTCTGAAGATGGAACCTTGTATTTCAGAAAACCGCATGTGTGGTACCTCGCTTTGAACTCATGATGACAAGGTTATGAAGGAGGCACATGAACCCCATTGTCTATTCATCCGGGTAGCACCAAGATGTATCGTGATCTCCGTCAAAGGTACTGGTGGTCTAAAATGAAGCAGGACATTGCTCGATATGTTGCTGAATGTGATGTTTGTCATCGCGTTAAAGCAGAACATCAGAAGCCTGCGGAATTCTGCAACCACTTCCTATTCCTCTATGGAAATGGGATAAGGTTCAGATGGATTTCGTACAGGACTTCCAGGTAACAGAAGGGTCACGATCTATTCTTGTCGTCGTCGACCAACTCCTAAAGTTGCACACTTTCTGCCTGTCAAGGCGATCAATGCTAGTCAGTTAGCAGAGTTGTATATCTCCAGAATTGTATCACTCCACGGTATTCCGAAGGAGATCAGTTCGGACCGTGGCGGTCTTTCACTTCCAAATTCTAAGGAAAGCTTTCAAACGCTATGGGAACTCAATCCCCTGGAGTTCAGCTTATCACCCCCAATCCCAAGGCCAAGTTGAACGAGTTAATCAAGTGCTTGAAGACATGTTGCGAGCTTGTGTTATATCGTTTGGCAAGAAGTGGGAAGAATCTCTTCCATATGCCGAGTTCTCCTATAACAATAGCTTCAAGCCAGCTGTGAAAATGGCCCCCCTTTGAAGTTCTCTATGGATGTAAGTGTCGAACCCCTCTGAATTGGTCAGAAACTAGGGAACGACCTCTTGTTGGACACGGATATTATTCAACACGCGAAGAACAAGTCCATATCGTCCGTGAAAACCTCAAGGCAGCTCAGGACCGTCAGAAGAGCAACTATGATCGCAAAAAGATGGGGTTTGACTTATCAACTTGGTGATCAAGTTTATCTACGTGTCACTCCTATGAAGGGCACTCACCGTTTTGGAATCAAGGGCAAGTTAGCTCCCGCTACATTGGTCTTTCGGCATTATTGCTAGACGTGGTCAAGTGGCATATAAATTGGAATTGCCGCCGCAATTTCTCATATCCACGATGTCTTCCATGTGTCGCCACTTCGTAAATGCTTCAAGGAATCTCCACACCGAGCAGGGGATCACGAGATGCTCGAATTGCAGATGACCTATCTATAGAGGAGCATCCGATCCGCATTTCGATGAAGATGAACGTCGAACCCGTCAGAAGGTTACCAAGTTCCTCAAAGTACAGTGGTCAAATCATACTGAAGATGAAGCCACTTGGGAACGCGAGGATAATCTTCGTGCGGGATACCCCGAACTTTTTCCTTCTACTTTAATTCTCGGGAGAGAATTCTGTGTAGTAGAGGAGATTTGTAACACCCCCGTGGGTTAATACAGTAATCACCCTTTTGACAATGCCAAGTCAGCATGATTAACAGTGCATGTCATCATTGCATCATAATGCTTTTCAACTCCTAAGTCAAAATTCAAATTTAAATAAATGTGGGAAAATAAAAGTTGTCCAAACCTGAAAACTAAAATGTGCATCATGTTGCAAATATTCTCATAGCATTTATAAAAATGATTGCAACATTTGTTGGAATGTAAAAGGACTCGAACAACAAGGAACAGCAGCAACAAACACTGTTTAATCCTTTTTCAATTTTAATAAAATCCAAACAAAAAGATATGGACCCCCAAACCAATTTCTAGCAGTGACAGATAATGCACTGTAAATAATGGAGCAAGTCTCATATTTTACAAAAGTCTTTTGGAATAAAAATAAAAGAGAAAACAGAAAGGAAAATAAATAATATAAAAAAAATAAGGTAAAAAGGAAAAGGCCCCCCCCCGGACCAACTGGGCCGTGGCCCAGCTGGCCACCAGGCCACCACCCAGGCCGGCCCACCCCGGGCCTATAACCCCTCCCCTCACCCCGAAACCCTAATCCCCCCCCCTCGCTTCTCTCCCCCCCGATCCAGTTCTGGATCGGGCCGCGCCGACGCGTGCCCCATCGCCGCTCGCCGTCTCCGGTGCCACCTCGCCGGACCTCGCCTCTCCATCGTCGCCTCGTCCCGTCGCGCCCCCTCTCCCCCTCTCTCCCTCGGCGCGCGACGCCGCGCGCCCGGTGCTCGCCTCGTCGCCGTTGGACGCCGCCTCGCCGGAGCGCTCCCCCGCCGGCCTGCTTCCGCGCCGTCCCGTCGTCCCCGTCACCCTCTGCGCCACCGCTGCCTCTTCCCTCCATCGCCGGTGAGGCCGTGGCCTCCACTCCCTCCTCTCTGCCGCGGTCACCGCGCCGCGCTGTCCGCCGCCGCTCCGCCGCCCTGAAGCTCCCCGCCGCGCCCTTCTGTCGCTCGCAGCAGCGCCCCGCGAAGACCGCTCGCCTCTCACCGCGCTCGCCCCGCTCTCCCTGCTGCGTCGCTCGCCAGCCACTGCCGCCCGCACGCGCCCGCACGGCTACGGCGCCGCTGCTCCCCTTGCTCGCCACCCCCGCCTGCGCGCGCGCCACCCATCTGCGCTCCGGCCCCGCGCGCACTTGCCGCGCGCTGCCGCGGCCTCGGCCCGCCCGCGCCCGCGCATGCCGCATTTGGGCACATGGACAGGTCGGTCCCGAACGGGCATGCTCCGGACATGTCCGGCCCTGGTCCACTGACCAGTGGGGCCCACAGCCCTGCCGTTAATTAAAATAAATAAATAAACAATATATAAAATAAATAATTAATAGTTAATTAACACTGTTTAGATTAGTCTAATTTGATTTATTAGATTAATTAAATGTTAATTAACTTAATAACCCTGGTTAATTAGAGCTTAATAATAGTTAACCTAATTAACCTTGCTGACATCAGCATGATGTCATGCTGACATCAGCGAGCACTATTTGGATAATGTTTAATTTAAACAATCAAAAAATAAATTCAGAAAATAATAAAAAGCTTTAGAAAATCATATAAAATAATCCGAATCAGATCGAAAAACTTTGTACATGAAAGTTGCTCAGAACGACGAGAACGAATCCGATAATTCCAAAGACCCGGGAAAATTCGTCAGATATTCTCCCGCTCCGTCTGTACGTGTGATGCTGCGTTAGACTACCCCTAGCACGTGTATCGTATTTGTCATGTCATGTTTGCTCTATATTTATACTGTTTCCTCCCCCCTCTTCTCTCTCGATAGCCCCCGACCCCGACGTCGTCCCCGAGACCGACGCAGCTCCGGATCCCGAAGACACCATAGACGACCTTGCCCTTGCCGCGAGCAACCAGGCAAGCCCCCCCTTTGATCATCCTGATATCGCCCATTCTAATTTCCCCTGCTTGCATTAGAATTGCTGTTGCTAATGCTTTACTATTCTGATGCATAGCTGTTTATTGTAGCCTGCTGTGATTTTTACCTGCATATCCTAAACTGTTTAGTCTAGGCTGGGTAGAGACCTATCAGTGACCCCACTTACCCCGACTGCCGCGCTGGATCGTCAGAAGACCGATCAACGGGATTGAAGACCAGGACCCGACACCGCACATCACCCCCCTTAGTTGTAACGACCCCGCAGCGTTACTATCGAGTGCCGAGGGTGAAACCTCTTGTAGCACTTTTGATGATAACTCGTAGAGTAGCTATTCGGTCGTGGTCATCGATGGTGATTCCTCTCACCGCTTCCGATAACGACGCTGTCGTACTACAACACCTCAAGTGTGGACCCAGTGAGGGTGATTCCTCCGAGTTCACCTTGATGGATACATCGAGTGGGAATTCAATGAGGGTGATACCTCGGATTCCCGATGTTATGGACACACGGATACTTGGACTTTACAAGTTACTGGGAAGGCGGGTCGAACCTGAGGGGTACCGCGGTGTGATGTGAAGGCGGGTTGCCAGTGTGGTGCCCGAGTGGTGGTGATACGGGCGCGGCCGGGCATTTAAACCCTTGGCAAGTCCTCGAGACGGGCGGCGACGGGGTCACATCTTTCGTGAGTCTCTGCTCGTTTCCGCAAGCCCTAGTCCATTAACGATTTGGATATTTGATCCCGAAGGGCTCTGGTCTGATAGCACTAACCATCACGTGGGCATAGTATGGGCGTTCTGCATCGTAGCATCAGCCGAAAGCTCTGTCAGACGTCAGTTCAACCTTGCGGCCGGGACGGACCGGCGCCCCCTGGTGCTGGCTTCCCCCTGCACGCACCGACTCGGAGTGCACAGGGCGATGGCCCAGACCTCTGAGCGTTGGATGTAGACCGACGGGGACCTCTCTGCTGAGCTGTAGGTAGGGTTGCGATTGTGTCGTTTGGCTGAGGCCGGGCATGACCCGCAGGAAAGTGTGTCCGGCCGAAGTTAATCGAGCGTGTTGGGTAAGTTGGTGCCCCCTGCAGGGAAGAAACACTTCTACGATAGCCGGTCCTACGGTAAAGGACACTCGGAGTTGTATCCCGATCGATACAACTAGAACTGGACCTTGAGACGTTAACAGGTTGATGACTGTATTGCCTCTGGGACGCTTTCGCACGGGAGCGAGAAAGGATCTCAGGACGAGGTTTGATGACTTTATTGCTCTGGGATTGCTTTCTCGCAGGGAGTCGAGAAAGGATCTCTGGGTGAGGTTGATATTATTACTGCTACATTATATGGTATTGTTCTACTCTCTTCTACTGTGCAAGACCGCTGAAGATGCTAGTCTCGATAGGACTAGGCCTTCTCTATTCTGGCATTTCTGCAGCCCAGTCCACATATACAGCCTCCCCTTGATAATGTTGATAGTAGTGTAGACCCTTGCTTGCTGAGTACTTCTGAGTACTCACGGTTGCTTTGTTTTCCTTTTCTCCCCATATCAGTTTGACGTGACCAGAGGACGGAGCCCCCTGAGAAGATGCCCCGACGATCGCTACTACTACTACCAGAGGATGGATACTACTACGAGTTGACTGACGACCAGGTGGAGAGGATCGGAGGGTCCCAGGCAGGAGGCCTTCACCTTTCGATCGTAGTGTTTCATTTTGCCCCGCCTTTCTAAAGGCCTTTCTGTTTCTATTTCATACTGTACTCAGATATCTGATGCTTCCGCTGACGCTTGTTGCAAGCTTATGTATTCGAGCCCTCGAGGCCCCTGGCTTAAATAAAGCTTGTATGACTTTATTTATGTTTTAGAGTTGTGTTGTGATATCTTCCGTGGAGTCCTTAGGCTTGATCGTGGCATTTGCGTGTATGATTAGTGCACGATCGGGCCGGGGGCGTCACAAGGTGGTATCAGAGCCGACTGCCTGTAGGAACCCCCTTTCCAATTCCTTGGCCGAAGTTGAGTCTAGTAACCGAAACTGTTTTACTAACTTGGCTGTGTGGCTTACGGGCCCACGTCGCCAATGGGAGGTATTAGTATCTTTTATCTTCATCTTTACTCTGGGACTCTGACCTCTCTTCCTTTCGGGTTAACTAAAGTTTACTAACGCCGACACTTAGGATCTCGTAATTCTCGTCCACCCGGAGAGCGTATATATGTGCGATTTCCCTGACATTGATCTGATTAGTCGATGTATCATTTTCCTTTCCATTGTTTTGTTTAACCTTTCTCTCCGAGATCGGTTATACTTCTCTTGTCTTTTGACAAATATGAGTTCCTCTGTTTCAGATGGATCGTTTGTTTCCACACCCTGCGACGCACACAGCTGTTCGAGCGAGGGATACATCCAGAGTACATTCTATCCAGTGGGGCAGATGTCCATCCGTTACAATAACCCAGTACTATCACCTCCAGATACCCGCAAAGATTTGTGATCTATTGTGACGCATCCGTGAAGGATTAGGCTGTGTCCTAATGCAAGAGCGTAAAGTGATTGCTTATGGCTCTCGTCAATTGCGCCACATGAAGAGAATTATCCGGTACATGATCTAGAACTAGCTGCTGTCATCTATGCATTGCAGTTATGGCGACATTACCTTCTCGGTAATCGTTGCGAGATCACACGGATCATAAAAGTCTGAAGTACTGTTCACTCAACCTTCTCTAAACCTCCGTCAGCAAAGATGGATGGAGGCCATTGCGGACTATGACTTGGGTATATCCTATACCCCTGGCAAGGCTAATGTGATGGTGATGCCTTAAGCCGCAAGTCCTATTGCGACAACCTCATGGTTAGGCGAGTCACTCGAGTTTTGAAGAACTATGCAAGTTGAATCTGCGTATTGTTCCACAGGGTTCTCTTAATAAACCTTGTGATACAACCAGATCTTGAGAAAGCTGTTAAGAATGCGCAAGCTAAAGATGCTGAAATTGACCTCATGAAGAAAGACCTTCACCTTGTAAAGTAGGGATTTCTCGCTGTCTGAAGATGGAACCTTGTATTTCAGAAACGCGTTGTCGTACCTCGCTTCGAGCTATGACTGACAAGGTATGAAGGAGGCAAATGACACCCCATTGTCTATTCATCCGCGTAGCACCAAGATGTATCGTGATCTCCGTCAAAGGTACTGGTGGTCTAGAATGAAGCAGGACATTGCTCGTATGTTGTGTGAATGTGATGTTTGTCGTCGCGTTTAAAGCAGAACATCAGAAGCCTGCTGGATTCTGCAACCACTTCCTATTCCTTTATGGAAATGGGACAAGGTTCAGATGGATTTCATTACAGGACTTCCCAGGTCACAGAAGGGTCACGATGCTATTCTTGTCGTCGTCGACCAACTCTCTAAAGTTGCACACTTTGCCTGTCAAGGGGACGACACTGCTAGTCAGTTAGCAGAGTTGTATATCTCAGAATGTATCACTCCACGGTATTCCGAAGGAGATCAGTTGGACCGTGGCGGTCTTTTCACTTCCAAATTCTGGGAAAGCTTTCAAACAGCTATGGGAACTCATATCACCTGGAGTTCAGCTTATCATCCTCAATCCCAAGGCCAAGTCGAACGAGTCAACCAAGTGCTTGAAGACATGCTACGAGCTTTGTTTTCTTTCGGCAAGAAGTGGAAAATCTCTTCCGTATGCCGAGTTCTCTTATAACAACAGCTATCAAGCTAGTCTGAAAATGGCCCCCTTTGAAGTACTCTATGGACGTAAATGTCGAACCCCTTGAATTGGTCAGAAAATGGGGAACGACCTCTTGTTGGGCCGGATATTATTCAAAAACGCAGAAGAACAAGTCCATATCGTCCGTGAAAAACCTCAGGCAGCTCAGGGCCGTCAGAAGAGCAACTATGATCGCAAACGATGGGTTTGGTTATCAACCTGGTGATCAAGTTTATCTACGTCCCTCTATGAAGGGCACTCACCGTTTTGGAATCAAGGGCAAGCTAGCTCCACGCTACATTGGTCCTTTCCGCATTGCTAGACGTGTCAGGTGGCATATAAATTGGAATTGCGCCGCCAATTCTCTCATATCCACGATGTCTTCCATTGTGCAACTTCGTAAATGCTTCAAGGAATTCCACACCGCAGTGAGTGGTCATGAAATGCCGGGGTGCATGATGATTATCCTTAAGGAGCATCCGATCCGCATTCTGATGAAGCTGAACGTCGAACCCGTCAGAAGGTTACCAAGTTCCTCAAAGTGCAGTGGTAAAATCATACCGAAGATGAAGCCACTTGGGAACGCGAGGATAACTTCGTGCGGAATACCCGAACTTTTCCTTCTACTTCTTAATTCTCGGGACGAGAATTCTTGTTAGTAGAGGATATTGTAACACCCCCGGTGGTAACTACAGTAATCACCCTTTTGATAATGACAAGTCATCATGTTACACGTGCATGATCATCATTGCATCATATTGTATTTCAACTCCCAAGTCAAATTCAAATTTAAATGAAAGTGAAAAAAAAAAGTTGCTCAAATCAGAAACTAAATTGTTCATATTATGGCAAACAATTCAGAGGCAATACTAAAATTGTAACCAACAAATAATAAAATAATTAGGTGGCTCTAACATAATTAAAACTGAGGATAAATGCATTTAATTATTATAAAAATTGTGGGAGCTCCTATTTTTCTCAAACTAATTTTTGGTAGTGGTAGATAATACCTATTATCTGTTGGAGTAGTCCCGTGTTTTGAAAATTCAAAATGTGGCTTAACTATTTACTAAACTGAGAGAAAAAGGAAATAGACAAAAAGAAAAAGACAAAAGAAAGGGACAGAAACAGAAAAAAAAAGGGAGAAACCCCCCCTCTGGCCCAACTGGGCCGAAGCCAGTCGGCCAACCCACCTGCCCCCCCTGGCCTATTAGGCCACCCCCACACCCGACCCTAACCCACTCGACCCCCCCCACTCGCTCTCTCCTTCCCCCCCCCCATCTGGATCGGGATCCCCCGATCCCGTCGCCGACGACGTCGTTTCCCCCCCCCCCGCCGACGACCGCGCCGCGCGCTTGCCCGCCGGCCTGCTCCTCACCGCCGTCGTCTCCGGCCTCCACCCGAGCCCCTCATCGCCATGAAGCCGGCGCCCGAGACGCGCGCTCGCTCGGCCCCGCGCCCTCGAGCGCTGACGCCGACGCGCCGCCTCGACCCCGTCGCCGTTCCCCCTCGAGCTCGAACCACCCCCCCGCTGCCTTGGCCCTACGAACCCCCGTGAGGACCCCCGCGCTGCTCTCCTGCCGCGGCGCTGCTCGAGCTGTTGCTCCACTGCCGTCGCGCAGGCTCGCCTCCTCCCTGCTCACCGCGCCGACCCACCGTGCCGCCCCGCTCGCCTCCGCGCGCTTGCGCCGCGGCCGCCCGCCCGCTGCCGCCGGCCACTGAGCGCTCTCCCGCCTGGCAGCGCCCGGGCTTGCCCTGGCCGCGCGCCCGCGCCCGCCTCGCGTGCGCCCGCACGGCGCCGCACCCGCGCCCGCCGTGGCCCCCTGTGCCACAGACAGGTGGGGCCAAACCCCAGAGACACGAACAACGGGCCCCGCCCGAAAACTTTTAAATAAAAGAAATAAAAAGAAAGTAAATAAATAATTAATTAATAATTAGTAAATAATTAGGCTAATTAACTCTATTTAGATTAATTTAATTTAATTAATTAGTTTAATTAATTGTAATCAAATAATTAACCCTAATTAACCAGAACAGCCTATGATAGGTGGGACCCACATGTCAGGAGCCTGCTGACATCATGCTGACGTCATGATGACGTCAGCATACACTGTTTTGGATAATGTTCGGATAATTCGAATTTAAATAAAATAAAAATTCCAGAAAATTAATAAAAACTTTAGAAAATCATATAAAATAATCCGTAACTCAGATCGAAAAAACTTTGTACATGAAAGTTGCTCAGACGACGAGACGAATCTGAATACGGGCTCCGTTCGTCCGTCACGCGTCCCTAACTATCCGAACTTGCAACCGTTCCCTTTATCCTTGTCCGATAATTCCAAAGACCCGGTGTAACACCCCCTGTATTAAGCTACAGTGATCACCCTTTTGATGAGGCCATGTCATCATGATTAATAGTGCATAATCATATTAGCATCATATTGCATTTCAACTCCTAAGTAAATTCAAATTAAATGAAAGTGGAATATAAAAGTTGTCCAACATAGAAAACTAAAATGTCAGATAAATAACAAATATTCCAGAGGCTATTCTAAAATGAAACCAACATCAGTGGAATTGGATAAGTGACTCGAACAACCTCAAACAGTGGATAAAGATAATATTTAGTAACCATTTATAAATCTGAATAAAATATGGAATTATGTTGTGCCAACTATTTAGGTGTTAGTATATGCACTGGTATTTATGAAATAGGTCCACTTTTTACAAAAGCCATTTGGGGCTCTAGAATTTACAGTAGAGAAAAGAGAATAAGAAAGGAAAAAGAAACAGAAAAGGATAAAGGAACCCCCCCCCCCCCGACTGGGCCTCGGGCCCAGCAAGCCACCGGCCGCCAGGCCGGCCCAGCTCGCGCCGTACTTAGCCGGCCCACCCCCCACCCGAAACCCTAGCCCTACCCCCGATCCCCCCTCCTCACTCGTTCGCTCCCCCCTCCCCCCGATCCAGATCGGATCGGGGCGACCGTACCATCGCCCGGATCGCTGTCGCCGTCGCCGTTGCACGCCGCCGCCCGGAGCCCGCTCTCCCTCGCCGGCCTGCTCCCGACGCCGCTCGCCCCGACGCGCCCGACCGCGCCCCCCCCCGTCTCCATCTCGCCCCGACGCCGCACGTCGCCGCTTCGTCCCGCCGGCCTGCCTCCCCATCGCCGTCGTCCCCGTCGACCACCCCGACCCCCCCGCTTGCCCCGTCCTAACGGATCACGGTGAGGCCTCGGGCCTCTTCCCCCTCTCTGCTCCGCACCTCGCCGCGCACGCATCCGCGCCGCGCCCACTGACGCGACCACCCGTGCCTCCCGTCCTCGCGCCCGCGCCTTGACGCGTGCTCCCGCGCCCGTCCCGCGGTCCCTCGACCCGTCTGGCCCCGCTCGCCACCCCGCTCACACCGCTCCTCGCCCCGCGCTCCGCCCGTCGGTCGCTCTAGCCGCTCCCGCCTCCGGCCCCGCGTGCGCTCGCCTGCCCGCCCCGCTTCGCGCGCCCCCGACCGCCCGCGCCGCCCGTGCGTCCCCTTTGGGCACCGGACATGTCCGGTCCCAAAAGGGGACGCCCCAGGACGTGTCCGCCCCTGGTCCACTGACCCAGTGGGGCCCATGACCCAATAAAAATAAAAAAATAAAAATAAATAATTGAAATAATTAATAATTAATTAGTTAATTAATCCTGATTGGTTAATCTAATTAGCTAATTAGTGTTATTACAGTAATTGTAATTAATTAATTAACTGCTGACGTCAGCATGATGTCATGCTGACGTCATCAATCACTGTTCGGATAATGTGAATTAAAAATAATTAAAATTCAGAAATTAATAAAACTTTAGAAAATCATATTAAATAAACCGTAACTCCGATGAAAATATTTATACCATGAAACTTGCTCAGAACGACGATACGAACCGAATACATCTCCGTATTCCCGTCAGATGCCCGCAGTATGAGAACGTTTGAACAATTAGACCGATTTCGATAAATGAATAGTGTCCAACCCTAATTAAATAAATCCGAATAAATTCCTAAATTAACTAAATCGCTTAGTTAGGCTGTACACCCTGGCCCTGCGTTTAGACATGTCATGCATCCCTGTTGCATTATTGCCGTGTGTTTACGTTTCTTCCCCTCTTCTCTCGGTAGACTACGAGACCGAGCCGGCTGTGGTGCCCCGACCGGAATACGTTGTTGACGACCCCTACTTGCAGAGGCAACAGGCAAGCCCCCCCCTTGGTTCACCCAGATATAGCACTATCTTCTCTATACTGCTGCATTCGAGGAGTGTAGCGTTATGCTTCGGTTAATCCCATTCGGGGGGAAGGAGAGAGCGAGTGGGGGGGGTCGAGTGGGTTAGGGTTCGGGTGTGGGGGTGGCCTAATAGGCCAGGGGGGCAGCAGGTGGGTTGGCCGACTGGGCTTCGGCCCAGTTGGGCCAGAGGGGGGGTTTCTCCCTTTTTTTTTTCTGTTCTGTTTTCCCTTTTCTTTTGTCTTTTTCTTTTGTCTATTTCCTTTTCTCAGTTTAGTAAATAGTTAAGCCACATTTTGAATTTTGCAAAACACAGGGACTACTCCAACAGATAATAGGTATTATCTACCACTACCAAAAATTAGTTTGGAGAAAAATAGGAGCTCCCACAATTTTTATAATAATTAAAATGCATTTATCCTCACAGTTTTAATTATGTTAGAGCCACCTAATTATTTTATTATTTGTTGGTTACAATTTTAGTATTGCCTCTGAATTGTTTGCCATAATATGAACAATTTAGTTTCTGATTTGAGCAACTTTTATTTTTCACTTTCATTTAAATTTGAATTTGACTTGGGAGTTGAAATACAATATGATGCAAATGATGATCATGCACTGTTAAACATGATGACTTGTCATTATCAAAAGGGTGATTACTGTAGTTAACCACCGGGGGTGTTACAAATATCCTCTACTAACAAGAATTCTCGTCCCGAGAATTAAGAAGTAGAAGGAAAAAGTTCGGGGTATTCCGCACGAAGATTATCCTCGCGTTCCCAAGTGGCTTCATCTTCGGTATGATTTTACCACTGCACTTTGAGGAACTTGGTAACCTTCTGACGGGTTCGACGTTCAGCTTCATCGAGAATGCGGATCGGATGCTCCTTATAGGATAGATCATCATGCAACCCGAGCATTTCATGATCCACTGCTCGGTGTGGAGATTCCTTGAAGCATTTACGAAGTTGCGACACATGGAAGACATCGTGGATATGAGAGAATTGCGGCGGCAATTCCAATTTATATGCCACCTGACCACGTCTAGCAATAATGCGGAAAGGACCAATGTAGCGTGGAGCTAGCTTGCCCTTGATTCCAAAACGGTGAGTGCCCTTCATAGGAGTGACACGTAGATAAACTTGATCACCAGGTTGATAAGTCAAACCCCATCGTTTGCGATCATAGTTGCTCTTCTGACGGTCCTGAGCTGCCTTGAGGTTTTCACGGACGATATGGACTTGTTCTTCGGCGTGTTGAATAATATCCGGCCCAACAAGAGGTCGTTCCCCAGTTTCTGACCAATTCAGAGGGGTTCGACATTTACGTCCATAGAGTACTTCAAAGGGGGCCATTTTCAGACTAGCTTGATAGCTGTTGTTATAAGAGAACTCGGCATACGGAAGAGATTCTTCCCACTTCTTGCCGAAAGAAATAACACAAGCTCGTAGCATGTCTTCAAGCACTTGGTTGACTCGTTCGACTTGGCCTTGGGATTGAGGATGATAAGCTGAACTCCAGGTGATATGAGTTCCCATAGCTGTTTGAAAGCTTTCCCAGAATTTGGAAGTGAAAAGACCGCCACGGTCCGAACTGATCTCCTTCGGAATACCGTGGAGTGATACAATTCTGGAGATATACAACTCTGCTAACTGACTAGCAGTGATCGTCTCCTTGACAGGCAGAAAGTGTGCAACTTTAGAGAGTTGGTCGACGACGACAAGAATAGCATCGTGACCCTTCTGTGACCTGGGAAGTCCTGTAATGAAATCCATCTGAACCTTGTCCCATTTCCATAAAGGAATAGGAAGTGGTTGCAGAATTCCAGCAGGCTTCTGATGTTCTGCTTTAACGCGACGACAAACATCACATTCAGCAACATATCGAGCAATGTCCTGCTTCATTCTAGACCACCAGTACCTTTGACGGAGATCACGATACATCTTGGTGCTACGCGGATGAATAGACAATGGGGTGTCATGTGCCTCCTTCATAACCTTGTCAGTCATAAGCTCGAAGCGAGGTACGACAACGCGGTTTCTGAAATACAAGGTTCCATCTTCAGACAGCGAGAAATCCCTGTACTTTACAAGGTGAAGGTCTTTCTTCATGAGGTCAATTTCAGCATCTTTAGCTTGCGCATTCTTAACAGCTTTCTCAAGATCTGGTTGTATCACAAGGTTATTAAGAGAACCCTGTGGAACAATACGCAGATTCAACTTGCATAGTTCTTCAAAAACTCGAGGTTGAGCTCGCCTAACCATGAGGTTGTCGCAATAGGACTTGCGGCTTAAGGCATCAGCCATCACATTAGCCTTGCCAGGGGTATAGGATATACCCAAGTCATAGTCCGCAATGGCCTCCATCCATCTTTGCTGACGGAGGTTTAGAGAAGGTTGAGTGAACAAGTACTTCAGACTTTTATGATCCGTGTAGATCTCGCAACGATTACCGAGAAGGTAATGTCGCCATAACTGCAATGCATAGATGACAGCAGCTAGTTCTAGATCATGTACCGGATAATTCTCTTCATGTGGGCGCAATTGACGAGAGCCATAAGCAATCACTTTACGCTCTTGCATTAGGACACAGCCTAATCCTTCACGGGATGCGTCACAATAGATCACAAAGTCTTTGCGGGTATCTGGAGGTGATAGTACTGGGGTATTGTAACGGATTGACATCTGCCCCACTGGATAAAGAATGTACTCTGGATGTATCCCTGCTCGAACAGCTGGTAGCTGCGTCGCAGGGTGTGGTGGAAACAAACGATCCATCTGAAACAGAGGAAACTCATGATTGTCAAAAGACAAGGAGAAGTATAACCGATCTCGGAGAGAAAGGTTAAACAAAACAATGGAAAGGAAAATGATTATCAGACTAATCAGATCAATGTCAGGGAAATCGCACATATATCCAGCTCTCCGGGTGGACGAGAATTACGAGATCCTAAGTGTCGGCGTTAGTAAACTTTAGTTAACCCGAAAGGAAGAGAGGTCAGAGTCCCAGAGTAAAGATGAGGAATAAAAGATACTAATACCTCCCAATTGGCGACGTGGGCCCGTAAGCCACACAGCCAAGTTAGTAAAACAGTTTTCGGTTACTAGACTCAACTTCGGCCAAGGAATTGGAAAGGGGGTTCCTACAGGCAGTCGGCTCTGATACCAACTTGTGACGCCCCCGGCCCGATCGTGCACTAATCATACACGCAAATGCACACGATCAAGCCTAAGGACTCACGGGAAGATATCACAACACAACTCTAAAACATAAATAAAGTCATACAAGCTTTATATTACAAGCCAGGGGCCTCGAGGGCTCGAATACATAAGCTTGCGAACAAGCGTCAGCGGAAGCATCAGATATCTGAGTACAGATATGAAATAGAAACAGAAAGGCCTTTAGAAAGGCGGGGCAAAATGAAACACTACGATCGAAAGGTGAAGGCCTCCTGCCTGGGACCCTCCGATCCTACTCCTGGTCGTCAGTCAACTCGTAGTAGTATCCATCCTCTGGGTAGTAGTAGTAGCGATCGTCGGGGCATCTGTCTCAGGGGGCTCCGTCCTCTGGTCACGTCAAACTGATATGGGGAGAAAAAGGAAAACAAAGCAACCGTGAGTACTCAGAAGTACTCAGCAAGCAAGGGTCTACACTACATATGCAACATTATCAAGGGGAGGCTGTATATGTGGACTGGGCTGCAGAAATGCCAGAATAGAGAGAAGGCCTAGTCCTATCGAAGACTAGCATCTTCAGCGGTCTTGCAGCAGTAGAAGAGAGTAGAACAATACCATATAATGTAGCAGTAATAATATCAACCTCACCCAGAGATCCTTTCTCGACTCCCTGCGAGAAAGCAATCCCAGAGCAATAAAGTCATCAAACCTCGTCCTGAGATCCTTTCTCGACTCCCTGTGCGAAAGCGATCCCAGAGGCAATACAGTCATCAACCTGTTAACGTCTCAAGGGTCCAGTTCTAGTTGTATCGATCGGGATACAACTCCGAGTGTCCTTTACCGTAGGACCGGCTATCGGTAGAAGTGTTCTTCCCTGCAGGGGGGCACCAACTTACCCAACACGCTCGATTAACTTCGGCCGGACACACTTTCCTGGGTCATGCCCGGCCTCAGCCAAACGACACATCGCAACCCTACCTACAGCTCAGCAGAGAGGTCCCCGTCGGTCTACATCCTAAGCGCTCAGAGGTCTTGGGCCATCGCCCTGTGCACTCCGAGTCGGTGCGTGCAGGGGGAAGCCAGGCACCAGGGGGGCGCCGGTCCGTCCCGGCCGCAAGGTTGAACTAGACGTCTGACAGAGCTTTCGGCTGATGCTACGATGCAGAACGCCCATACTATGCCCACGTGATGGTTAGTGCTATCAGACCAGAGCCCTGCTCGGATCAAATATCCAAATCGTTAATGGACTAGGGCTTGCGGAAACGAGCAGAGACTCACGAAAGATGTGACCCCGTCGCCCCGTCTCGAGGACTTGCGGCAAGGGTTTAGAATGCCCGGCCGCGCCTCGTATTCACCACTCGGGCACCACACTGGCAACCCGCCTTCACATCACACGCGGGTACCCCTCAGGGTCGACCCGCCTTTCCAAGTAACATTGTAAAGTCCAAGTATCCGTGTGTCCATAACATCAGGGAATCCGAGGTATCACCCTCATTGAATTCCCACTCGATGTATCCATCAAGGTGAACTCGGAGGAATCACCCTCACTGGGTCCACACTTGAGGTGTTGTACGACAGCGTCGTTATCGGAAGCGGTGAAGGAGGAATCACCATCGATGACCACGACCGAATAGCTACTCTACAGAGTTATCATCAAAAGTGCTACAAGAGGTTTCACCCTCGGCACTCGATAGTAACGCTGCGGTGTCGTTACAACTAAGGGGGGTGATGTGCGGTGTCGGGTCCTGGTCTTCAATCCCGTTGATCGGGTCTTCTGACGATCCAGCGCGGCAGTCGGGGTAAGTGGGGTCACTGATAGGTCTCTACCCAGCCTAGACTAAACAGTTTAGGATATGCAGGTAAATATCAACAGCAGGCTACAATAAACAGGCTATGCATCAGAATAGGTAAAGCAGTAGCAACAGCAATTCTAATGCAAGCATGGGAAATTAGAATGGGCGATATCAGGATGATCAAAGGGGGGGCTTGCCTGGTTGCTCGGCGGCAAGGGCAAGGTCGTCTATGGTGTCTTCGGGATCCGGAGCTGCGTCGGTCTCGGGGACGACGTCGGGGTCGGGGGCTATCGAGAGAGAAGAGGGGGAGGAAACAGTATAAATATAGAGCAAACATGAGCATGACAAATACGATACACGGTGCTAGGGGTAGTCTAACGCAGCATCACACGTAACAGACGGAGCGGGAGAATATCTGACGATATTTCCCGGGTCTTTGGAATTATCGGATTCGTCTCGTCGTTCTGAGCAACTTTCATGTACAAAGTTTTTCGATCTGAGTTACGGATTATTTTATATGATTTTCTAAAGCTTTTATTAATTTTCTGAATTTATTTTTATTGTTTAAATTAAACATTATCCAGAATAGTGCTCGCTGATGTCAGCATGACATCATGCTGATGTCAGCAAGGTTAATTAGGTTAACTAATTAATTAGCTCTAATTAACCAGGGTTACTTAAGTTAATTAACATTTAATTAATCTAATTAATCAAATTAGACTAATCTAAACAGTGTTAATTAACTAATTAATTATTTATTTTAATTATATTGTTTATTATTATTTATTTTAATTAACAGGCAGGGCTGTGGGCCCCACTGGTCAGTGGACCAGGGCCGGACATGTCCGGAGCATGCCCGTTCGGGACCGGACATGTCCAGTGCCCAAATGGCATGCGCGGGCGCGGGCGGGCGAGGCCGCGGCAGCGCGCGGCAGTGCGCGCGGGGCCGGAGCGGCAGATGGGGTGGCGGCGCGCGGCGCAGGCGGCGGGGGTGGCGGAGCAGAGGGGAGCAGCGGCGGCCGTAGCCGGTGCGGGCGCGTGCGGGGCGGCAGTGGCTGGCGAGCGACGCAGCAGGGAGAGCGGGGCGAGCGCGGTGAGAGGCGGAGCGGTCTTCGCGGGGCGCCTGCGCGAGCGACAGAAGGGCGCGGCGAGGGAGCTTCAGGGCGTGCGGGAGCGCGGCGGGGACAGCGCGGGCGCGGTGACCGCGGGCAGAGAGGAGGGGAGTGGAGGCCACGGGCCTCACCGGCGATGGAGGGAAGAGGCAGCGGTGCGCGAGGAGGGTGACGGGGACGACGGGGACGGCGCGGAAGCAGGCCGGCGGGGGAGCGCTCCGGCGAGGCGGCGTCCAACGGCGACGAGGGCGAGCACCGGGGCGCGGCGGCGTCGCGCGCCGAGGGAGAGAGGGGGCGCGACGGGGACGAGGCGACGATGGAGAGGCGAGGTCCGGCGAGGTGGCACCGGAGACGGCGAGCGGCGATGGGGCACGGCGTCGGCGCGGCCCGATCCAGAACTGGATCGGGGGGGAAGAGGAGCGAGGGGGGGGATTAGGGTTTCGGGGTGAGGGGAGGGGGTTATAGGCCCGGGGTGGGCCGGCCTGGGTGGTGGCCTGGTGGCCAGCTGGGCCACGGCCCAGTTGGTCCGGGGGGGGGGCTTTTCCTTTTTACCTTTTTTTTTATATTATTTATTTTCCTTTTCTGTTTTCTCTTTTATTTTTATTCCAAAAGACTTTTGTAAAATATGAGACTTGCTCCATTATTTACAGTGCATTATCTGTCACTGCTAGAAATTGGTTTGGGGTCCATATCTTTTTGTTTGGATTTTATTTAAATTGAAAAAGGATTAAACAGTGTTATGTTGCTGCTGTTCCTTGTTGTTCGAGTCCTTTTACAATTCCAACAAATGTTGCAATCATTTTTATAAATGCTATGAGAATATTTGCAACATGATGCACATTTTAGTTTTCAGGTTTGGACAACTTTTATTTTCCACATTTATTTAAATTTGAATTTTGACTTAGGAGTTGAAAAGCATTATGATGCAAATGATGATCATGCACTGTTAATCATGCTGACTTGGCATTGTCAAAAGGGTGATTACTGTAGTTAACCACCGGGGGTGTTACAAATCTCCTCTACTAACAAGAATTCTCGTCCCGAGAATTAAGAAGTAGAAGGAAAAAGTTCGGGGTATTCCGCACGAAGATTATCCTCGCGTTCCCAAGTGGCTTCATCTTCAGTATGATTTGACCACTGTACTTTGAGGAACTTGGTAACCTTCTGACGGGTTCGACGTTCAGCTTCATCGAGAATGCGGATCGGATGCTCCTTATAAGATAGGTCATCTTGCAATTCGAGCATCTCGTGATCCACTGCTCGGTGTGGAGATTCCTTGAAGCATTTACGAAGTTGCGACACATGGAAGACATCGTGGATATGAGAGAATTGCGGCGGCAATTCCAATTTATATGCCACTTGACCACGTCTAGCAATAATGCCGAAAGGACCAATGTAGCGGGGAGCTAACTTGCCCTTGATTCCAAAACGGTGAGTGCCCTTCATAGGAGTGACACGTAGATAAACTTGATCACCAAGTTGATAAGTCAAACCCCATCGTTTGCGATCATAGTTGCTCTTCTGACGGTCCTGAGCTGCCTTGAGGTTTTCACGGACGATATGGACTTGTTCTTCGGCGTGTTGAATAATATCCGGTCCAACAAGAGGTCGTTCCCTAGTTTCTGACCAATTCAGAGGGGTTCGACACTTACATCCATAGAGAACTTCAAAGGGGGCCATTTTCAAGCTGGCTTGATAGCTATTGTTATAGGAGAACTCGGCATATGGAAGAGATTCTTCCCACTTCTTGCCAAACGATATAACACAAGCTCGCAACATGTCTTCAAGCACTTGATTAACTCGTTCAACTTGGCCTTGGGATTGGGGGTGATAAGCTGAACTCCAGGTGATATGAGTTCCCATAGCTGTTTGAAAGCTTTCCTAGAATTTGGAAGTGAAAAGACCGCCACGGTCCGAACTGATCTCCTTCGGAATACCGTGGAGTGATACAATTCTGGAGATATACAACTCTGCTAACTGACTAGCAGTGATCGTCTCCTTGACAGGCAGAAAGTGTGCAACTTTAGAGAGTTGGTCGACGACGACAAGAATAGCATCGTGACCCTTCTGTTACCTGGGAAGTCCTGTAACGAAATCCATCTGAACCTTATCCCATTTCCATAGAGGAATAGGAAGTGGTTGCAGAATTCCAGCAGGCTTCTGATGTTCTGCTTTAACGCGATGACAAACATCACATTCAGCAACATATCGAGCAATGTCCTGCTTCATTTTAGACCACCAGTACCTTTGACGGAGATCACGATACATCTTGGTGCTACCCGGATGAATAGACAATGGGGTGTCATGTGCCTCCTTCATAACCTTGTCAGTCATGAGTTCAAAGCGAGGTACCACAATGCGGTTTCTGAAATACAAGGTTCCATCTTCAGACAGCGAGAAATCCCTGTACTTTACAAGGTGAAGGTCTTTCTTCATGAGGGCAATTTCAGCATCTTTAGCTTGCGCATTCTTAACAGCTTTCTCAAGATCTGGTTGTATCACAAGCTTATTAAGAGATCCCTGTGGAACAATACGCAGATTTAGCTTGCGTAGTTCTTCAAAAAGACGAGGTTGAGCTCGCCTAACCATGAGGTTGTCGCAATAGGACTTGCGGCTTAAGGCATCAGCGATCACGTTAGCCTTGCCAGGGGTATAGGAAATGCCCAAATCATAGTCCGCAATGGCCTCCATCCATCTTTGCTGACGGAGGTTTAGAGATGGTTGAGTGAACAAGTACTTCAGACTTTTATGATCCGTGTAGATCTCGCAATGATTACCGAGAAGGTAATGTCGCCACAACTGCAATGCATAGATCACAGCAGCTAGTTCTAGATCATGTACCGGATAATTCTCTTCATGTGGGCGCAACTGACGAGAGCCATAAGAAATCACTTTACGCTCTTGCATTAGGACACAGCCTAATCCTTCACGGGATGCATCACAATAAATCACAAAGTCTTTGCGGGTATCTGGAGGAGAAAGTACTGGGGCATTGTAACGGTTTGACATCTGCCCCAGTGGATAAAGAATGTACTCTGGATGTATCCCTGCTCGAACAGCTGGTAGCTGCGTCGCAGGGTGTGGTGGAAACAAACGATCCATCTGAAATAGAGGAAACTCATGATTGTCAAATGACAAGGAGAAGTATAACCGATCTCGGAGAGAAAAGTTAAACAAAACAATGGAAAGGAAAATGATTATCAGACTAATCAGATCAATGTCAGGGAAATCGCACATATATCCAGCTCTCCGGGTGGACGAGAATTACGAGATCCTAAGTGTCGGCGTTAGTAAACTTTAGTTAACCCGAAAGGAAGAGAGGTCAGAGTCCCAGAGTAAAGATGAGGAATAAAAGATACTAATACCTCCCAATTGGCGACGTGGGCCCGTAAGCCACACAGCCAAGTTAGTAAAACAGTTTTCGGTTACTAGACTCAACTTCGGCCAAGGAGTTGGAAAGGGGATTCCTACAGGCAGTCGGGTCTGATACCAACTAGTGACGCCCCCGGCCCGATCGTGCACTAATCATACACGCAAATGCACACGATCAAGCCTAAGGACTCACGGGAAGATATCACAACACAACTCTAAAACATAAATAAAGTCATACAAGCTTTATATTACAAGCCAGGGGCCTCGAGGGCTCGAATACATAAGCTTGCGAACAAGCGTCAGCGGAAGCATCAGATATCTGAGTACAGATATGAAATAGAAACAGAAAGGCCTTTAGAAAGGCGGGGCAAAATAAAACACTACGATCGAAAGGCGAAGGCCTCCTGCCTGGGACCCTCCGATCCTACTCCTGGTCGTCAGTCAACTCATAGTAGTATCCATCCTCTGGGTAGTAGTAGTAGCGATCGTCGGGGCATCTGTCTCAGGGGGCTCCGTCCTCTGGTCACGTCAAACTGATATGGGGAGAAAAAGGAAAACAAAGCAACCGTGAGTACTCAGAAGTACTCAGCAAGCAAGGGTCTACACTACATATGCAACATTATCAAGGGGAGGCTGTATATGTGGACTGGGCCGCAGAAATGCCAGAATAGAGAGAAGGCCTAGTCCTATCGAAGACTAGCATCTTCAGTGGTCTTGCAGCAGTAGAAGAGAGTAGAACAATACCATATAATGTAGCAGTAATAATATCAACCTCACCCAGAGATCCTTTCTCGACTCCCTGCGAGAAAGCAATCCCAGAGCCATAAAGTCATCAAACCTCGTCCTGAGATCCTTTCTCGACTCCCTGTGAGAAAGCGATCCCAGAGCCAATACAGTCATCAACCTGTTAACGTCTCAAGGGTCCAACTCTAGTTGTATCGATCGGGATACAACTCCGAGTGTCCTTTACCGTAGGACCGGCTATCGATAGAAGTGTTCTTCCCTGCAGGGGTGCACCAACTTACCCAACACGCTCGATTAACTTCGGCCGGACACACTTTCCTGGGTACTTAAAATGTCCGAAACTCTATTCTAAACAGTAAACACTAAAGGTTCAAACCATAAAACATAACCCTAAACTTGGAAATCTAAACCCTAGCCCTAAACCCTAAAACATCAAAAACGTCCAAAGACTCTATTTTCCCTTTGGATTTTAGTGATTTTAAAAAATTATCCTAAACCCTAAACCCGGGAATTAAAACATCCGAAACTCTATTCTAAACAGTAAACATTAAGGTTCAAACCCAAAAACCTAAACCTATGTGACGCCCCCGGCCCGATCGTGCACTAATCATACACGCAAATGCACACGATCAAGCCTAAGGACTCACGGGAAGATATCACAACACAACTCTAAAACATAAATAAAATCATACAAGCTTTATATTACAAGCCAGGGGCCTCGAGGGCTCGAATACATAAGCTTGCGAACAAGCGTCAGCGGAAGCATCAGATATCTGAGTACAGATATGAAATAGAAACAGAAAGGCCTTTAGAAAGGCGGGGCAAAATAAAACACTACGATCGAAAGGCGAAGGCCTCCTGCCTGGGACCCTCCGATCCTACTCCTGGTCGTCAGTCAACTCGTAGTAGTATCCATCCTCTGGGTAGTAGTAGTAACGATCGTCGGGGCATCTGTCTCAGGGGGCTCCGTCCTCTGGTCATGTCAAACTGATATGGGGAGAAAAAGGAAAACAAAGCAACCGTGAGTACTCAGAAGTACTCAGCAAGCAAGGATCTACACTACATATGCAACATTATCAAGGGGAGGCTGTATATGTGGACTGGGCTGCAGAAATGCCAGAATAGAGAGAAGGCCTAGCCCTATCGAAGATTAGCATCTTCAGCGGTCTTGCAGCAGTAGAAGAGAGTAGAACAATACCATATAATGTAGCAGTAATAATATCAACCTCACCCAGAGATCCTTTCTCGACTCCCTGCGAGAAAGCAATCCCAGAGCCATACATTCATCAACCTCGTCCTGAGATCCCTTCTCGACTCCCTGCGAGAAGCAATCCCAGAGCCATATATACAGGTCTCATCACAGGTATCCAGTTCTAAATTGTATCAATCAGGATACAACTCCGAGTGTCCTTTACCGTAGGACCGGCTATCGATAGAAGTGTTCTTCCCTGCAGGGGTGCACCAACTTACCCAACACGCTCGATTAACTTCGGCCGGACACACTTTCCTGGGTCATGCCCGGCCTCGGCCAAACGACACATCGCAACCCTACCTACAGCTCAGCAGAGAGGTCCCCGTCGGTCTACATCCTAAGCGCTCAGAGGTCTTGGGCCATCGCCCTGTGCACTCCGAGTCGTTGCGTGCAGGGGGAAGCCAGGCACCAGGGGGGCGCCGGTCCGTCCCGGCCGCAAGGCTGAACTAGACGTCTGACAGAGCTTTCGGCTGATGCTACGATGCAGAACGCCCATACTATGCCCACGTGATGGTTAGTGCTATCAGACCAGAGGCCTGCTCGGATCAAATATCCAAATCGTTAATGGACTAGGGCTTGCAGAAACGAGCAGAGACTCACGAAAGATGTGACCCAGTCGCCCCGTCTCGAGGACTTGCGGCAAGGGTTAAGAATGCCCGGCCGCGCCTCGTATTCACCACTCGGGCACCACACTGGCAACCCGCCTTCACATCACACGCGGGTACCCCTCAGGGTCGACCCGCCTTTCCAAGTAACATTGTAAAGTCCAAGTATCCGTGTGTCCATAACATCAGGGAATCCGAGGTATCACCCTCATTGAATTCCCACTCGATGTATCCGTCAAGGTGAACTCGGAGGAATCACCCTCACTGGGTCCACACTTGAGGTGTTGTACGACAGCGTCGTTATCGAAAGCGGTGAAGGAGGAATCACCCTCGATGACCACGACCGAATAGCTACTCTACAGAGTTAACATCAGAAGTGCTACAAGAGGTTTCACCCTCGGCACTCGATAGTAACGTTGCAGTGTCGTTACAACTAAGGGGGGTGATGTGCGGTGTCGGGTCCTGGTCTTCAATCCCGTTGATCGGGTCTTCTGACGATCCAGCGCGGCAGTCGGGGTAAGTGGGGTCACTGATAGGTCTCTACCCAGCCTAGACTAAACAGTTTAGGATATGCAGGTAAATATCAACAGCAGGCTACAATAAACAGGCTATGCATCAGAATAGGTAAAGCAGTAGCAACAGCAATTCTAATGCAAGCATGGGAAATTAGAATGGGCGATATCGGGATGATCAAAGGGGGGGCTTGCCTGGTTGCTCGGCGGCAAGGGCAAGGTCGTCTATGGTCTCTTCGGGATCCGGAGCTGCGTCGGTCTCGGGGACGACGTCGGGGTCGGGGGCTATCGAGAGAGAAGAGGGGGAGGAAACAGTATAAATATAGAGCAAACATGAGCATGACAAATACGATACACGGTGCTAGGGGTAGTCTAACGCAGCATCACACGTAACAGACGGAGCGGGAGAATATCTGACGATATTTCCCGGGTCTTTGGAATTATCGGACAGAGGATAAGAGGGGAACGGTTGCAAGTTCGGATAGTTAGGGACGCGTGACGGACGAACGGACCGCGCATTCAGATTTGTCTCGTCGTTCTGAGCAACTTTCCTGTACAAAGTTTTTCGATCTGAGTTACGGATTATTTTATATGATTTTCTAAAGCTTTTATTAAATTTCTGAATTTATTTTTATTGTTTAAATTAAACATTATCCAGAATAGTGCTCGCTGATGTCAGCATGACATCATGCTGATGTCAGCAAGGTTAATTAGGTTAACTAATTAATTAGCTCTAATTAACCAGGGTTACTTAAGTTAATTAACATTTAATTAATCTAATTAATCAAATTAGACTAATCTAAACAGTGTTAATTAACTAATTAATTATTTATTTTAATTATATTGTTTATTATTATTTATTTTAATTAACAGGCAGGGCTGTGGGCCCCACTGGTCAGTGGACCAGGGCCGGACATGTCCGGAGCATGCCCGTTTGGGACCGGACATGTCCGGTGCCCAAATGACATGCGCGGGCGCGGGCGGGCGAGGCCGCGGCAGCGCGCGGCAGTGCGTGCGGGGCCGGAGCGGCAGGGGGAGTGGCGGCGCGCGGCGCAGGCGGCGGGGGTGGCGGAGCAGAGGGGAGCAGCGGCGGCCGTAGCCGGTGCGGGCGCGTGCGGGGCGGCAGTGGCTGGCGAGCGACGCAGCAGGGAGAGCGGGGCGAGCGCGGTGAGAGGCGGAGCGGTCGTCGCGGGGCGCCTGCGCGAGCGGCAAAAGGGCGCGGCGAGGGAGCTTCAGGGCGTGCGGGAGCGCGACGGGGACAGCGCGGGCGCGGTGACCGCGGGCAGAGAGGAGGGGAGTGGAGGCCACGGGCCTCACCGGCGATGGAGGGAAGAGGCAGCGGTGCGCGAGGAGGGTGACGGGGACGACGGGGACGGCGCGGAAGCAGGCCAGCGGGGGAGCGCTCCGGCGAGGCGGCGTCCAACGGCGACGGGGGCGAGCACCGTGGCGCGGCGGCATCGCGCGCCGAGGGAGAGAGGGGGCGCGACGGGGACGAGGCGACGATGGAGAGGCGAGGTCCGGCGAGGTGGCACCGGACACGGCGAGCGACGATGGGGCGCGGCGTCGGCGCGGCCCGATCCAGAACTGGATCGGGGGGGGAAGAGGAGCGAGGGGGGGATTAGGGTTTCGGGGTGAGGGGAGGGGGTTATAGGCCCGGGGTGGGCCGGCCTCGGTGGTGGCCTGGTGGCCAGCTGGGCCACGGCCCAGTTGGTCCGGGGGGGGGGCTTTTCCTTTTTACCTTTTTTTTATATTATTTATTTTCCTTTTCTGTTTTCTCTTTTATTTTTATTCCAAAAGACTTTTGTAAAATATGAGACTTGCTCCATTATTTACAGTGCATTATCTGTCACTGCTAGAAATTAGTTTGGGGTCCATATCTTTTTTTTTGGATTTTATTTAAATTGAAAAAGGATTAAACAGTGTTATGTTGCTGCTGTTCCTTGTTGTTCGAGTCCTTTTACAATTCCAACAAATGTTGCAATCATTTTTAGAAATGCTATGAGAATATTTGCAACATGATGCACATTTTAGTTTTCAGGTTTGGACAACTTTTATTTTCCACTTTTATTTAAATTTGAATTTTGACTTAGGAGTTGAAAAGCATTATGATGCAAATGATGATCATGCACTGTTAATCATGCTGACTTGGCATTGTCAAAAGGGTGATTACTGTAGTTAACCACCGGGGGTGTTACATAACCTTTAGTGTTTACTGTTTAGAATAGAGTTTCGGACGTTTTACGTCCCGGGTTTAGGGTTTAGTACAATTTTTTTAAATCACAAAATAACAAAGGGAAAATAGAGTTTTTGGATGTTTTAGACGTTTTAGGGTTTAGGGCTAGGGTTTAGATTTCCAAGTTTAGGGTTAGGTTTTTGGTTTGAACCTTTAGTGTTTACTGTTTAGAATAGAGTTTCGGACATTTTAAGTCCCGGGTTTAGGGTTTAGGACAATTTTTTATAATCACTAAATTCCAAAGGGAAAATAGAGTTTTTGGACGTTTTAAACGTTTTAGGGTTTAGGTCTAGGGTTTAGATTTCCAAGTTTAGGGTTAGGTTTTATGGTTTGAACCTTTAGTGTTTTAGCGTTTACTATTTGACTACAATTTGGACGTTTTAAGTCCCGGGTTTTAGGGTTTAGTACATTTTTCTAAAATCCCCAAAATTCAAAGGAAAAATAGAGTTTTTGGGATGTTTTGTAGAGCGTTTTAGGGTTTTAGGGCTAGGTTTTAGATTTCAAGTTTAGGGTTAGTTTTATGGTTTGAACCTTTAGTGATTACTGTTATAATAGAGTGTTCGGACGTTTAAGTCCGGGTTTTGGGTATAGTACATTTTATAAATCACAAAATTCCAAAGGAAAATAGAGTTTTTGGATGTTTTAGATAACGTTTTTAGGGTTTAGGGGCTAGGGTTTAGATTTCCAAGTTTAGGTTTAGGTTTTTTGGGTTTGAACCTTTAGTGTTTACTGTTTAGAATAGAGTTTCTCGGACATTTTAAGTCCGGTTTAGGGTTTAGTGATAATTTTTAAAATCACTGAAATCCAAAGGGAAAATAGAGTTTTTGGACGTTTTTGACGTTTTAGGGTTTAGGGCTGGGTTTAGATTTCCAAGTTTAGGGTGTTATGTTTTTTATGGTTTGAACCTTTAGTGTTTACTGTTTAGAATGAGTTTCGGACATTTTTAATCCCGGTTTAGGGTTTTAGGGACAATTTTTTATAATCACAAATCCAAAGGAAAATAGAGTTTTTGGATGTTTTAAAAACGTTTTAGGGCGTTAGGGCTAGGGTTAGATTTCCAAGTTTAGGTTAGATTTTATGGTTTGAACCTTTAGTGTTTCTGTTAGAATACATTTCGGACAGTTTTTAATCCCGGTTTAGGGTTTAGTACAATTTTTTATAAATCGACACAAATTCCAAAGGAACAATAGAGTTATTTGGTTTTTAGACGTTTTAGGGTTTAGGCTAGGTTGAGAATTTCCAAGTTTGGGTTAGGTTTTATGGTTTGACCTTACTGTTTACTGTTTAGAATAGAGTGTCAGGCATTTTAAGTCCCGGGTTTAGGGTTTAGTACATTTTTTTTTTAAATCACAAAATTCCAAAGAAAAATAGAGTTTTTGGATGTTTTAGACGTTTTAGGGTTTAGGGCTAGGTGTTTAGATTTCCAATTTTAGGGTTAGGTTTTATGGTTTGAACCTTTAGTGTTTACTGTTTACATAGGGTTTCGGACGTTTGAAGTCCCGGGTTTAGGGTATAGTACAATTTTATAAAATCACAAAATTCCAAAGGAAAAATGAGTTTTTGATATGTTTTTGACGTTTTAAGGGGTTAGATTCTCCAAGTTTAGGTTTAGGTTTTGGGTTTGGAACCTTTTGTTTTACTCTGTTTAGAATAGAGTTTCGGACGTTTTAAGTCCCGGGTTTAGGGTTTAGGATAATTTTTTTAAAATCACTGTACCAAAGGAAAAATAGAGTTTTTTTGGACGTTTTTGACGTTTTGAGGGTTTAAGGGCTGGTTTAAGATTTCCAAGTTTAGGGTTATGTTTTTATGGTTTGAACTTTAGTGTTTTACGTTTAGAATAGAGTTTCGGAATTTTAAAGTCCCGGGTTTAGGGTTTAGGACAATTTTTATAATCACTAAATCCAAAGGGAAAATAGAGTTTTTGTGGAGTTTTAAACGTTTTAGGGTTTAGGGCTAGGGTTTATTTCCATTTAGGGTTATGTTTTTTGGTTTGAACCTTTAGTGTTTCTGTTAAGAATCCAATTTCGGACGTTTTAAGTCCCGGGTTAGGGTTTAGTACAATTTTTTAAAATCACAAAATTCCAAAGGAAAAATAAGTTTTTGGATGTTTTAGACGTTTTAGGGTTTAGGGCTAGGGTTTAGATTTCCAAGTTTGGTTAGTTTTTATGGTTTGAGCCTTTACTGTTTACGTTTAGAATAGAGTGTCGGCATTTTAAGTCCCGGGTTTAGGGTTTAGTACATTTTTTTTTAAATCACAAAATTCCAAAGGAAAATAGAGTTTTTTGGATGTTTAGACGTTTTAGGTTTAGGGCTAGGGTTTAGATTTCCAAGTTTAGGGTTAGGTTTTATATGGTTGAACATTTAGGGTTTACTGTTAGAAATAGGTTTTCGGACGTTTAGTCCCGGGTTTAGGTATAGACAATTTTATAAAATCACAAAATTCCAAAGGAAAAATAAGTTTTGTGGATTTTTTAGAGTTTTTAGGGTTTAGATTTCCAAGTTTATTTAGGTTTTTGGGTTTGAACCTTGTGTTTACTTTTAGAATAGATTTTTCGGACGTTTTAAGTCCCCGGTTAGGGTTTAGGATAATTTTTTAAAATCACAAAATCCAAAGGGAAAATAGAGTTTTGTTGGACGTTTTTGACGTTTAGGGTTTAGGGCTAGGTTTAGATTTCCAAGTTAGGGTTATGTTTTATGGTTTGAACCTTTAGTGTTTACTGTTAGAATAGAGTTTTCGGACATTTTTAAGTCCACGGTTTAAGGGTTTAGGACAATTTTTTATAATCACTAAATTCCAAAGGGAAATAGAGTTTTTTGGACGTTTTAAAACGTTTTGGGTTAGGCTAAGGGTTTAGATTCCAAGTTTAGGGTTAGTTTTATGGTTTGACCTTTATGTTTCGTGTTAAGAATACAATTTCGGGACGTTTTAAGTCCCGGGTTTAGGGTTTAGTACAATTTTTTAAAATCACAAATTCCAAAAAAAATAGAGTTTTTGGATGTTTTAGACGTTTTAGGGTTTAGGGCTAGTGTTTAGTTTCCAAGTTTTAGGGTTAGGTTTTTATGGTTTGAGCCTTTACTTTTACTGTTTAGAATAGAGTTGTCAGGCATTTTAAGTCCCGGTTTAGGGTTTAGTACATTTTTTAAAATCACAAAAATCTCCAAAAAAATAGAGTTTTGATGTTTTTTAGACGTTTTAGGGTTTAGGGGTAGGTTTCAGATTTCCAAGTTTAGGGTTAGGTTTTTATGGTTAACCCTTTAGTGTTACTGTTAAATAGGGTTTCGGACGTTTTAAGTCCCGGGTTTGGTATAGTACAAATTTTTAATAAAATCACAAAATTCCAAAGGAAAAATAGTTTTTTGGATGTTTTAGAACGTTTTAGGGGTTTAGATTTCCAAGTTTAGGTTTAGTTTTTGGGTTTGAACCTTTAGTGTTTTCTGTTTAGAATAGAGTTTCGGACGTTTTAAGTCCGTGTTTGGGTTTAGGATAATTTTTTAAAATAACAAAATCCAAAGGAAAATAGAGTTTTTGGACGTTTTAGACGTTTTAGGGTTTAGGGCTAGGGTTTAGATTTCCAAGTTTAGGGTTATGTTTTATGGTTTGAACCTTTAGTGTTACTGTTTAGAATATAGTTCCGGACATTTTAAGTCCCGGGTTTAGGGTTTAGGACAATTTTTATAATGCCATAATTTTCAAAGGGAAAATAGAGTTTTTTGGACGTTTAACAACGTTTTAGTTTAGGTCTAGGGTTTAGATTTCCAATGTTTAGGGGTAGGTTTTTATGTTTGAACCTTTAGCTTTATACTGTTTAGACTACAATTTTGGACTTTTTAAGTCCCGGTTTAGGGTTTAGTACATTTTTTCTAAAATCACAAAATTCCAAAGAAAAAATAGAGTTTTTTGGATGTTTTGATAGTAGATTTTATTTAGGGCTAGTTTAGATTTCCAAGTTTAGGGGTTAGGTTTTATGGTTTGAACCTTTGTGATTACTGTTTAGAATAAGTTTTCGGACGTTTTAAGTCCCGGGTTAGGGTATAGTACAATTTTATAAAATCAACAAAATTCCGGAAAATAGAGTTTTTGGATGTTTTAGACGAGGCTTTTAGGGTTTAGGCTAGGGTTTAGATTTCCCAGTTTTAGGTTTGGTTTTTGGGTTTTGAACCTTTAGTGTTTACTGTTTAAATAGAGTTTTCGGACATTTTTAAAGTCCCCGGGTTTAGGGTTTAGGATCATTTTTTAAAATCACTGAAATCCAAGGGAAAATAGAGTTTTTTGGACGTTTTTTGACGTTTAGGTTAGAGCTAGGGTTTAGATTTCCAAGTTTAGGGTTATGTTTTATGGTTTGAACCTTTAGTGTTTACTGTTTAGAATAGAGTTGCGGACATTTAAGTCCGGGTTTTAGGGTTTAGGACAATTTTTATAACAACTAAATTCCAAAGGGAAAATAGAGTTTTTGGATGTTTTTAAACGTTTTAGGGTTTAGGGCTAGGGTTTAGATTCCAAGTTTAGGGTTAGATTTTATGGTTTGAACCTTTAGTGTGTCTGTTAAGAATACAATTTCGGACGTTTTAAGTCCCGGGTTTGGGTTTATTACAATTTTTTTAAAATCACAAAATTCCAAAGGAAAAATGAGTTTTTGGATGTTTTGAGAAGACGTTTTAGGGTTTAGGGCTAGGGTTTAGATTTCCAAGTTTAGGGTTAGGTTTTTATGGTTTGAGCCTTACTGTTTACTGTTTAGAATAGAGTGTCCAGGCATTTTAAGTCCCGGGTTTAGGGTTTGTACATTTTTTTTTTAAAATCACAAAATTCCAAAGGAAAATAGAGTTTTTGGGAGTTTTAGGACGTTTTAGGGTTTAGGGCTGGGTTTAGATTTCCAAGTTTAGTGTGTAGGTTTTATGGTTTGAACCTTTAGTGTTTACTGTTTGAATAGGTTTCGACGTTTTAAGTCCTGGGTTTAGGGTATGTACAATTTTATAAAATCACAAAATTCCAAAGGAAAAATAAGTTTTGGAGTTTTTAGACGTTTTATAGGGTTTGATTTCCCAAGTTTAGGTTTAGGTTTTTGGGTTTGAACCTTTAGTGTTTACTGTTTAGAATAGATTTCGGACGTTTTAATTCCCGGTTTAGGGTTTAGGATAATTTTTTAAAATCACTAAAAATCCAAGGGAAAAGAGTTTTTGGACTTTTTGGACGTTTTAGGGTTTAGGGCTAGGGTTTAGATTTCCCAGTTTAGGGTTGTTTTTATGGTTGTGAACCTTTAGTGTTTACTTTTAGAATAAGAGTTTCGGACATTTTAAACCCGGGTTAGGGTTTAGGACAATTTTTATAATCACATAATTCCCAAAGGGAAAATAGAGTTTTTGGAACGTTTTAAAACTTTTTAGGGTTTTGGCTATGGTTTAGATTTCCAAGTTAGGGTTAGGTTTTTATGGTTTGAACCTTTAGTGTTTTCTGTTAAGAAATACAATTTCGGACGTTTTTAAGTCCCGGGTTTAGGGTTAGTACAATTTTTTAAACACAAAATTCCAAAGGAAAATAAGAGTTTTTGGATGTTTAGACGTTTTAGTGTTTGGGCTAGGGTTAGATTTCCAAGTTTAGGGTTAGGTTTTATGGTTTGAGCCTTTACTGTTACTGTTAGAATAGAGTGTCAGGCATTTTAAGGTCCCGGGTTTAGGGTTTAGTACATTTTTTTTAAAATCACAAAATTCCAAGGAAAAATAGAGTTTTGGATGTTTTAGACGTTTTAGGCTTTAGGGCAGGTTTAATTTCCAAGTTTAGGGTTAGGTTTTATGGTTTGAACCTTTAGTGTATGTTTAGAATAGGGTTTCAGACGTTTAATAAGTCCCGGGTTTAGGGTATAGTACAATTTTATAAATCACAAAATTCCCAAAGGAAAAATAGAGTTTTTTGGATGTTGTTAGACGTTTAAGGGTTGTAGATTTCCAATTTAGGTTTAGGTTTTTGGGTTTGAACCTTAGTGTTTACTGTTTAGAATAGAGTTCGACGTTTTAGTCCCGGGTTTAGGTTTTAGAAATTTTAAAATCACTTAAATCCAAAGGGAAATAGAGTTTTGGACGTTTTTTGACGTTTTAAGGTTTTAGGGCTAGGGTTGATTTCCAAGTTTAGGGTTATGTTTATGGTTTGAACTTTGTGTTTACTGTTTGAATAGAGTTTCGGACATTTAAGTCCCTTTAGGGTTTAGGACAATTTTTTATAATAACTAAATTCCAAAGGGAAAATAGAGTTTTTGGACGTTTTAAACGTTTTAGGGGTTTAGGGCTAGGGTTTAGATTTCCAAGTTATGGGTTAGGTTTTATGGTTTGAACCTTTATGTTCTGTTAAGAATACATTTCGGACGTTTTAAGTCCCGGGTTTAGGTTTAGTACAATTTTTTAAAATCAACAAATTCCAAAGGAAAATAGAGTTTTTTTGGATGTTTTAGGAGCGTTTTAGTGGTTTAGGCTAGGGTTTTAGATTTCCAAGTTTAGGTTAGTTGGTTTTTA
>JAAAXO010000328.1:90083-114521 GCA_011799875.1 Thinopyrum elongatum
ACCACGAGTCCACAATATTTCACACACCCGGGGCTTGGGAATGTCGGACAGAGGATTAGAGGGGAACGGTTTTGCAAGTCTTCGAGATAGTAGGGCTGCGTGACGGACGAACGGAGCCCGTAGTCAGAATTCGTCTCGTCTGCTGAGCAACTTACCATGTACAAAGATTTTCATCTGATTGTACATGATTATTTTATATATGATTTTCTAAAGTTTTTTATTAATTTTCCTGGAATTTATTAATTTATTTAAATTCGTAATTACCAGAACAGTATCCAAAACAGTGTAATGCTGACGGTCATCATGCACCGTCAGCAGTGATGTCCAGCAGGCACCTGACATGTAGGTCCCACCTATCATTTATGGCTAGTCTGGTTAATTAGGTTCATTTATTTAATTAACAATTATGAAACTAATTAATTAAATTAAAATTAATCTAATAGAGTTACTTAGCCTATTTATTTCAACCTAATTACTTATTAATTATTTATTTACGTTTCTTTTTATTTCTTTTTTTATTTTAAAAGTTTTTCGTGCGCGGGCCCGTTTGTCATGTCTCTGGGGGTTTGGCCCCACCTGTCTGTGGCACAGGGGGCCACGGGCGGTGTGCCCGGTGGTCGCTCTATTGCTGCCGTCAACGGCGAGGTCGTGCGGCTGGGTCGTCTCGTCCATGGGGCAACGCCCGGGCGCAGGCCAGTGTGCGGGAGAGAGGCGCGCAGTGGGCCGTATGCGGTCAGCGGGCGGGCGGCTGCGCTCGGCGCAAGGCGCGTACGTTATCGCGATGCGGTGGCCTGCCAACGGGGTGGGTCGGCGCTGTGAGAGGGGAGGGGGCGTCGCAATGCCTGCAGCGACGGCAGTGGAAGCGAAACAGCTCTTAGTGCAGCACAGCCGCGGCAGGAGTAGTCAGCGGCCGAGGGGCCTCAACCTCACCTGGAGTTTCGTAGGGCCAACGGCAGCGGGGTGGGGTGGTTTCGCTCGAGGGGTGAACGGCGAACGTGGTCGAGGCGGCACGGCGTCGCGCGTCGAGACGCTTCTAGGTGGTGCTCGGGTCCGATCGATCAGTCTGTCTTTCCTGTTTCTCGCCCTTTTCTTCCGATTTTCTAGTTAACTTCGTATGTCCTCTTTTTTTTCCTTTCTACTCCTCTTTGATTCTTCCTCTGCTGCTTCTATGTACTTCTATCTCACCCTCCCTTCCTCTTTGCCCGGTCTTCTTGTTCGAGGCTCTCTTGCCTGCCTGTGGTGGTCGGGGTTCTCTCTTTGCTTTGATCTGTCTTTTTGTGCTCTTTGTCTCTCCCTTCGGCGTTCCCTTGCCCAGATGTTTTCCGGCCCTTTGTGCGACTCCCTGCTCCTTCCTTGTCCTTCGGGTCTCCGCGCCCCGCTGCGGCGGTCGCCGAGCCGCCTAGCTGCCTTGGCTGATCTTCTTGCCCTCTTCGTTTTCGGCGACGCCTTCCCTTCCGTTTCTCTCCTCTTCTGCTTTGCTCTGCTCTGTCGTCTCTCGCGATGGTTCGTGATGCCCGTTCTCTTTCTCTTTTTGGGCAGAACGAGCGGCGTCGGACGACGGATCGGGGGAATCCCGATCCAGATGGGGGGGGAGAGGAGAGAGCTGAGTGAGGGGAGGGTGTGGTCAGGAGTGAGGTTAGGGTTCGGGTGTGGGGTGTGGCCTAGAGAGCCAGAGGTGGGCAGAGTGGGTTGGAAGCCGACGGGCCTTCGGCCCAGTTGGCCAGAGGGGGTTTCTCCATTTTTTTTTTCATGTCTGTTTTCCCTTTCTTTTGTCTTTTCTTTTGTCATTTCCTTTTCCTTCAGTTAGTAAATGTTAAGCACACATTTTGAATGTCATTATTAAAACACAGGGACTACTCCCAACAATAATAGGTATTATTACCCACTAACCAAAAAATGAGTTTGGAGAAAACTAGGAGCTCCCAACAATTTTTATAATAATTAAAAATGCATTTATCCCACAGTTTATATGTTAGAGCCACCTAATTATTTATATTATTTGTTGGTTTACAAGTTTAGATATGCCTCTGAATTGTTTGGCCATAATATGAACAACTTTGTTCTGATGTTGAGCAACTTTTATTTTCACTTATTCATTTAAATTTGAATTTTGACTTGGAGTTGAAAATACCAATAGTGCAAATGCAATGGATGATCATTCACTGTTAACTGAGAATGGCAGATACAAAAAGGGGTGTTACTGTAGTAAACACCGAGGAGGTGTACAAATTCCCTACTAACAAGAAGATTCTCGTCCCGAGAACTTAAGGAAGTAGAAGGAAGAAAAAGTTCAGGGTATCCGCAACGAGATATCCTCTAGCGTTTCCCAAGGTGGCTTCATCTGTCGGGTATGATTTACCACTGCCACTTTGAGGAACTCTGGTAACCTTCTGACGTGGTCGACTTCTAGCTTTCATCGAGGAAGCGGATTCGGATGCTCCTTAAAGGATAGATCATACATGCACAACCCGAGCATTTGCATGACCACTGACTCGGGGGCTGAGATTCCTTGGAAGCTTTACCACAGTTGACGACACATGGAAGACATCGTGGATATATGAGAGAATTTCGCGGCCAATTCCAATTTTTATTAAGTCCACGCACCACGTCTCAGCAATATGCGAAAAGGACGCAAGGTAGCGTGGAGCTAAGCTTGCCCTTGATTCACAAAGGTGAGTGGCCATTCATAGAGTGACACGTAGATACTTATCACCAGGTTGATAAGTACAAACCACATCGTTTGCGATCATAGTTGTCTTCTGACGAGTCCTGAAGCTGAGCTTTGAGTTTTCACGGAAGATGATGGACTTGTCATCTTGCGTCTCGCTGTTGAAGAATATCCCGGCCCAACAAGAGGTCGTGGGTTCCAGTCCCATTTTCTGACCAATTACAGAGGGTTTTCCCGACAATTTACGTCCATAAGAGTACTTCCATAGGGGGGCCATTTTCCAGACTAGCTTGATATGTGTTGTTATAAGAGAACTCGGCAACGGAACAGATTCTCCCACTTCTTGCGAAAGAAATATACCAAGCTCGGTAGCACGTCTTCACGCACTGTGGTTGACATCGTATGCTTGCCTTGGAAATGGAGGATGATAAGCTGAACCTCCAGGGTGAGATATGAGTTCCAACTAGCTGTTTGAAAGCTTTCCCAGAATTTGGAAGGTGAAGACCGCACAGGTTCCGAACTGATCTCCGTTCGGAAACCAGTGGAGTGAACAATTGTGAGTAAATAAAACTCTCGCTAACTACTAGCAGTGATCGTCGTTTTCTTGACAGGCAGAGGAAGTGTGCAACTTTAGAGAGGTTGGTCGACGCGACAACGGAATAGCATCGTGACCCATTCTGTGTACCTTGGAAGGTCTTGTAATTGAATCCATCTGAACTCTTGTCCATTTCCCATAAGGAATAGGAAGTTGGGTTGCAGAATTCCAAGTCAGGCTTTTGATTTCTGCTTAAACGCCACGAACAACCAATCAAATCAGCAACATATCGAGGCAATGTCCCGCTTCATTCTAGGTACCACCGAGTACCATTTGACGGAGATCACAGAATACACTCTGTGTGTACGCGTATGATAGAAGACAATGGGTGTCATGTGCCTCCTTCAACCTGGTCATCATAAGCTCGAAGCGAGGTACGACAACGCGGTTTCTGAAATACAAGGTTCCATCTTCAGACAGCGGAAAATCCCTGAACTTTTACAAGGTGAAGGTCTTTCCTTAGAGGTTCAATTTCAGCATCTTGTAGCTTGCGCATTCTTTAACACTTTCTCAAGAGCTGGTTGTATCACAAGATGTCTATTAAGGAGAACCCTGTGGAGGAACAATACGCAGATCCAAAACTGTGCAAGTCTTTCAAAACTCGAGGTTGAGCTCGCCTAACCATGAGGTTGTCCGCAATAGGACTTGCGGCTTTAAGGCATCAGCATACAATTAGACCTTGTCCAAGGGGTTATAGGATATATACCCAAGTCATTGTCCGCAATGGCCTCCATCCATCGTTTGCTGACCGGAGGTTTAGATGAAGGGTTGAGTGGAACATGACTTCAGACTTTTATGATTCCGTGTAGATCTCGCAACGTTACCGAAAGGTAATTCCGCCATAACTGCAATGCCATAGACTGACAGCAGCTAGCTAGATCATGTACCGGATAATTCTCTTTCATGTGGGGCCGCAATTGGACGAGAGCCATAAGTCAATCACTGTTCACCTCTTGCATACGACCAAGCCTAATCCTCACGGGATGCGTCACAATAGATCACAACACGTCTTGACGGGTATTGGAGGTGAGTAGTACTGTGTATTGTAACGGATTGACATAAACATAGCCCCACTGGAGAAAAGGAATGTACCTGGATGTAATACCCTGGCTCGAAACACGCTGGTAGTGCTGCGTCGCAGGGTGTGGTGGAAACAAAACGATCCTTGAAAACAGAGGAAACTCATGATTGTCAAAGACAAGGCAGAAGTATAACCGATCCGGAGAGAAAAGGTTAAACAAACAAGTGGAAAGGAAAAAATGATTATCAGGACAATCAGACAAATTCAGGGAAAATCGCACATAGATTCCAGCCTCCGGGTGGAAGCAGAATTAAGAGATCCTAAGTGTCGGGTCGTTAGTACAACTTTAGTAACCCGAAAGGAAGAGAGGTCAGAGTCCCAGAGTAAGATGAGGAAAAAGATAACTAAATAACCCCATTGGCGACGTGGCCTCGTAAGTCCACACAGCCAAGTTAGTAAAACATTTTCGGTTACTCGACTCACTCGCCAAGGATTGGAAGGGGGTGCCTACAGGCAGTCGGCTCTGATACCAACTTGTGACGCCCCCGGCCCGATCGTGCACTATCTACTGCAAATGCACACGATCAAGCCTAAGGACTCACGGAAGATATCACAACACAAACTTCAAACATAATAAAGTATACAAGGCTTGATATTTCAAAGCCAGGGGCCTCGAGGGCTTCGAATACTAAGCTTGCGAACAGACGTACGGAAGCAATCAGTATCTGAGTACCGATATGGAAATAGAAACAGAAGGCCTTTAGAAAGGAGGGGCAAAAATGATAACACTACGATCGAAGTGTAAGGCCTCCTGCCTGGAGTCCTCCGAATCCTACCCTGGTCGTCAGATAACTCGGTGTAGTCCATCATCTGGGTAGTATAGTAGCGATCGTCGGGCATCTGTCTTCGGGGGCTCCGTCTCTGGTCAAGCTCAAAACTGATATGGGGAGAAAGAAGTAAACAAAGCAAACCGTGAGTACTCAGAGTTCATCAGCAAGGCAGGGTCGTACAATACATATGCGAACATTATCAAGGGGAGTGTGTATATGTGGACTCTGGCGCAGAAGAAAATGCCAGAAAGAGAGAAGGCCTAGTCCTATCGAAGACTAGCATCTTCAGCGGTTTGCAGCATAGTAAGAGAGTTTAGAACAATACCATATAAATGTAGCAGTAATATATCAACCTCACCCAGAGATCCTTTCTCGACTCCGCGAGAAAGCAATCCCAGAGCATAAAGTCATTCAAAACCTCGTCCTGAGATCCTTTCTCGATCCCTGTGCGAAAGCGTACCAGAGGCAATACAGTCATCAACCCTGTTACGTCTCAAGGGTCCAGTTCAGTTGGTATCGATCGGAATCCCAATCCGGTTCCTTTTCTGAACGTAGGACCGTGCGATCGGTCAATAGAGAGGTCTGTCTTCTTCTCATGCAGGGGGGGGCACCAACTTCCCCACACGGCTCGATTAACTTCGGGCCGGATACACTTCTGGGGTCTGCCCCGGCCTCAGCCAACGACACAATACATCGGCAACCCTACCTACATGCTCAGCAGAGATGGTCCCCGTAGGTTCTAACATCATAAGACTCTCAAGGTATCTTGGGCCTCGCCCTGTGCAACTCACGAGTCGGGCGTGCAGGGGGAAGCCAGGCACAGGGGGGCGCCGGTCCGTGCCCGGCCGCAAGGTTGAACTAGTACGTCTGAACAAGACTTCGGCTGATGCTACGATGCAGAACGCCCATTACTATGCCCACGTGATGTGTTTGTGCTATCAGACCAGAGCCCTGCTCGTGATCACAATACGCAAATCGTAATGGACTAGGGCTTGCGGAAACGAGCAGGAGACTCACGAAAAGATGTGACCCCGTCGCCCAGCGTAGGACTTGCGGCAAGGGTGTATAATTCACGGGCCGCGCCCGTATACCACTCGGGTCACCACAATGTCAAGTCCGCCTTCACACTCAACACGCGGGTACCCCTCAGGGTCGCCCTCCTTCCAAGTAACAATTGAAAAGTCCAAGTATCCGTGTGTCCATATAAATCAGGGACTCCGAGGGATCACCCTCATTGAATTTCCCACTCGATGGATCATCAGGTGAAACGAGTGATCACCCTCACACTGGGTTCCACACTTAGGTGTTGTACGAGACAGAAGTCGTCTACCGGAAGCGGTGAAGGAGAATCAACCAGCGATGACCACGAGCCTAATAGCACTCTACAAGTTAATCATCAAAAGTCTACAGGGGTTTCACCTCGGCACTCATAGTACGCTGCGGTGGTCGTACAAACTAAGGGGGGTGAGTTGTCGGGTGTCGGGTCCTGGTCTTCAATTTCCGTTGCTCGGGTCTTCTCGACGAGTCCAGCGCGGCAGTCGGGGTAAGTGGGTCACGTGATAGGCTCTCACTGACCCAGCCTAGACTAAACAGTGTAGATACTTGGGGCAAGGTAAATATCAACAGCAGGCTACAATAAACAGGCTAATGCATCAGATATAGTTAAAGCATATGCAACAGCAATTCTAAGCAAGGCATGGAAATTAGAAGGGCGTATCAGGATGATCAAAGAGGGGGGCTTGACTGGTTGATCGGCGGCAGGGCCAGGTCGTCTATGGTGGTCTTCGGGATCGAGCTGCGGTCGGTCTCGCGCGGGACGACTCGGGGTCGGGGGCTATCGAGAGAGAAAGAGGGGGGGAGAAAACAGTATAAATATAGAGCAACTGGAGCTTGACAAATACTAAGACAACGGTGCTAGGGGTAGCAACGCAGTCATTCACACGTAACAGACGGAGCGGAGAATATCTGACGATATTTCCCGGTCTTTGGAATTATCGGATTCGTCTCGTCGTTCTGAGAACTTTCATGTACAAAGTTTTTTCGACTGAGTTACGATTATTTTATATGATTTTCTAAAGCTTTTATTAATTTCTGAATTTATTTTATTGTTTAAATTTAAACATTATCCAGAATATGCTCGCTGATGTCACATACATCATGCTGATTTCAGCAAGGTTAATTAGGTTAACTATTAATTAGCTCAATTAACCAGGTTTACTTAGTTAATTAACATTAATTAATCTAATTACAAATTAAACTAATCTAACAGTGTTAATTAACTAATTAATTATTTATTTTAATTAATTGTTTATTATTATTTATGTTAATTAACAGGCAGGGCTTGTGGGCCCCCTGGTCAGTGGACCAGGGCCGGACATGTCCGGAGCATGCCCGTTCGGGGACCGACACTTTCCAGTGCCCAATATGCCATCGCGTGCGCGGGCGGTGAGGCGCGCTGCGACCGGGCATGCCCGTGGCCGAGCGGCAGATGGGTTGCGCTCGCTGGCGGCAGGGCGGTGTTTGGTACACATGAGCCGCTCTTCCGACCGTCCGCTTCGTCATCCGATCGTCCTCAGCAGGGAGAGCTGGGAGAGCGGTAGAGGCGGAGCGGTCTTCGCGGGGCGCCTGCGCGAGCGACAGAAGGCGCGGCGAGGGAGCTTCAGGCGGTGCTGGAGCGCGGCGGGGACAGCGCGGCGCGGTGACGCGGCAGAGAGGAGGGGAGTGGAGCCACGGGCCTACCGCGATGGAGGGAGAGGCAGCGGTGCGCGAGGAGGGTGGACGGGAGACGGGGACGGCGCGGAGCATGGCCGGCGGGAGCTCTCCGGCGAGGCGGCGTCCAACGGCGACGAGGGGAGCACCGGGGCGCGGCGGCGTCGCGCCCGAGGGAGAGAGGGGGGCGCGACGGGGACGAGGCGACGATGGAGAGGCGAGTCCGGCGAGGTGGCACCGGAGACGGCGAGCGGCGATGGGCACGGCTCGCGCCGGCCCTATCCGAACTGGATCGGGGGGGAAAGGAGCGAGGGGGGGATTAGGGTTTGCGGGAGGGGAGGGGTTTAGCCCGGGGTGGGCCGGCCGGGTGGGTGGTGCCTGGTGGCCAGCTGGGCCACGGCCCAGTTGGTCCGGCGTGGGGTTGCTTTTCCCTTTTTATTACCTTTTTTTTTATATTATTTATTTTTCCTTTTCTGTTTTCTCTTTTATTTTTAGCCAAAGACTTTTAAAATATGGACTTTGCCCATATTTACAAAGCCTTATCGCACTGCTAAAAATTTGTTTGGGTCCATATCTTTTTGTTTGATTTTATTTAACTTGAAACAGGATTAACGTTTAGTTGCTGCGTTCCTGTTGTTCGAGTCTTTTACTTCCAACAATGTTGCAATCATTTTATAAATGCTATAGAATATTTGCACTATGCCTTTTAGTTTTCGGTTTGGACAACTTTTATTTTCCACATTATGTTTATTAATTGGAATTTTGACTTAGGAAGTTGAAAACATGTATGATGCAAATGATGACATGCACTTTATCATGCTGACTTTTCTTTGCTTGTTCAAAGGTGATTACATGTTCCTCCTCCTTGGGATTCATTACTTCCCACTAACAAACTGCGCCACTAGTTGTTGCGTGAGGAAGGAGTGGGTTGTATGATGTTTGTGAGGTGAAGCTGCTTTTATTTGGTTGAATTTTGTGTGAGTATGGTAAGCTTATGGGGACGCGAAGGGATGGGGTGGGGTCGGGGGATGTTACAAAATTCCTCTACTAACAAAATTCTCGTCCGAGAAGTAAGAAGTAGAAGAAAAAGTTCGGGGTATTCCGCCTAAGATTATCTCGCGTTCCCAAGTGGTTCATCTTCATATGATTTGACCACTGTACTTAGGAACTTGGTAACCTTCGACGGTTCGCGTCACTTCATCGAGAATGCGGATCGGAATGCTCCTTATAGATAGGTCATCTTGCAATCGAGCATCTCGTGATCCACTGCTCGTGTGGAATTCTTGCAGCTTTACGAGTTGCGACACATGGAAGAATCGTGGAATGAGAGAATGCGGCGGATTCCAGTATATGCCACTGACCACTTAGCAATATGCCGAAAGTACCAGTACGGGGAGCTAACTTGCCCTTGATTCCAAAACGGTGAGTGCCCTTCATAGGATGACACGAGAATAAACTTGATCACCAAGTTGATAAGTCAAACCCCCATCGTTTGCGATCATAGTTGCTCTTCTGACGGTCCTGACTGCCTGAGGTTTTCACCGGACGATATTGGACTTGTCTTTCTTCGTCTTCGCGTGTTGAAATATTCCGGTCCAACAAGAGGTCGTTCCCTAGTTTCGACCACCATTCAGAGGGGTTCGACACTTACATCCATAGAGAACTTCAAAGGGGGCCATTTTTCAAGCTGGCTTGATAGCTATTGTTATAGGAAGAACTCGTCATATGGAAGAGATTCTTCCCCTTCTTGCCAAACGATATAACACAACCTCGCAACATGTCTTCAAGCACTTGATTAACTCGTTCAACTTGGCCTTGGGATTGGGGGTGATAAGCTGAACTATCCAGGTTATATGAGTTCCCATATCTGTTTGAAAGCTTTCCTATAATTTTTGGAATGAAAAGACCGCCACTGTCCGAACTGATCTCCTTCGGAATACCGTGGGTGATACATTCTGGAATATACAACTCTGCTAACTACTACAGTGATCGCGTCTCGCGGCAGAAAGTGTTGCAACTTTAGAGAGTTGGTCGACGACGACAAGAATAGCATCGTGAACCCTTCTGTTACCTGGGAAGTCCTGTAACGAAATCCATCTGAACCTATTCCCATTCCATAGAGGGAATAGGAATATGGTTGCAGAATTCCGCAGGCTTCTGATGTTCTGCTTTAACGCATACAACATCACATTCACACCATATCGAGCCTGTCCTGCTTCATTTTAGACCACCAGTACCTTTGACGGAGACACGATACATCTTGGTGCTACCCGGATGAATAGACCAATGGGGTGTGTCATGTGGCCTCCTTCATAACCTTGTCAGTCATGATTTCAAAGCGAGGTACCACAATGCGGTTTCTGAAATACAGGTTCATCTTCAGAAAGCGAGAAATCCCTGTACTTTACAAGGTGAAGGTCTTTCTTCATGAGGGCAATTTCAGCATCTTTGCTTCGCATTCTTAACAGCTTTCTCAAGATTGGTTGTATCACACAAGCTTTATAGAGATCCTGTGAAACAATACGCAGATTTAGCTTGCGTAGTTCTTCAAAAAGACGAGGTTGAGCTCGCCTAACCATGGGTTGCGCAATAGGACTTGCGGCTTAAGGCATCAGCGATCACGTTAGCCTTGCCAGGGTATAGGAAAGTGCCAAATCATAGTCCGCCTGGCCCCATCCACTTTGCTGACGAGGTTTAGAGATGGTTGAGTGAAAAGTACTTCAGACTTTATGATCCGTGATATCTCTCGCAATATTACCGAGAAGGTAAGTCGCCACAACTGCAAGCCTAGATCACAGCAGCTAGTTCTAGATCATGTACCGGATATATTCTCATTGTGGCGCAACTGGCGAAGGCCATAAGAATTCACTTGTTACGCTGCCTTGCATTAGGACACAGCCTAATCCTCACAGGATGCATCACAATAATCACAAAGTCTTTGCGGGTCTGGAGGAGAAAGTCTGGGGCATTGTACGGTTGGACATCTCCCCAGTGGATAAAGAATGTACTCTGGATGTATCCCGCTCGAACAGCTGGTAGCTGCGTCGCAGGGTGTGGTGGAAACAAAAACGATCACCTCTGAAATAGAGGAAACTCATGATTGTCAAATGAACAAGGAGAAGTATAACCGATCTCGGAGAGAAAAGTTAAACAAAACAATGGAAAGGAAATGATTATCAGACTAATCAGATCAATGTCAGGGAAATCGCACATATATCCCTCTCCGGTGAGCTAGAATTCCGAGATCCTAATGTCGGCGTTGTGAAACTTAGTTAACCCGAGGAGAGAGGTGTCAGATCCCAAGTAAAGATGAGGAATAATACTAATACCTCCCAATTGTGGCGACGTGGTCCCTAAGCCACACAGCCATTAGTAAACGTTTTCGGTTAAAAAACTAGACGGTAGACATTACGGGATCAGGGACATATCAAAGTCACTTTATGCCCGTTGGCGAGTGTGGCCGGTAAGGGCCCCAGCAGTGTGAGTTATCATCAGTTTCTCCTCTCGTGACTCACCACTTGTCGGCGCCCCCGTGTAGAGTGGAAAGGGGTCCTACGCAGTCGGGTCGATACCACTAGTGGACGCCCCCGGCCCGATCGTGCACTAATCATACCGCAAATGCACACATCAATCCTAAGGACTCACGAAAATATCACAACACAACTCTAAAACATAAATAAAGTCATACAAGCTTTATATTACAAGCCAGGGGCCTCGCGTCTCGAATACTAAGCTTGCGAACAAGCGTCAGCGAGCATCAGATATCTGATACAGATATGAATAAATAACAGAAAGGCCTTTAGAAAGGCGGGGCAAAATAAAACACTATACGATCGAAAGGCGAAGGCCTCCTGCCTGGACCCTCCGATCCTACTCCTGGTCGTCAGTCAACTCTAGTAGTAATCCATCTCTGGGTAGTAGTAGTAGCGATCGTCGGGGCATCTGTCTCAGGGGCTCCGTCCTCTGGTCACGTCAAACTGATATGGGGAGAAAAGGAAAACAAAGCAAACCGTGAGTACTCGAAGATCTCAGCAAGCAAGGTCTACTACTACAGTGCAACATTATCAAGGGGAGGCGTATATTGTGGACTGGGCCCAGCAAAATGCCAGAATAGAGAGAAGGCCTAGTTCCTATCGAAGACTAGCATCTTCAGTGGTCTTGCAGCAGTAGATAATTAGAACAATACCATATAATGTAGCAGTAATAATATCAACCTCACCAGAGATCCTTTCTCGAACTCCCCTGCGAGAAAGCAACCCAAGCCATAAAGTCATCAAACCTCGTCCTGAGATCCTTTCTCGACTCCTGTGAGAAAGCGATCCCAGAGCCAATACAGTCATCAACCGTTAACGTCTCAGGGTCCAACTCTAGT
Organism: Thinopyrum elongatum; assembly: GCA_011799875.1. Lineage (NCBI taxonomy): Eukaryota > Viridiplantae > Streptophyta > Magnoliopsida > Poales > Poaceae > Thinopyrum > Thinopyrum elongatum. The sequence continues at coordinate 102,279 of JAAAXO010000328.1, forward strand.
TGTATCGATCGGGATACAACTCCGAGGTGTCCTTTTACCCGTAGGACCGGCTATCGATAGAAGTGTGTTCTTCCTTCCCTCAGGGGTGCACCAACTTACCCAACACCTCGATAACTTCGCCCGGACACACTTTCCTGGGTATTAAAATGTCCGAAACTCTATTCTAAACAAGTAACACCTAAAGTTCAAACATAAAACATAACCCTAAACTTGGAAATCTAAACCCTAGCCCTAAACCCTAAAACATAAAAAACGTCCAAAGACTCCTTTTTCCTTTGGATTTTTGTGATTTTAAAAAATTCTCCTAAACCCTAACCCCGAATAAAACATCCGAAACTTCTTTCTAAACAGAAACATTAAGGTTCAAACCCAAAACCTAACATGTGACCCCCCCGCCGATCGTGCACTAATCATACACGCAATGCACACGACAAGCCTAAGGACTCACGGGAAGATATCACAACACACTCTAAAACATAAATAAAATCATAAAGCTTTATATTACAAGCCGGGGCCTCGAGGCTCGAATCATAAGCTTGCGAACACGTCAGCGGAAGCATCAGATATCTGAGTACAGATTGAATAGAAACAGAAAGGCCTTTAGAAAGGCGGGGCAAATAAAACACTACGATCGAAAGGCGAAGGCCTCCTGCCTGGGACCCTCCGATCCTACTCCTGGTCGTCATCAACTCGTAGTAGTATCCATCCTCTGGTATAGTAAGTAACGATCGTCGGGCGGATCTCTCGCAGGTGGCTCCGCCGTCTCTGTCCATGTCAAACGAGTGTGGGAAGAAAAAAGGAAAACAAGCAAACCCGTGAGACTCAGAAACTCACATCAAGGATCTAAACACGACATAATCAAACATTATCAAGGGGAGGCTGTATATGTGGACTGAGGCTGCGAAATGCCATAATAGAAGAAGGTCCTAGCCCTTCGAAGATTCGCATCTCGACTGGCTTGAGCAGTAGAAAGAGGTAAACCCCTAACCATATAATGTAGTCAGTAATAATATCACCTCACCCACGAGATCCTTTCCTTACATCCCTGCTGAAAGCAATCATCGCCAGTACATTCATCAACCTCGGTCCCTAGATCCCGTCTCGACTCCCTGCGGAAAGCAATCCCAGAGCCATATACTACAGGTCACCAACTCATCACAGGGTATCGCAGTTCTAAATTGTATCATCATGATACAACTCCAGTGTCCTTTACCGTGAGGACCGGCTATCGATAGAAGTGTTCTTCCCTGCAGGGGCCCAACTTACCAATCACGCTCGATTAATTCGGCCGGACACACTTTCCTGGGTCATGCACCGGCCTCGCCAAACGACACATCGCAACCCTACCTAACTACACTCAGAGCAAGAGTCCCCGTCGTCTACATCATCTAAGCGCGTCAGAGTCTTGGGCCATGCCCTGGGCACTCCGAGTCGTTGCGTGCAGGGGAACGCCAGGCACCAGGGGGGGCGCCGTCCGTCCCGGCCGCGGCTGACTAACTCTGACAGAGCTTCGCTGATGCTACGTATCAGAACGGCCCAACTATGCCCACGTGATGGTTGTAGTCTATCAGACCAAGGCCTGCGCGATCAAATATCCAAATCGTTTTATGGACAGGCGTGCAGAAACGAGCAGAGACTCACAAAGTGTGACCCCGTCGCCCTGTCTCGAGGACTTTGCGAAGAAATGTATCGAAGGCCCGGCCGCGTCCTCGTATTCACCACTCGGCACCGCAGCACTGGCACCCCGCCTTCATCACTCACACATCATCGGCGGGTACCCCTCATGGGGGCGACCCGCCTTTCCAATTAACATTGTAAAGTCCAAGTATGCGCGTGTGTCCATAACATCGGGACTCGATGTATCACCCTCATTGAAGTTCCCACTCGATGTATCCGGTCAAGTGAACTCGGAGGAATCACCCTCACTGGGTCCCACACTGAGGTTTGTTGTACGACAGCGTCGTTCTCGAAAGTCGGTGAAGGAGTAATCACCCTCGCATACCATCGACCGTAAAGCTACTCTAACAGATTAACACATCATGAAGTTGCTACAAATGGGTTCCAACACCCTCGGCAACTCGATCAGTAACGTTGCGTGTCTTACAACTAAGGGGGTGATGTGCGGTGTCGGGTTCCGTGGTCTCCATCCCGTTGATCGGTCTTCTCTGACGATCCAGCGCGTCAGGTTCCCCCGGGTAAGTGGTTTCATGATAGGTCTCCTACCCCGCCTAGACTAAACATTTAGATATGCGGTAAAATATCAGCAGGTAACAATAAACAAAGGCATGCATCAGAATAGGTAAAGCAGTAGCCAAACCGCAATTCTAATGCAAGCATGGGAAATTAGAATGGGCGTAATCGGGATGATCAAAGGGGGGGCTTTGCCCTGGTTGCTCGGCCGGCAAGGGCAAGTGTCTTCTATGGTCTCTTTTCGGGATCCGGATCCTGCGTCGGTCTCTGCGGTGACGACGTCTGGGGTCGGGGGCTATCGAGGAAAGAGAGTGGGGAGGAAAAAAAACAGTAATAATATAGACGCAAAACATGAGCATGACAAATACGATACCGTCTATGGGGTAGATCTAAAACGCAGCATCACAACTAACAGACGGAGCGGGAGAATATCGACGATATTTTCCCGGGTCTTGAGTTATCGGTCAGAGGATCAGAGGGGAAGTTGCAAGTTCGGATAGTTAGGGACTCGGTGAACGGACGAACGACCGCTGCAGTTCTAGATTTGTCTCGTGCGTTCTGAGCAACTTTCCTGTACAAAAGTTTTTCGATCTGAGTGACGATTATTTTATATGATTTTCTAAAGCTTTTATTAAATTTCATCTTGAATTTATTTTTATTGTTTAAAATTAAAACATTATCCCAGAATCGTGCTCGCTGATAGTCCACATGAACTCATGCTGATTCAGTACAAGGTTAAATTCAGTTAACTAATTAATTAGCTCTAATTACCGGGTTCACTTAAGTTAATTAACATTTAATTAAATCTAATTTAATCAAATTAGACACACTAACAGTGTAATTCAACTAATTAATTATTTATTTAATTATATTGTTTATTATTATTTATTTTTAATTACGAACATGGCAAGGCTGTGGGCCCCACTGGTCAGTGACCAGGTGCCGACAATGTCCGGAGCGATGCCCGTTGTTGGTTACCGGACATGTCCGTGGCCCAAATGACATGCGCGGGCGCGTGACGGCGAGGCCGCGCATGCGCCGCGCAGTGCGTTGGGGCCGGCGGTCAGTGGGTGGCGGGCGCGCGCAGTGCGCGAGGGGTGGCGGAGCAGAGGGGACGGCGGCGGCCGTAGCCTGTGCGGGCCCGTGCGGGGCGGCAGTGGCTGGCGGAGCGACTCAGCAGGGAGAGCGGGATAGAGCGGCTTGTGGAGGTGGGAGCGCGGAGGCGGGTCCCGTCGCGGGCGCCTGCGCGAGCGGCAAGAAGGGGCGCGGCGAGGGAGCTTCAGGGCGTGCGGAGCGCGTACCTGGGACATTAGCGCAAGCGCGTGACCGTCGGGCAGAGAGGAGGTAGTGGAGGCCACGGGCTCTCACTGCGATGGACGGGAAGAGGCAGCGTGCGCGAGGAGGGTGACTGGAGGACGTACGGGACGGCGCGAAGCAGGCCACGGGGGAGCGCTCCGCGCTAGGCGGCGTCCAACGGCGACGGGGCGAGCACCGTGGCGCGCGGGACGCGCCCGCGGAGAAGGGGGCCGGCGACGGGGACAGGCGCGATGGTAGAGGCGAGGTCCTGCGAGTGTGGCACCGGGACACTCGAGCGACGAGGGCGCTGTCTTCGTGCGTCGCCCCGCTCCATAACTGATTCGGGGGAAGATGAGCGAGGGGGGATTAGGGTTTCGGGGTGAGGGGGGGGTTATGGCCGGGGTGGGCCGGCTCGTGGTTGCCTGGTGGCCGCTGGCGCCAGGCCCAGTTGGTCCGGGGGGGGGGCTTTTCCTTTTTAACCCTTTTGTTTATATTATTTATTTTGCCTTTCCGTTTTCTTTTCCTTTTATTTTTTCAAAAGACTTTGTAAATATTAGACTTGCTCCATAGTTACGTGCATTATCTGTCACTTGCAGAAATTAAGTTTGGGGGGGGGTCCATATCTTTTTTTTTGGATTTATTTAAATTGCAAAGGATTACGATGTTATGTTGCTATTGCTGTTTCCTTGTTGTTCGAGTCCTGTTTACAATTCCACCAAATGTTGGCAATCATTTTTAGAATGCTATGAGAATATTTGCGCAACATGATGCCATTTAGTTTTCAGTTTGGACAACTTTTATTTCCACTTTATTTAAATTGAATTTTGACTTAGAGCGTTGAAAACATTATGATCAAATGATGATCATGCACTGTTACATGCTGACTTGGCCATTGGTCAAAAGGGTGATTCTTAGTTAACCACCCGGGGGGTTGACATAACCTTTAGTGTTTACTTTTAGAAATAGAGTTTCGGACGTTTTACGTCCCGGGTTTAGGGTTAGTACATTTTTTTAAATCACAAAATAACAAGGGAAAATAGAGTTTTTGGATGTTTTAGACGTTTTAGGGTTTAGGGCTAGGTTTAGATTTCCAAGTTTAGGGTTAGGTTTTTGGTTTGAACTTTAGTGTTACTGTTTAGAATAAGTTTCGACATTTTTAAGTCCCGGTTTAGGGTTTGGACAATTTTTTATAATCACTAAATTCCAAAGGAAAATAGAGTTTTTGAGTTTGGACGTTTTAAAAAAAAACTTTTAAGGGTTTAGGTTCTAGGTTTAGATTTCCAAGTTTAGGTTAGTTTTTATGTGTTTGACCTTTATAGCGTTTACTATTTGACTACAATTTTGGACGTTTTAAGTCCCGGTTTTAGGGTTTAGTACATTTTTCTAAAATCCCCAAAATTCAAAGGAAAAATAGAGTTTTTGGGATGTTTTGAGAGCGTTTTAGGGTTTTAGGGCTAGGTTTTAGATTTCCAAGTTTAGGGTTAGTTTTATGGTTTGAACCTTTAGTGATTACTGTTTAAATAGAGTTTCGGACGTTTAAGTCCGGGTTTAGGGTATAGTACAATTTTATAAAATCACAAAATTCCAAAGGAAAAATAGAGTTTTTGTTGGATGTTTTAGAGATTAAATACGTTTTAGGGTTTAGGCTGCTAGGGTTTAGATTTCCAATTTTAGGTTTTAGGTTTTTTGGGTTTGAAACCTTTAAGTGTTTACTGTTTAGAATAGAGTTTCGGACATTTTAAGTCCCGGTTTAGGGTTTAGGATAATTTTTAAAATCACTGAAATCCAAAGGGAAAATAGAGTTTTTGGACGTTTTTGACGTTTTAAGGGTTTAGGGCTAGGGTTTAGATTTCCAAGTTTAGGGTTATGTTTTATGGTTTGAACCTTTAGTGTTTTACTGTTTAGAATGAGTTTCGGACATTTTTAAGTCCCCGGTTTGAGGGTTTAGGGACAATTTTTATAATCAACTAAATTCCAAGGAAAATAGAGTTTTTGGATGTTTAATAACGTTTTAGGGCTTTAGGGCTAGGGTTTAGATTTCCAAGTTTAGGTTAGATTTTATGGTTTGAACCTTTAGTGTGTCTGTTAGAATACAATTTCGGACGTTTTAATCCCGGTTTAGGGTTTAGTACATTTTTTAAAATCACAAAAAATTCCAAAGGAAAATAGAGTTTTTGGATGTTTTAGACGTTTTTAGGGTTTAGGGCTAGGGTTAAATTTCCAAGTTTGGGGTTAGGTTTTATGTTTGAGCCTTACTGTTTACTGTTTAGAATAGAGTGTCAGGCATTTTAAGATCCCGGGTTTAGGGTTTAGTACATTTTTTTTAAATCACAAAATTCCAAAGACAAATAGAGTTTTTTGGATGTTTTAGACGTTTTAGGGTTTAGGGCTAGGGTTTAGATTTCCAATTTTAGGGTTAGGTTTTTATGGTTTGAACCTTTAGTGTTTACTGTTTACATAGGGTTTCGGACGTTTAAGTCCCGGGTTTAGGGTATAGTACAATTTTATAAAATCACAAAATTCCAAAGGAAAAATGAGTTTTGAATGTTTTTAGATGAGACGTTTTAAGGGTTAGATTTCCAAGTTTAGGTTTAGGTTTTTGGGTTTGGAACCTTTTGTTTTCTCTGTTTAGAAAGAGTTTCGGACGTTTTAAGTCCCGGGTTTAGGGTTTAGGATAATTTTTTAAAATCACTGACCCAAAGGAAAAATAGAGTTTTTTTGGACGTTTTTGACGTTTTAGGGTTTAGGGCTGGGTTTTAATTTCCAAGTTTAGGGTTATGTTTTTATGGTTTAGAACCTTTAGTGTTTTACGTTTAGAATAGAGTTTCGGACATTTTAAGTCCCGGGTTTAGGTTTAGGACAATTTTTATAATCACTAAATTCCAAAGGGAAAATAGAAGTTTTTGGGGACGTTTTAAAACGTTTTAGGGTTTAAGGGCTAGGGTTTATTTTCCAGTTTAGGGTTATGTTTTTATTGGTTTGAACCTTTAGTGTTTCTGTTAAGAATCAATTTCGGACGTTTTAAGTCCCGGGTTAGGGTTTAGTACAATTTTTTAAAATCACAAAATTCCAAAGGAATAGAGTTTTTGGATGTTTTAGACGTTTTAGGGTTTAGGGCTAGGGTTTAGATTTCCAAGTTTAGGTTAGTTTTTATGGTTTGAGCCTTTACTGTTTACGTTTAGATAGAGTGTCAGGATTTTAAGTCCCGGGTTTTAGGGTTTAGTACATTTTTTTTTAAATCACAAAATTCCAAAGGAAAATAGAGTTTTTGGATGTTTTAGACGTTTTAGGGTTTGGGCTAGGGTTTAGAATTTCCAAGTTTAGGGTAGGTTTTTTATTGGTTTGAACTCTTTAGGGTTTACTGTTTAGAAATAGGTTTTCGGACGTTTAGTCCCGGGTTAGGTATAGACAATTTTATAAAATCACAAAATTCCAAAGAAAAATAGAGTTTTTGTGGATTTTTTTAGAGATTTTTAGGGTTTAGATTTCCAAGTTTATTTTAGGTTTTTGGGTTTGAACCGTTTAGTGTTTACTTTTAGAATAGATTTTCGGACGTTTTAAGTCCCGGTTTAGGGTTTATGATAACTTTTTTAAAATCACAAGAAATCCAAAGGGAAAATAAGTTTTGTTGGACGTTTTTGACGTGTTTAGGGTTTAGGGCTAGGTTTAGATTTCCAAGTTTAGGGTTATGTTTTTATGGTTTGAACCTTTAGTGTTTACTGTTAGAATAGAGTTTCGGACTTTTAAGTCCCGGTTAGGGGTTTAGGACAATTTTTTATAATCACTAAATTCCAAATGGACAATAGAGTTTTTTGGACGTTTTAAACGTTTTTCGGGTTTTTAGGCTATAGGGTTTAGATGTCCAAGTTTAGGGTTAGTTTTATGGTTTGAACCTTTATGTTTCCGTGTTAAGAATACAAGTTCGGGACGTTTTTAAGTCCCGGGTTTAGGGTTTAAGTACAATTTTTTAAAATCACAAAATTCCAAGTAAAAAATAGAGTTTTTTGGATGTTTTAGACGTTTTAAGGGTTAGGGCTAGTGTTTAGCTTTCAAGTTTAGGGTTAGGTTTTTATGGTTTGACCTTTACTTTTTACTGTTTAGAATAGAGTGTCAGGCATTTTTAAGTCCCGGTTTAGGGTTTAGTAACATTTTTTAAAATCATCACAAAATCCCAAGAAAAATAGAGTTTTGGATGTTTTTTATTAAGAGACGTTTAGGGTTATTAAGGGGGGCTAGGTTTCGATTTCCAAGTTTAGGGTTACGGTTTTATGGTTGAAACCTTAGTGTTACTGTTTATAATAGGGTTTCGGACGTTTTAAGTCCCGTGGTTTCGGTATAGTACAAATTTTTAATAAAATCACAAAATTCCAAAGGAAAATAGCGTTTTTTGGATGTTTTAGAACGTGTTTAGGGGTTTAGATTTTCCAGTTTTAGGTTAGGTTTTTGGGGTTTGAACCTTTAGTGTTGTTCTGTTTAGCATAGAGTTTCGGACGTTTTAGTCCGTGTTTCGGTTTAGGATAATTTTTTTAAAATAACAATAATCCAAAGGTAAAATAGAGTTTTTGGACGTTTTAGACGTTTTAAAGGGTTTTAGGGCTAGGGTTAGATTTCCAATTTAGGTTATGTTTTATTATATGGTTTGAACTTTAAGTGTTACTGTTTAGATATATAGTTCCCGGACATGTTTAATCCCGGGTTTAGGGTTTTAGGACAATTTTTTATAATGGGTCCTAATTTTCAAGGGAAATAGAGTTTTTTGGACGTTTGAAACAACGTTTTTGTTTAAGGTCTAGGGTTTTAGATTTCCAATTTTAGGGGGGTTAGGTTTTTATGTTTGAAACCTTTAGCTTTATTACTGTTTAGGAACTACATTTTGGACTTTTTAAGTCCCCCCCTCCTGGTTTAGGGTTTAGTACTTTTCTAAAATCACAAAATTCCAAAGAAAAAATAGGTTTTTTGGATGTTTTAGAGAAGAGAGATAAAGCATAGGACTTTTATTTTAGGAGGGCTAAGTTTAGATTTTCCAGTTTAGGGGTTAGGTTTTATGGTTTGAACCTTTCGTGATTACTGTTTAGAATATAGTTTTCGGACCGTTTTAAGTCCCGGGTTAGGGTATATACAATTTTATAAAATCAACACAAATTCCCCCGGACAAATAGAGTTTTTTTGGATGTTTTAGAGCAGAGACGAGACGTTTTAATACGGGTTTTAGTGCTAGTTTAGATTTCCCAGTTTAGGTTTCGGTTTTTTGGGTTTTGGAACCTTTAGTGTTTACTGTTTTAAATAGAGTTTTTGCGGAACATTTTTAAAGTCCCCCGGGTTTAGGGTTTAGGATCATTTTTTAAAATCACTGAAATCCACAGGGAAAATAGGTTGTGTTTGGACCGTTTTTTTGGCGTTTAGAGGGTTAGAGCTAGGGTAGATTTCCAATTTAGGGTTTGTTTTATGGTTTGGAACCTTTAGTGTTTACTGTACCTGTTAGAATAGAAGTTGCGGGAACATTGTAAGTCCGGGTGTTTTAGGGTTTAGGACAATTGGTTATAACAACTAAATTCCAAAGGGAAAATAGTTTTTGGATGTTTTTAAACTTTTAAAGGGTTAGGGCTAGGGTTTAGTTCCAAGTTTAGGGTTAGATTTATGGTTTGAACCTTTAAGTGTTGTCCTGTAAAATACATTTCGGACGTTTTAAGTGCCCGGTTTGGGTTTAATTACAATTTTATTTAAAATCACAAATCCAAAGGAAAAAGAGTTTTTGGATGTTTTGAGAAGACGTTTTAGGGTTTAGGGCTAGGGTTTAGATTTCCAAGTTTAGGGTTAGGTTTTTACTGGTTTGAGCCTTATGTTTACTGTTTAGAATAGGTGTCCCAGGCATTTTAAGTCCCGGTTTAAGGGTTTCGTACATTTTTCTTAAAACTCCCAAAATTCCAAGGAAAAAATAGAGTTTTTGGAGTTTTAGAGTCTTTTTTAGGGTTTAGGGCAGTCGGTTTAGATTTCCAAGTTTAGGGTAGGGTTTTTATGTTTGACACCTGTTAGTGATTTACTGTGTGAATAGAGGGGTTCGGACGCTTTTAAGCTTCCTCGGGTTTAGGGATTGTACCGTACAATTTTATAAAATCACAAAATTCCAAAGGAAAAATCGAGTTTTGGAGTTTTTAACTTTAGGACCCGTTTTTATAGGGTTTAGATTCCAACGTTTAGGTTAGGCTTTGGGTCTTGAACCTTTAGTGTTTACTCGTTTAGAATAAGTTTGATTTCTAGTCCCGGGTACGGTTAATTCTGGCTTTAGTTTGGATATTTTTCTAAAATCACGTAACAAATCCCAAGGGAACTAGAAGTTTTGAACTTTTTGGATCGTTTTATGTTTAGGGCTAGGGTTCTGATTTTCCCAAGTTAGGGTTGTTTTTATGGTTTGGAACCTTTAGTGTTACTTTTAGGAATAAGAGTTTGGACCATTTTAACCGCGACGGGTTTCGAAGGGTTAGGACAATTTTTATAATCACACTAAATTTCACAAGGGTTGAAAATAGAGTTTTTGGTAGACTTTTCAACGTTTTAGGGTTTAGGGGCTAGGTTTAGATTTCAAAAGTTTAGGGTTAGAGTTTTTGCTTGTTTGAACCTTTAGTGTTTCTGTTAAGAATACAATCTTCGGAGGATAGTCCTTAAGTCACCGGGTTTAGGGTTCGTCCATTTTTGATAAATCAGCAAATTCCAAAGGCGAAAAATAAGAGTTTTTTGGATGTTGTAGACGTTGTGTGTGTTATGGGCTAAGGTTTTAGATTTACAATGGTTTAGGTGTAGCGATTTATGGTTTATTGAGCCCTTTACCACTGTTTACTGCTTAGAATAGTTAGTGTTCGAGCATTTTATTTAATTGTCCCGGGTTTAGGGTTTTAGTTACATTTTTTTTTAAAACACAAAATTCCAAAGGGATAATAACATAGAGTGGGATGTTTAGAGTTTAGGGTTAGGGCTAGGTGTTAGATTTCCAAGTTTAGGGTTAGGTTTTATGGTTGGAACCTTAGGTTGGTACCTTGTTTAAATAGGCGTGTCGACGTTAAGTGTAAGTCCCGGGTTTCGAGGGTATAACGTCCCATCTTATAAATTCACAAATTCCCCAGAGGACACAAATAGAGTTTTTGGATGTTTTATGAACGTTTTTTAAGGGTTGTAGATTCCAAGTTTAGCGTTTAGGTTTTTGGGTTTGTAACCGTTTAGGCATTTTAACTAGCCTAGAATCAGAGTTGCGTGTCAGTTTTAAGTCCCTGGGTTTTAGGGTTTGTAGGATCAATTTTTAAAAATCACTGAAAGTCCAAAGGTAAAATAGAGTTTGTGGACTTTTTTTGACGTTTAGCTGTTTAGGGCTAGGTTTTTTTTGAATTCCAGCTTTAGGGTTATTGTTTAGGTTTTTGATGAACTTTCGTTTTACTGTTTAGACATGAGTCGGTACATCTTAAGTCCCGTTAGGGTTTAGACCAATTTTTATAATCACTCAATTCAAAGCGGAACATAGATTTTTGGAACTTTTTAAAAAAAACGTTTTAGGGGTTTAGGGCTAGGGTTTAGATTTCCAGTTAGGGTTAGGTTTTAATGGTTTGAACCTTTTGTTCTGTTAAGAATACATTTCGGACGTTAGTCCCGGGTTTAGGGTTTAGTACAATTTTTTAAAATCAACAAATTCCCCCCCCAAAAAAAAGGGAAAATAGAGTTTTTTTTTTTTTTGGATGTTTTAGGAGACGTTTTAGTGGTTTAGGCTAGGGTTTTAGATTTCCAAGTTTAGGGTTAGTTAGGTTTTTATTTAGGGTTTAGGATAATTTTTTAAAATCACAGAAATCCAAAGGGAAAATAGAGTTTTTGGACGTTTTTGACGTTTTAGGGTTTAGGGCTAGGGTTTAGATTTCCAAGTTTAGGGTTATGTTTTATGGTTTGAACCTTTAGTGTTTACTGTTTAGAATAGAGTTTCGGACATTTTAAGTCCCGGGTTTAGGGTTTAGGACAATTTTTTATAATCACTAAATTTCAAAGGGAAAATAGAGTTTTTGGACGTTTTAAACGTTTTAGGGTTTAGGTCTAGGGTTTAGATTTCCAAGTTTAGGGTTAGGTTTTATGGTTTGAACCTTTAGCGTTTACTGTTTAGACTACAATTTTGGACGTTTTAAGTCCCGGGTTTAGGGTTTAGTACATTTTTCTAAAATCACAAAATTCCAAAGGAAAAATAGAGTTTTTGGATGTTTTAGACGTTTTATGGTTTAGGGCTAGGGTTTAGATTTCCAAGTTTAGGGTTAGGTTTTATGGTTTGAACCTTTAGTGATTACTGTTTAGAATAGAGTTTCGGACGTTTTAAGTCCCGGGTTTAGGGTATAGTACAATTTTATAAAATCACAAAATTCCAAAGGAAAAATAGAGTTTTTGGATGTTTTAGACGTTTTAGGGTTTAGGGCTAGGGTTTAGATTTCCAAGTTTAGGTTTAGGTTTTTGGGTTTGAACCTTTAGTGTTTACTGTTTAGAATAGAGTTTCGGACATTTTAAGTCCCGGGTTTAGGGTTTAGGATAATTTTTTAAAATCACTGAAATCCAAAGGGAAAATAGAGTTTTTGGACGTTTTTGACGTTTTAGGGTTTAGGGCTAGGGTTTAGATTTCCAAGTTTAGGGTTATGTTTTATGGTTTGAACCTTTAGTGTTTACTGTTTAGAATAGAGTTTCGGACATTTTAAGTCCCGGGTTTAGGGTTTAGGACAATTTTTTATAATCACTAAATTC
>JAAAXO010000328.1:133284-207472 GCA_011799875.1 Thinopyrum elongatum
CCCGGCCTCTGCCGTCTCCCCTTTCCCCCTCGTCCCCGTCCTCGATGCCGTCCGCCGTGCCAGGCCGCGCTCGCCGCGGTCCCCTGCTCCGTTAGCCGCGCCCCCGCCGCGCCTGGCCACGCACGCGCGCGCACCGCGCTCGCCCGCTCGAGCCTGCTGCTCGCCGCAGCCTCCCTCTCTCCCCTCGGTGCTGCTCGCCTGCGGCCGCGCCCACCCGCACCCGCGCGCACGCGCCCGCCACGCCTGCTCCTGCGCACCGCGCCCGCGTCGCCCCGCTCTGCCGCACGCGCGCGCGCCCCGCCCACTGCCCTCGCTCGCGCGCCCGCGTCGCCCCTTGCCGCCGACCGACCGCGCGCGCACCGCGCGCCGCGCGCCCGTCGCCGCCCGTGGCCCTCTGTGCCACCGACCGGTGGGGCTGAACCCCCCTGGCATATGACAATCGGGCCCCGCCCCAGAACGTTTTTATAAAAGGAAATTAAAAATAAGAATAATTAAAATAGATAAATAGATAAAAATAATTAGTTAATTAAATAATTAATTAGCGATTAATTAGTTTAATTAATCCTGATTAGGTTAATCTAATTTAATTAATTAGTTTAATTAAATGCTAATTAACTTAATTAACCTTGCTGACGTCAGCATGATGTCATGCTGACCTCAGCGAGCACTATTCTGGATAATGTTTATTTTAAATAATTAAATAAATTCCAGAAATTAATAAAAACTTTAGAAAATCATATTAAATAATTCGTAACTCCGATGAAAATACTTTATACATGAAAGTTGCTCAAAACGACGAGACGAATTCAGATGCGCGGTCCGTTCGTCCGCCACACGTCCCTAACTATCCGAACATGCAACCGTTCCCCTCTTTTCGTCTGTCCGAAATGCCGGACACTGGGAAATACTTTCCCAGATGAATCCCACCTTCGCCAGTATCACCCGACACTGCGTTAGATCACCTCCATCACCGCGTATTGCCATGTTATGCTTTGTGCTGCACTTGATCGCTATGTATTTATATTGTTTCCTCCCCTTCTCTCTCAGTAGCCCCCGACACCGACGTCGTCCCCGAGGCCGACGCAGCTCTAGAGACCAAATCCACCGTTGACGACCTTGCCCTTGCCGCCGAGCAACCAGGCAAGCCCCCCCTTTGATCATCCCGATATCGCCCATTCTAATTTCCCATGCTTGCATTAGAATTGCTGTTGCTACTGCTTTACCTATTCTGATGCATAGCCTGTTTATTGTAACCTGCTATTGATAATTACCTGCATATCCTAAACTGTTTAGTCTAGGCTGGGTAGAGACCTATCAGTCACCCCACTTATCCCGACTGCCGGGCTGGATCGTCAGAAGACCCGATCAACGGGATTGAAGACCAGGCCCCGACACCACACATCACCCCCCCTTAGTTGTAATGACACTGCAGCGTTACTATCGAGTGCCGAGGGTGAAACCTCATGTAGCACTTCTGATGTTAACTCTGTAGAGTAGCTATTCGATCGTGGTCATCGAGGGTGATTCCTCCTTCACCGCTTCCGATAACGACGCTGTCGTACAACACCTCAAGTGTGGACCCAGTGAGGGTGATTCCTCCGAGTTCACCTTGACAGACACATCGAGTAGGAATCCAACGAGGGTGATACCTCGGATTCCCCTGTTGTTATGGACACACGGATACTTGGAATGTACTATTGTTACTTGGAAAGGCGGGTCGACCCTGAGGGGTACCCGCGTGTGATGTGAAGGCAGGTTGCCAGTGTGGTGCCCGAGTGGTGAATACGAGGCGCGGCCGGGCATTCTTAACCCTTGCCGCAAGTCCTCAAGACGGGGCGACGGGGTCACATCTTTCGTCAGTCTCTGCTCGTTACCGCAAGCCCCTAGTCCTAACGATTTGGATATTTGATCCGAGCAGGCCTCTGGCCTGATAGCACTAACCATCACGTGGGCATAGTATGGGCGTTTTGCATCGTATGCATAAGCCGAAAGCTCTGTCAGACGTCCAGTTCAGCATGGCGGCACGGTCGGATCGTGTCGGCCACCCGAGGCGATGCTGGTATCCACCCTGTGCGCAACGACCCGGAGGGCGAGGGGTGATGGCCAAGACCCCCTTGCGCTTAGGATGTAGACCGGCGGGGACCTCTCTGCTTAGCTGTAGGTAGGGTTGCGATGTGTCGTTTGGCCGAGGCCGGGCATGACCCAGGAAAGTGTGTCCGGCCGGAGTTAATCGAGCGTGTTGGGTAAGTTGGTGCACCCCTGCAGGGAAGAACATTTCTATCGATAGCCGGTCCTACGGTAAAGGACACTCGGAGTTGTATCCCGATCGATACAACTAGAACTGGATACCTGTGATGAGACCTGTATGTATGGCTCTGGATTGCTTCTCGCAGGGAGTCGAGAAGGGATCTCCGGACGAGGTTGATGACTGTATGGCTCTGGGATTGCTTTCTCGCAGGGAGTCGAGAAAGGATCTCTGGGTGAGGTTGAGACTTAATGATACTACTACATTATATTGTACTGTTCTACTCTCTTCTACTGCTGCAAGACCGCTGAAGATGCTAGTCTTCGATAGGACTAGGCCTTCTCTCTATTCTGGCATTTCTGCAGCCCAGTCCACATATACAGCCTCCCCTTGAAAATGTTGCATATGTAGTGTAGATCCTTGCTTGCTGAGTACTTCTGAGTACTCACGGTTGCTTTGTTTTCCTTTTCTCCCCGTATCAGTTTGTCGTAACAAGATGACGGAGCCCCTGAGACAGCTTCCCTGCCGACGATCGCTACTACTACTACCCAGAGGATGGATACTACTATGAGTTGACTGACGACCAGGAGTAGGATCGGAGGGTCCCAGGCAGGAGGCCTTCGCCTTTCGATCGTAGTGTTTTATTTTGCCCCGCCTTTCTCAAGGCCTTTCTGTTTCTGTTTCATATCTGTACACAGATATCTGATGCTTCCGCTGACGCTTGTTCGCAAGCTTATGTATTCGAGCCCTCGAGGCCCCTGGCTTGTAATATAAAGCTTGTATGACTTTATTCATGTATTAGAGTTGTGTTGTGATATCTTCCCGTGAGTCCTTAGGCTTGATCGTGTGCATTTGCGTGTATGATTAGTGCACGATCGGGCCGGGGGCGTCACAAGTTGGTATCAGAGCCGACTGACTGTAGGAACCCCCTTTCCAACTCCTTGGCTGAAGTTGAGTCTAGTAACCGAAAACTGTTTTATTAACTTGGCTGTGTGGCTTACGGGCCCACGTCGCCAATTGGGTGGTATTAGGATCTTTTACTCCTCGACCTTTACTCTGGGACTCTGACCTCTCTTCTATTCGGGTTAAAAGTTTACTAACGCCGACACTTAGGATCTCGTAATTCTCATCCACCCGAAGAGCTGGATATCTGTGCGATTTCCCTGATATTGATCTGATTAGTCTGATAATCATTTTCCTTTCCATTGTTTTGTTTAACCTTTCTCTCCGAGATCGGTTATACTTCTCCTTGTCTTTTGACAATCATGAGTTTCCTCTGTTTCAGATGGATCATTTGTTTCCACCACACCCTGCGACGCAGCTACCAGCTGTTCGAGCAGGGATACATCCAGAGTACATTCTTTATCCACTGGGGCAGATGTCAATCCGTTACAATACCCCAGTACTATCTCCTCCAGATACCCGCAAAGACTTTGTGATTTATTGTGATGCATCCCGTGAAGGATTAGGCTGTGTCCTAATGTAAGAGCGTAAAGTGATTGCCTATGGCTCTCGCCAGTTGCGCCCACATGAAGAGAATTATCCGGTACATGATCTAGAACTAGCTGCTGTGATCTATGCATTGCAGTTGTGGCGACATTATCTTCTCGGTAATCGTTGCGAGATCTACACGGATCATAAAAGTCTGAAGTACTTGTTCACTCAACCTTCTCTAAACCTCCATCAGCAAAGATGGATGGAGGCCATTGCGGACTATGATTTGGGTATATCATATACCCCTGGCAAGGCTAACGTGATGGTTGATGCCTTAAGCCGCAAGTCCTATTGCGACAACCTCATGGTTAGGCGAGCTCAACCTCGACTTTTTGAAGAACTATGCAAGCTGAATCTCCGTATTGTCCCACAGGGCTCTATAAATAACCTTGTGATACAACCAGATCTTGAGAAAGCTGTTAAGGATGCGCAAGCTAAAGATGCTGAAATTGATCTGATGAAGAAAGACCTTCACCTTGTAAAGTACAGGGATTTCTCGCTGTCTGAAGATGGAACCTTGTATTTCAGAAACCGCATTGTCGTACCTCGCTTCGAGCTTATGACTGACAAAGTCATGAAGGAGGCACATGATACCCCGCTGTCTATTCATCCGGGTAGCACCAAGATGTATCGTGATCTCCGTCAAAGGTACTGGTGGTCTAAAATGAAGCAGGACATTGCTCGTTATGTTGCTGAATGTGATGTGTGTCGACGCGGTAAAGCAGAACATCAGAAACCAGCTGGAATTCTGCAACCACTTCCTATTCCTCTATGGAAATGGGATAAGGTTCAGATGGATTTCGTTACAGGACTTCCCAGGTCACAGAAGGGTCACGATGCTATTCTTGTCGTTGTCGACCAACTCTCTAAAGTTGCACACTTTCTGCCTGTCAAGATGACGATCACTGCTAGTCAGTTAGCAGAGTTGTATATCTACAGAATTGTATCACTCCACGGTATTCCGAAGGAAATCAGTTCGGACCGTGGCGGTCTTTTCACCTCAAAATTCTGGGAAAGTTTCCAAACAGCTATGGGAACTCATATTACCTGGAGTTCAGCTTATCACCCTCAATCTCAAGGCCAAGTCGAACGAGTCAATCAAGTGCTTGAAGACATGCTTCGGGCTTGTGTTATTTCATTTGGCAAGAAGTGGGAAGTGTGACGCCCCCGGCCCGATCGTGCACTAATCATACACGCAAATGCACACGATCAAGCCTAAGGACTCACGGGAAGATATCACAACACAACTCTAAAACATAAATAAAGTCATACAAGCTTTATATTAGAAGCCAGGGGCGTCGAGGGCTCGAATACATAAGCTTGCGAACAAGCGTCAGCGGAAGCATCAGATATCTGAGTACAGATATGAAAAAGAAACAGAAAGGCCTTTAGAAAGGCGGGGCAAAATAAAACACTACGATCGAAAGGCGAAGGCCTCCTGCCTGGGACCCTCCGATCCTACTCCTGGTCGTCAGTCAACTCATAGTAGTATCCATCCTCTGGGTAGTAGTAGTAGCTATCATCGGCAGGGCAGCTGTCTCAGGGGCTCCGTCATCTTGTTACGACAAACTGATACGGGGAGAAAAGGAAAACAAAGCAACCGTGAGTACTCAGAAGTACTCAGCAAGCAAGGATCTACACTACATATGCAACATTTTCAAGGGGAGGCTGTATATGTGGACTGGGCTGCCGAAATGCCAGAATAGAGAGAAGGCCTAGTCCTATCGAAGACTAGCATCTTCAGCGGTCTTGCAGCAGTAGAAGAGAGTAGAACAGTACAATATAATGTAGTAGTATCATTAAGTCTCAACCTCACCCAGAGATCCTTTCTCGACTCCCTGCGAGAAAGCAATCCCAGAGCCATACAGTTGTGACGCCCCCGATTCAATCGTACACTAATCATGCACGCAAACGTGTACGATCAAGATCAGGGACTCACGGGAAGATATCACAACACAACTCTAAAACATAAATAAGTCATACAAGCATCATAATACAAGCCAGGGGCCACGAGGGCTCGAATACAAATGCTCGATCATAGACGAGTCAGCGGAAGCAACAATATCTGAGTACAGACATAGGTTAAACAAGGTGCCATAAGATGGCTAGCACAAACAGGGATACAACAGATCGAACAGGCGCAGGGCCTCCTGCCTGGGATCCTCCTAACTACTCCTGGTCGTCGGCGTCCTGGACGTAGTAGTAGGCTCCGCCCTGGTGGTAGTAGTCCTCGTAGGTGGCGTCTGGCTCCTGGGCTCCAGCATCTGGTTGCGACAACCAGCAAGAAGGGAAAGGGGGAAAGGAGGGGGAAAGCAACCGTGAGTACTCATCCAAAGTACTCGCAAGCAAGGATCTATACTACATATGCATGGTATATGTGTAAAGAGGCAATATCGGTGGACTGAACTGCAGAATGCCAGAATAAGAGGGGGATAGCTAGTCCTGTCGAAGACTACGCTTCTGGCAGCCTCCATCTTGAAGCAATAGAAGAGAGTAGTTGGAAGTTAACCAAGCAACAACGTATAGCATAATCCTACCCGTTGATCCTCTCATCGCCACCATGCGAGAGAGCGACCACCGGGTTATAACTGTCACTTGTAAGGGTGTGTTTTATTAAGTATCCATTTCTAGTTGTCATGAGGTCAGAATACAACTCCGGGTCGTCCTTTTACCGAGGGACACGGCTATTCGAATAGATAAACTTCCCTACAGGGGTGCACCACATATTCCCCAACACGCTCGATCCCCTTTGGCCGGACACACTTTCCTGGGTCATGCCCGGCCTCGGAAGATCCACACGTCGCAGCCCCACCTAGGCTCAACAGAGAGGTCAGCACGCCTGACTAATCCTATGCACTCTGGGGTCTGGGCCCATCGCCCAGTGCGCTCCTGCACGTTGCGTACGCGGCCGCGAGCAGACCTAGCAACCCACACGATCACGGCGGTTACGTTATCGCGGTCCAACACGGCGCGCGCCGCTCAGTCGCTGACGTCAAGAAGGCTTCAGTTGATACCACGACGCTGGGATACCCATAACTACTCCCGCGTAGTTGGTTAGTGCGTATAGGCCAGTGGCCAGACTCATATCAAATATCCAATCTCGTTAAACGTGTTATTATGAGATCACCGCGGACGACAACCAGGGCCAGGCCCACCTCTCTCCTGGGTGGTCACAACCTGCCCTGCCGCTCCACAACAAAGAGTCACTTAGGGGGCCGTCGAGAAGGCCAATCCTTTCAGCCCCCATTCGTGAATCACCTACGGGTGCTCCACGAGCCGACCCGACTTTAGTATCCATCTGATGTCACATGTAAGTAGTATACATATCCGCAATCGCCACCCGTGGCGAGCACGGCCCAATAATGTAGCATAGCAAACAGACGAGAATGTAGGGCCACTGATGACAAACTAGCATCCTACACTAGGCATTTAGGATTGCAGGTAAGGTATCAACAACAGTAGCAACAATGACAGGCTATGCAGCAGAATAGGATTAACCGAAAGCAGTAACAGGCTACACTACTCTAATGCAAGCAGTATAGAGAAGAATAGGCGATATCTGGTGATCAAGGGGGGGGCTTGCCTGGTTGCTCTGGCTAGTAGGGGTCGTCAACAACGTAGTCGGTCGGGGCACCAGCAGCTGCGTCGGTCTCGTAGTCTACCGAAGAGTAGAGGGGGAAGAAACAGTAAACACACGGCAATGATGCAACAGGGATGCATGACATGTCTAAACGCAGGGCCAGGGTGATATACAGCCTAACTAAGCGATTCAGTTAATTTAGGAATTTATTCGGATTTATTTAATTAGGGTTGGACACTATTCATTTATCGAAATCGGTCTAATTGTTCAACGTTCTCACAGTTGCGGGCATCTGACGGGAATACAGAGGGCGTATCCAGGTTCGTATCGTCGTTCTGAGCAAGTTTCATGTATAAAATATTTTCATCGGAGTTACGGTTTATTTAATATGATTTTCTAAAGTTTTTATTAATTTCTGAAATTTAATTAATTATTTAATTCAACATTATCCCAAACAGTGCTGATGATGACATCAGCCTGACCTCATGCTGATGTCAGCGGTTAATTAAGTTAATTTCTAATTACTGTTCAATTAACACTAATTAGTTAATTAGATTAACCTAATCAGGATTAATTAACTAATTAATTAATTAATTATTTTAATTATTTTAATTATTTATTTTTATTTCTTTCTTTTTCTTTTATTAAAACGTTCTGGGGGGCCCACTAGACAGTGGCACAGACGGACTCGTCCGCGCTGTGCCCGTCCAGAGCCGGACACGTCCGCGCGGTGGGGGGGTCAACGCGCGCGCGCGCACGGGCGAGCGGGCGGCGGCGCAGCAGAACCGCGCGGCCGGCGAGCGAGCCGGGTGTGGCGCGGGCGAGGTCAGCGCGCGGCTGCGGGGAGCCGGAGGCGAGCGGGGCGGCGCGGCGGCCGGAGCGGCAACGGGCGGCGGCGCGCGGTGCAGGGCGCGCGGAGGCGAGGCAGGGGCCGGAGCGGGCATGGGCGAGGCGCTGGCGACGGGGCTCGGCCGATGCGCGGCGCGGCAACAACAGCAGGGGCGAGCGGGAGGAACGGCAGGCGCACGCGCGCGTGCGACTCGGGAGGGGCGAGCGCGGCGAGCGGCTGGAGCGGGCCAGGTGCGGGGCGACGACGGCGACAGAGAGAGAGGGAGGGCGTGGCCCTCACCGCGGGTGCAGAGTCAGGGCAATAGGCTCGAGGAGGCGGCCGGGGATGACGGCGACGGGGTCCGGCGAGGCGTCGGAGACGAGGCGGAGACGGGGCGCGGTCAGGCCCGTCGGTGCGAGCGCGCGGGGCTCGGGGAGGAAGACGGGGAGGAGGTTGTTCGAGTCACTTATCCAATTCCAATGATGTTGGTTTCAATTTTAGAATAGCCTCTGGAATATTTGTTATTTATCTGACATTTTAGTTTCTATGTTGGACAACTTTTATATTCCACTTTCATTTAAATTTGAATTTGACTTAGGAGTTGAAATGCAATATGATGCTAATGATGATTATGCACTATTAAGCTTGCTGACATGTCATTATCAAAAGCGATTACTGTTGCTAATCACCGGGGGTGTTACAATTCTCCTCATCTATTAAGAATTCTCGTCCCGAGAATTTAGAGGAAGACTGAAAGAAAGAGGGGTATTCTTCGCGAAGACGATCCTCGCGTTCCCAAGTGGCCTCATCTTCAGAATGATTTGACCACTGAACCTTGAGGAACTTGATTGACTTTTGACGTGTTCGACGCTCGGCTTGATCAAGAATACGGATGGGATGTTCTGGATAAGTCCGATCTTCCCGTAATTCAAGCACTTCATGATCCACAGCTCTAATAGGATCCTTGAAGCAGCGACAAGTATGATGTAACACGACAATACTTTAAGCAGTGTAATAGATACATAACAGTAGTCGATTAAGACATACAGATCCATACACAAAGTCGGGTACATGCGGACAGCATAACAGCGCAAATTAAAAGCTAGACATACTAGGCGGCGCGCAGGCACGCGGTAAGGAAGTACACAACGAGACATAGCAAAGGCTACATCAACGTCGGAGAAAACCACTGTAACGGGGTAACTGCGAGTGCGGACGACGAATATTCGTCGCGGAAGGATCCTGTGCTCCATGTGCACTCTGATGCAGAACCCGGTCTCGAACTGTAAGAAGAGGTCCACGTGCAGGTGTGTGACCTCCCACAGCAGGCCAATCAATACCTGGCGGCATCTCGGTCCTGCGTGGGTAAAGAATATACTCCGGATGTATCCCTGCACGAACAGCGGGCATCAACTGCGTCATAGCATCGTAGAGACGTGCTCGAGTGGCAACCAACTCGACGGCAAGAGCCCGAACAGTGCGATCCAGAGCCTGAGAGCACTGAATCAGAACGCGGTGGTCATATCGGCGAGGCTCGTACGGGGCACAGATAGCTGTGTAGTATCCGGTAGCATCTCCAGCAGGGGCATACGGAATGTATCGGAACTCAGAGTCATCCAAGATAGCATTGTGCTCCCCTCGTAGACGTACGACAGCAGAGTAGGCGGCATCATGGACTGCCATCTCAATCGTCACGCTTAATCCGTGAAAAAGGTGTAGCTCGGTGTCTGAGTTGTTCTGCTGATCATAAATCCGAACTTCAGCATAGTACTGTTCCTGGTTGAACTCGCGGTAAACCTCATAAACCAAGTACTCAGGGTACCAACGGTAGCCAAGTCTGGTCATGAGAGCGATCAGGACAGCTGGAAACCCAGGGGTATTACGAGCCCAAGTGCGAAGCACAAGCTGTGTCGTAGGACGCGGTGGAAACAAACGGTCCATCTGAAACAGAGGAAATTCAGATTTGTCAAATGACAATGAGAAGTTTATCACAACTCAGAGAGAAAGGTTAGACAAAACAATGGAAAGGAAAATGATTATCAGACTAATCAGATCAACGGCAGGGAAATCGCGCAGATATCTAGCTCTCCGGGTAGACAGAATTTACGAGATCCTAAGTGTCGGCGTTAGTAAACTTTATTTAACCCGAATAGAAGAGATATTAGAGTCCCAGAGTATAGACGAGGAATAAAAGATCCTAATACCACCCAGTTGGCGACGTGGGCCCGTAAGCCACACAGCCAAGTTAGTAAAACGGTTTTCTTTGTCTAGACTCAACTTCGGCCAAGGAATTGGAAAGGGGGATTCCTACAGGCAGTCGGCTCTGATACCAACTTGTGAAGCCACCGATTCAATCTTACACTAATCATGCACGCAAACGTGTACGATCAAGATCAGGGACTCACGGGAAGATATCACAACACAACTCTAAAACATAAATAAGTCATACAAGCATCATAATACAAGCCAGGGGCCACGAGGGCTCGAATACAAATGCTCGATCATAGACGTGTCAGCGGAAGCAACAATATCTGAGTACACACATAGGTTAAACAAGGTGCCATAAGATGGCTAGCACAAACAGGGATACAACAGATCGAACAGGCGCAGGGCCTCCTGCCTGGGATCCTCCTAACTACTCCTGGTCGTCGGCGTCCTGGACGTAGTAGTAGGCTCCGCCCTAGTGGTAGTAGTCGTCGTAGGTGGCGTCTGGCTCCTGGGCTCCAGCATCTGGTTGCGACAACCAGCAAGAAGGGAAAGGGGGAAAGGAGGGGGAAAGCAACCGTGAGTACTCATCCAAAGTACTCGCAAGCAAGGATCTATAATACATATGCATGGTATATGTGTAAAGAGGCAATATCGGTGGACTGAACTGCAGAATGCCAGAATAAGAGGGGGATAGCTAGTCCTGTCGAAGACTACGCTTCTGGCAGCCTCCATCTTGAAGCAATAGAAGAGAGTAGTTGGAAGTTAACCAAGCAACAACGTATAGCATAATCCTACCCGTCGATCCTCTCGTCGCCACCATGCGAGAGAGCGACCACCGGGTTATAACTGTCACTTGTAAGGGTGTGTTTTATTAAGTATCCATTTCTAGTTGTCATGAGGTCGGAATACAACTCCGGGTCGTCCTTTTACCGAGGGACACGGCTATTCGAATAGATAAACTTCCCTGCAGGGGTGCACCACATATTCCCCAACACGCTCGATCCCCTTTGGCCGGACACACTTTCCTGGGTCATGCCCGGCCTCGGAAGATCCACACGTCGCAGCCCCACCTAGGCTCAACAGAGAGGTCAGCACGCCGGACTAATCCTATGCACTCTGGGGTCTGGGCCCATCGCCCAGTGCGCTCCTGCACGTTGCGTACGCGGCCGCGAGCAGACCTAGCAACCCACACGATCACGGCGGTTACGTTATCGCGGTCCAACACGGCGCGCGCCGCTCAGTCGCTGACGTCAAGAAGGCTTGAGTTGATACCACGACGCCGGGATACCCATAACTACTCCCGCGTAGTTGGTTAGTGCGTATAGGCCAGTGGCCAGACTCAGATCAAATATCCAATCTCGTTAAACGTGTTATTATGAGATCACCGCGGACGACGACCAGGGCCAGGCCCACCTCTCTCCTAGGTGGTCACAACCTGCCCTGCCGCTCCACAACAAAGAGTCACTTAGGGGTCCGTCGAGAAGGCCAATCCTTTCAGCCCCCATTCGTGAATCACCTGCGGGTGCTCCACGAGCCGACCCGACTTTAGTATCCATCTGATGTCACATGTAAGTAGTATACATATCCGCAATCGCCACCCGTGGCGAGCACGGCCCAATAATGTAGCATAGCAAACAGACGAGAATGTAGGGCCACTGATGACAAACTAGCATCCTACACTAGGCATTTAGGATTGCAGGTAAGGTATCAACAACAGTAGCAACAATGACAGGCTATGCAGCAGAATAGGATTAACCGAAAGCAGTAACAGGCTACACTACTCTAATGCAAGCAGTATAGAGAAGAATAGGCGATATCTGGTGATCAAGGGGGGGGCTTGCCTGGTTGCTCTGGCAAGTAGGGGTCGTCAACAACGTAGTCGGTCGGGGCACCAGCAGCTGCGTCGGTCTCGTAGTCTACCGAAGAGAAGAGGGGGAAGAAACAGTAAACACACGGCAATGATGCAACAGGGATGCATGACATGTCTAAACGCAGGGCCAGGGTGATATACAGCCTAACTAAGCGATTCAGTTAATTTAGGAATTTATTCGGATTTATTTAATTAGGGTTGGACACTATTCATTTATCGAAATCAGTCTAATTGTTCAACGTTCTCATAGTTGCGGGCGTCTGACGGGAATACAGAGGGCGTATCCGGGTTCGTATCGTCGTTCTGAGCAAGTTTCATGTATAAAATATTTTCATCGGAGTTACGGTTTATTTAATATGATTTTCTAAAGTTTTTATTAATTTCTGAAATTTAATTAATTATTTAATTCAACATTATCCGAAACAGTGCTGATGATGACATCAGCCTGACCTCATGCTGATGTCAGCGGTTAATTAAGTTAATTACTAATTACTGTTCAATTAACACTAATTAGTTAATTAGATTAACCTAATCAGGATTAATTAACTAATTAATTAATTAATTATTTTAATTATTTTAATTATTTATTTTTATTTCTTTCTTTTTCTTTTATTAAAACGTTCTGGGGGGCCCACTGGACAGTGGCACAGCCGGACTCGTCCGCGCTGTGCCCGTCCAGAGCCGGACACGTCCGCGCGGTGGGGGGGTCAACGCGCGCGCGCACGGGCGAGCGGGCGGCGGCGCAGCAGAACCGCGCGGCCGGCGAGCGAGCCGGGCGTGGCGCGGGCGAGGTCAGCGCGCGGCTGCGGGGAGCCGGAGGCGAGCGGGGCGGCGCGGTGGCCGGAGCGGCAACGGGCAGCCGCGCGCGGTGCAGGGCGCGCGGAGGCGAGGCAGGGGCCGGAGCGGGCATGGGCGAGGCGCTGGCGACGGGGCTCGGCCGATGCGCGGCGCGGCAACAGCAGCAGGGGCGAGCGGGAGGAACGGCAGGCGCGCGCGCGCGTGCGACTCGGGAGGGGCGAGCGCGGCGAGCGGCTGGAGCGGGCCAGGTGCGGGGCGACGACGGCGACAGAGAGAGAGGGAGGGCGTGGCCCTCACCGCGGGTGCAGGGTCAGGGCAATGGGCTCGAGGAGGCGGCCGGGGATGACGGCGACGGGGTCCGGCGAGGCGTCGGAGACGAGGCGGGGATACGGGGCGCAGGGTCCAGGCCCGGCAACGGTTAGAAGAGAGAGAGGGAGACGGGTGAGGACAAAGGGGACGGGCGGCGGTGCTGGGGGGGGGGGACGAGGGGGGACGGTGGCGACGGGGGCGGCGGGCGTCGAGCGGCGTCAGCGACGGGGCGGACGGGATCGGGGGATCCCGTTCCAGATGGGGGGGGAGGAGAAAGCGAGGGGGGTGGATGGGGGGAATGGGGGTTGGGCTAGGGTTTCGGGTGGGGGGGGCTGGCTATGTAGGCGCCGGCTGGGCCGGCCTGGCGGCCCGGTGGCTTGCGGGGCCGAGGCCCAGCGGGGGGGGGGGGGGGTTCTTTTTTTTTTTTATCATTTCTTGCTTTGTTTTATTTCTTTTCTGTACTGTTAAATGTTTAGGCCCCAAATGGTTTTTGTAAAAGTGTGACCTATTTCATAAATACCAATGCATTATTCCTTAACACCTAAATTAGTTTGGACAAAATATATCCATATTTATTTCAGATTTAATAATGGTTATTAAATATTATCTTTATCCACTGTTGAGGTGTTTCGAGTCACTTATCCAATTCCAATGATGTTGGTTTCAATTTTAGAATAGCCTCTGGAAATTTGTTATTTATCTGACATTTTAGTTTCTATGTTGGACAACTTTTATATTCCCTTTCATTAAATTTGAATTTGACTTAGGAGTTGAAATGAATATGATGCTAATGATGATTATGCACTATTAAGCTTGCTGACATGTCATTATCAAAAGCGATTACTGTTGCTAATCACCGGGGGTGTTAAATTCTCCTCATCTATTAGAATTCTCGTCCCGAGAATTTAGAGGAAGACTGAAAGAAGAGGGGTATTCTTCGCGAAGACGATCCTCGCGTTCCCAAGTGGCCTCATCTTCAGAATGATTTGACCACTGAACCTTGAGGAACTTGATTGACTTTTGACGTGTTCGACGCTCGGCTTGATCAAGAATACGGATGGGATGTTCTGGATAAGTCCGATCTTCCCGTAATTCAAGCACTTCATGATCCAGCTCTAATAGGATCCTTGAAGCAGCGACAAGTATGATGTAACACGACAATACTTTAAGCAGTAGTAATAGATACATAACAGTAGTCGATTAAGACATACAGATCCATACACAAAGTCGGGTACATGCGGACAGCTAACAGCGCAAATTAAAAGCAGACATACTAGGCGGCGCGCAGGCACGCGGTAAGGAAGTACACAACGAGCATAGCAAAGGCACATCAACGTCGGAGAAAACCACTGTAACGGGGTAACTGCGAGTGCGGACGACGAATATTCGTCGGGAAGGATCCTGTGCTCCATGTGCACTCTGATGCAGAACCCGGTCTCGAACTGTAAGAAGAGGCCACGTGCAGGTGTGTGACCTCCCACAGCCAGGCCAATCAATACCTGGCGCATCTCGGTCCTGCGTGGGTAAAGATATACTCCGGATGTATCCCTGCACGAACAGCGGGCATCAACTGCGTCATAGCATCGTAGAGACGTGCTCGAGTGGCAACCAACTCGACGGCAAGAGCCCGAACAGTGCGATACCGAGAGCCTGAGAGCACTGAATCAGAACGCGGTGGTCATATCGGCGAGGCTCGTACGGGGCACAGATAGCTGTGTAGTATCCGGTAGCATCTCCAGCAGGGGCATACGGAATGTATCGGAACTCAGAGTCATCCAAGATAAGCATTGTGCTCCCCTCGTAGACGTACGACAGCAGAGTAGGCGGCATCATGGACTGCCATCTCAATCGTCACGCTAATCCGTGAAAAAGGTGTAGCTCGGTGTTGAGTTGTTCTGCTGATCATAAATCCGAACTTCAGCATAGTACTGTTCCTGGTTGAACTCGCGGTAAACCTCATAAACCAAGTACTCAGGGTACCAACGGTAGCCAAGTCTGGTCATGAGAGCGATCAGGACAGCTGGAAACCCAGGGGTATATACGAGCCCAAGTGCGAAGCACAAGCTGTGTCGTAGGACGCGGTGGAAACAAACGGTCCATCTGAAACAGAGGAAATTCAGATTTGTCAAATGACAATGAGAAGTTTATCACAACTCGAGAGAAAGGTTAGACAAAACAATGGAAAGGAAAATGATTATCAGACTAATCAGATCAACGAAGGAGGAAATCGCGCAGATATCTAGCTCTCCGGTAGACAGAATTTACGAGATCCTAAGTGTCGGCGTTAGTAAACTTTATTTAACCCGATAGAAGAGGATATTAGAGTCCCAGAGTATAGACGAGGAATAAAAGATCCTAATACCACCCAGTTGGCGACGTGGGCCCGTAAGCCACACAGCCAAGTTAGTAAAACGGTTTTCTTTGTCTAGATTCAACTTCGGCCAAGGAATTGGAAAGGGGATTCCTACAGGCAGTCGGGCTCTGATACCAACTTGTGAAGCCACCGATTCAATCTTACAAATCATGCACGCAAACGTGTACGATCAAGATCAGGGACTCACGGGAAGATATCACAAACACAACTTAAAACATAAATAAGTCATACAAGCATCATAATACAAGCCAGGGGCCACGAGGGCTCGAATACAAATGCTCGATCAATGACGTGTCAGCGGAAGCAACAATATCTGAGTACACACATAGGTTAAACAAGGTGCCATAAGAGGCTAGCACAAACAGGGATACAACAGATCGAACAGGCGCAGGGCCTCCTGCCTGGGATCCTCCTAAACTACTCCTGGTCGTCGGCGTCCTGGACGTAGTAGTAGGCTCCGCCCTAGTGGTAGTAGTGTCGTAGTGGCGTCTGGCTCCTGGGCTCCAGCATCCTGGTTGCGACAACCAGCAAGAAGGGAAAGGGGGAAAGGAGGGGGAAAGCAACCGTGAGTACTCATCAAATACTGCAAGCAAGGATCTATAATACATATGCATGGTATATGTGTAAAGAGGCAATATCGGTGGACTGAACTGCAGAATGCCAGAATAAGAGGGGGATAGCTAGTCCTGTCGAAGACTACGCTTCTGGCAGCCCCATCTTGAAGCATAGAAGAGAGTAGTTGGAAGTTAACCAAGCAAACAACGTATAGCATAATCCTACCCGTCGATCCTCCTCGTCGCCACCATGCGAGGAGAGCGACCACCGGGTTATAATGTCACTTGTAAGGGTGTGTTTTATTAAGTATCCTTTTCTAGTTGTCATGAGGTCGGAATACAACTCCGGGTCGTCCTTTTACCGAGGGACACGGCTATTCGAATAGATAAACTTCCCTGCAGGGTGCACCACATATCCCCAACACGCTCGATCCTTTGGCCGGACACACTTTCCTGGGTCATGCCCGGCTCGGAAGATCCACACGTGCAGCCCACCTAGGCTCAACAGAGAGGTCAGCACGCCGGACTAATCCTATGCACTCTGGGGTCTGGGCCCATCGCCAGTGCGCCTCTGCACGTTGCGTACGCGGCGCGCGAGCAGACCTAGCAACCCACACGATCACGGCGGTTACGTTATCGCGGTCCAACACGGCGCGCGCCGCTCAGTCGCTGACGTCAAGAAGGCTTGAGTTGATACCACGACGCCGGGATCCCATAACTACTCCCGCGTAGTTGGTTAGTGCGTATAGGCCAGTGGCCAGACTCAGATCAAATATCAATCTCGTTAAACGTGTTATTATGAGATACACGCGGACGACGACCAGGCCCGGCCCACCTCTCTCCTAGGTGGTCACAACCTGCCCTGCCGCTCCCACAACAAAGAGTCACTTAGGGGTCCTCGAGAAGGCCAATCCTTTCAGCCCCCATTGTGAATCACCTGCGGGTGCTCCACGAGCCGACCCGACTTTAGTATCCATCTGATGTCACATGTAGAGTAGTATACATATCCGCAATCGCCACCGTGGCGAGCACGGCCCAATAATGTAGCATAGCAAACAGACGAGAATGTAGGGCCACTGATGACAAACTAGCATCCTACACTAGGCATTTAGGATTGCAGGTAAGGTATCAACAACAGTAGTGCAACAATGACAGGCTATGCAGCAGAATAGGATTAACCGAAAGCAGTAACAGGCTACCCTACTCTAATGCAAGCCGTATAGAGAAGAATAGGCGATATCTGGTGATCAAGGGGGGGGCTTGCCTGGTTGCTTGGCAAGTAGGGGTCGTCAACAACGTAGTCGGTCGGGGCACAGCAGCTGCGTCGGTCTCGTAGTCTACCGAAGAGAAGAGGGGAAGAAAGAAACCGTAAACACACGGCAATGATGCAACAGGGATGCATGACATGTCTAACGCAGGGCCAGGGTGATTACAGCCTAACTAAGCGATTCAGTTATTTAGGAATTTATTCGGATTTATTTAATTAGGGTTGGACACTATTCATTTATCGAAATCAGTCTAATTGTTCAACGTTCTCATAGTTGGGGCGTCTGACGGGAATACAGAGGGCGTATCCGGGTTCGTATCGTCGTTCTGAGCAAGTTTCATGTATAAAATATTTTCATCGGAGTTACGGTTTATTTAATTGATTTTCTAAAGTTTTATTAATTCTGAAATTTAATTAATTATTTAATTCAACATTATCCGAAACAGTGTGTGATGATGACATCAGCCTGACTCATGCTGATGTCAGCGGTTAATTAAGTTAATTACTAATTACTGTTCAATTAACACTAATTAGTTAATTAGATTAACCTAATCAGATTAATTAACTAATTAATTAATTAATTATTTTTAATTATTTTAATTTATTTTTATTCTTTCTTTTTCTTTTATTAAAACGTTCTGGGGGGCCCACTGGACAGTGGCACAGCCGGATGCCGCGCCTGTGCCGTAGTAGCCGGACACGTCGCGGGGTGGGGGGTCAACGGGCGCGCGCACGGGCGAGCGGGCGGCGGCGCAGCAGAGAACCGCCGACGGAAGGAGAGAGAGAGGGAGGGGATTATAAGGCGATCCGAAGCGGGAAACTGCGAGAGGAAGGAGGGGGCGGAGAAGGAGACTAGACTCAGGGAGAGGCTGGAGGATGAGCGGGGAAGGGAGAGGAAAAGGGAAGCCCCCTTGCCCCAAGAGAGATGGAGTGGAAGGGCGCGAGAGAGGAGAGGAAGGGGAAGTGATGCAGGGATAGGCGGATGAGGACAGCGGGAGAGAAGGGATAGGGCAGATGAGAGAGAGAGGAGGGGGGCAAAAAGACGCACAGAAGGAGCAAAGTACGACAGTCTACCGTAGTAGACGCGGGGAGCGGGTTGAAGGAGAAGGCAGGCAGGAAGCCAGAGCGCGACGCGGTCGAGAACTCGGGAAGGGAGCCGGTGAGTGCGGCGAGCGGCTGGAGCGAGGCCAGGTGCGGATACGAGGCGACGACGGGCGACAGAGAAGAGAGGGAGGGCGGCGCGTTGTGGCCTGAAACGAGGGAAGTGCAGGGGTAGGGCATGTTTAGGCTCGAGGAAGGAACGGAAGGGCGAGGATAAGGAGAAGGAGGGGAAGCGAGAGTGTAGGAGGCAAGCCCCAAGAGGAGCGAGAAGGCATGGAGCGTAAACGGGTGACCTGGGAAAGGAGGGGAAGAGCTATGTAGAGGGGGCGAGTGGGCAGGGGCAAACCACAGTCCGTGAAGACAGGCGAGAAGCGCGAACGCGAGGAGGCGCGGTACCGGGAAGCGCAGCTGCACCCCCGGAGGCTAGGAAACGAGGGGGACCCCGGGAGGAGACGGGCCTGGACTGGGAGAGGGTGGGGAGAACTTTACTTCCCTCCAGAGGTAAAGAAGATCGTACTACCCCTTAGGTCTCGCTGCCCATCCATTAAGGTTGCTTCAGCCAACCCACCATTCCTTCCAAACTCAGTAAGCCCGAAAGATGCGGGGGGAGGCGCAACAGGGAGGAGCGAAGGAACGAGACGAGAGGGGGGGATGGGATCGGGGGGAAAGAGGATGGGGGGGGACAAGAGGGGGGAAGGGCGGGGGCCCAACTTTCTATATTTCCATGTTCCCCCTCCACCGGACCACCTACGACCTGAAGCATCCCGGCTAGTAGGCGGCGGATGGGCCGGCCTGCGGCCCGGTTGGATGCGAACATTCGAGGGGAGCCGAGGCCCATGGGGGGGGGGGGGTGGGGGGGGGGTTCTTTCTTTTCTTTTTTATCATTTAGTGCTTTGTTTATTTTCTTTTTGTACTGTTTTAATGTTTAGGCCCCAAATGGTTTTGTAAAAAGTGTGACCTATTGTCATAAATACCCGTGCATTATTCCTTAACACCTAAAATTAGTTTGGACAAAATATAATTCCATATTTATTTCAGATTTAATAAATGGTTATTAAATATTATCTTTATCCACTGTTTGAGGTTGTTCGAGTCACTTATCCAATTCCAATGATGTTGGTTTCAATTTTAGAATAGCCTCTGGAATATTTGTTATTTATCTGACATTTTAGTTTCTATGTTGGACAACTTTTATATTCCACTTTCATTTAAATTTGAATTTGACTTAGGAGTTGAAATGCAATATGATGCTAATGATGATTATGCACTATTAAGCTTGCTGACATGTCATTATCAAAAGCGATTACTGTTGCTAATCACCGGGGGTGTTACAACAGTCATCAACCTCGTCCGGAGATCCCTTCTCGACTCCCTGCGAGAAGCAATCCCAGAGCCATAGTATCCAAGTATCCAGCTCTAAAATGTATCAATCAGGATACAACTCCGAGTGTCCTTTACCGTAGGACAGGCTATCGATAGAAGTTTTCTTCCCTGCAGGGGTGCACCAACTTACCCAACACGCTCGATTAACTCCGGCCGGACACACTTTCCTGGGTCATGCCCGGCCTCGGCCAAACGACACATCGCAACCCTACCTACAGCTCAGCAGAGAGGTCCTCGCCGGTCTACATCCTAAGCGCAAGGGGGTCTTGGCCATCGCCCCTCGCCCTCCGGGTCGTTGCGTACATGGCCCAGATCCAAGCACCACCGAAATGGCACCAATCACTCCATGCCACACTGCTGAACTGGACGTCTGACAGAGCTTTCGGCTGATGCATACGATGCAGAACGCCCATACTATGCCCACGTGATGGTTAGTGCTATCAGGCCAGAGGCCTGCTCGGATCAAATATCCAAATCGTTAGGACTAGGGCTTGCGGTAACGAGCAGAGACTCACGAAAGATGTGACCCCGTCGCCCTGTCTCGAGGACTTGCTGCAAGGGTTAAGAATGCCCGGCCGCGCCTCGTATTCACCACTCGGGCACCACACTGGCACCAGTCTTCACAACACTCGTCTCTCAGGCGCACGCGGGTACCCCTCAGGGTCGACCCGCCTTTCCAAGTAATCAACAGTACAGTCCAAGTATCCGTGTGTCCATAACATCAGGGGAATCCGAGGTATCACCCTCGTTGGATTCCTACTCGATGTGTCTGTCAAGGTGAACTCGGAGGATTCACCCTCGATGGGTTCACACTTGATGTGTTGCACGACAGCGTCGTTACCGGAAGTGGCGAAGGAGGAATCACCCTCGATGACCACGATCGAATAGCTACTCTACAGAGTTAACATCAGAAGTGCTACATGAGGTTTCACCCTCTGCACTCGATAGTAACGCTGCAGTGTCGTTACAACTAAGGGGGGTGATGTGCGGTGTCGGGGCCTGGTCTTCAATCCCGTTGATCGGGTCTTCTGACGATCCAGCGCGGCAGTCGGGATAAGTGGGGTCACTGATAGGTCTCTACCCAGCCTATACTAAGCAGTTTTAGGATATGCAGGTAATTATCAACAGCAGGTTACAATAAACAGGCTATGCATCAGAATAGGTAAAGCAGCAGCAACAACAATTCTAATGCAAGCATGGGAAATTAGAATGGGCGATATCGGGATGATCAAAGGGGGGGCTTGCCTGGTTGCTCGGCGGCAAGGGCAAGGTCGTCAACGGTGTATTTGGTCTCCGGAGCTGCGCCGGCCTCGGGGACGACGTCGGTGTCGGGGGCTACCGAGAGAGAAGGGGAGGAAACAATATAAATACACAGCGATCAAGTGTAGCACAAAGCATAACATGGCAATACGCGGTGACGGAGGTGATCTAACGCAGTGTCGGGTGATACTGGCGAAGGTGGGATTCATCCGGGAAAGTATTTCCCAGTGTCCGGCATTTCGGACAGACGAAAAGAGGGGAACGGTTGCATGTTCGGATAGTTAGGGACGTGTGGCGGACGAACGGACCTCGTATCTGAATTCGTCTCGTCGTTCTGAGCAACTTTCATGTATAAAGTATTTTCATCGGAGTTACGGATTATTTATTATGATTTTCTAAAGTTTTTATTAATTTCTGGAATTTATTTAATTATTTAAAATAAACATTATCCAGAATAGTGCTCGCTGATGTCAGCATGACATCATGCTGACGTCAGCAAGGTTAATTAAGTTAATTAGCATTTAATTAAACTAATTAATTAAATTAGATTAACCTAATCAGGATTAATTAAACTAATTAATCACTAATTAATTATTTAATTAACTAATTATTTTTATCTATTTATCTATTTTAATTATTCTTATTTTTAATTTCCTTTTATAAAAACGTTCTGGGGCGGGGCCCCCTTGTCATAGGCCAGGGGGGGTTCGGCCCCACCGGTCGGTGGCACAGAGGGCCACGGGCGGCGACGGGCGCGCGGTGCGCGGTGCGCGCGCGGGCGGTCGGCGGCAAGGGGCGACGCGGGCGCGCGAGCGAGGGCAGTGGGCGGGGCGCGCGCGTGCGGCAGAGCGGGGCGACGCGGGCGCGGTGCGCAGGAGCAGGCTGGGCGGGCGCGCCCGCGCGGGTGCGGGTGGGCGCGGCCGCAGGCGAGCAGCACCGAGGGGAGAGAGGGAGGCTGCGGCGAGCAGCAGGCTCGAGCGGGCGAGCGCGGTTCGCGCGCGTGCGTGGCTAGGCGCGGCGGGGGCGCGGCTAACGGAGCAGGGGACCGCGGCGAGCGCGGCCTGGCACGGCGGACGGCATCGAGGACGGGGACGAGGGGGAAAGGGGAGACGGCAGAGGCCGGGGCCTCACCGACGGCTGTAGAGGCACGGGGGCGGCGTGGCTCAAGGAGGCCGGTCGGGGATGAGGGTCGAGGGGGTGGCGCGGTCCTGCGACGGGGTGGTGCCGGCGACGTCGAGCGGCAGGGCGGTCGGCGGGGTGAGGCGACGGGGGCGTCGGCGAGCGGGGGCTGCGGGGAGGAGGCGAGGCGTCGGCGGCGGCCGGCCGGCGGGGGCGCGCCGGGGCGCCGAAGGGCGGCGGCGGCTGTGTGGTGGAAACAAACGATCCATCTGAAACAGAGGAACTCATGATTGTCAAAAGACAAGGAGAAGTATAACCGTCTCGGAGAGAAAGGTTAAACAAAACAATGGAAAGAAATGATTATCAGACTAATCAGATCAATACAGGGAAATCGCACAGATATCTAGCTCTTCGGGTGGACGAGAATTACGGATCCTAAGTGTCGGCGTTAGTAAACTTTTAACCCGAATAGAAGAGGGTGAGAGTCCCAGAGTAAAGGTCAAGGAGTAAAAGATCCTAATACCACCCAATTGGCGACGTGGGCCCGTAAGCCACACAGCCAAGTTAATAAAAAGTTTTCGGTTACTAGACTCAACTTCAGCCAAGGAGTTGGAAAGGGGTCCTACAGTCAGTCGGCTCGATACCAACTTGTGACCCCCGGCCCGATCGTGCACTAATCATACACGCAAATGCACATGATCAAGCCTAAGGACTCACGGGAAGATATCACAACACACATCTAAAACATAAATAAAGTCATACAAGCTTTATATTACAAGCCAGTGGCCTCGAGGGCTCGAATACATAAGCTTGCGAACAAGCGTCAGCGGAAGCATCAGATATCTGACTACAGATATGAAACAGAATAAGAAAGGCCTTTAGAAAGGCGGGCAAAATAAAACACTACGATCGAAAGGCGAAGGCCTCTGCCTGGGACTCTCTGTCCTACTCCACTCTTGGTCGTCATCAACTCATAGTAGTATCCATCCTCGGGTAGTAGTAGTAGCATCGCGTCGGCGGGCAGCTGTCTCAGGGGCTCCGTCATCTTGTTACGACAACTGATACGGGGAGAAAGGAAAACAAAGCAACCGTGGTACTCGAAGTACTCAGCAAGCAAGGATCTACACTACATATGCAACATTTTCAAGGGGAGGCTGTTTATGTGGACTGGGCTGCCGAAATGCCAGAATAAGAGAGAGGCCTAGTCCTATCGAAGACTAGCATCTTCAGCGGTCTTGCAGCAGTAGAGAGAGTAGAACATACAATATAATGTAGTATTCATTAAGTCTCAACCTCACCCAGATCCTTTCTCGACTCCCAGCGAGAAAGCAATCCCAGAGCCATACAGTCATCAACCTCGTCCGGAGATCCCTTCTCGACCCCCTGCGAGAACAATCCAGAGCCATAGTATCCAAGTATCCAGTCTAAAATGTATCAATCAGGATACAACTCCGAGTGTCCTTTACCGTAGGACAGGCTACGATAGAAGTTTTCTTCCCTGCAGGGTGCACAACTTACCCAACACGCTCGATTAACTAAATGTTTAGGCTACTTATGGACTTTTGTAAAATATAAGAACTGGTCCATAAATCCCAGTGCAACATTAGTCACTGCTAGAAATTGGTTTGGTGTCCATATCTTTTTGTTTGGATTTTATTTAATTGAAAAAGAATTAAATAGTGCTATCTCCCTACTGTTTCTTGCTGTTTGAGTCCTTTTACAATTCCAATAAATGTTGTAATCATTTTTACAAATGCTATGGGAATATTTGCAACAGGATGCACATTTTAGTTTTCAGGTTTGGACAACTTTTATTTTCCACTTTCATTTAAATTTGAATTTTGACTTAGGAGTTGAAATGCAATATGATGTTAATGATGATCATGCACTGTTAATCATGCTGACTTGGCATTATCAAAATGGGATTACTGTGGCTAACCACTGGGGGTGTTACAAATCTCCTCTACTAACAAGAATTCTCGTCCCGAGAATTAAGAGGTAGAAGGAAAAAGTTCAGGGTATTCCGCACGAAGATTATCCTCGCGTTCCGAAGTGGCTTCATCTTCAGTATGATTTGACCACTGAACTTTGAGGAACTTGGTAACTTTCTGGCGGGTCCGACGTTCAGCTTCATCGAGAATGCGGATCGGATGCTCCTTATAAGATAGGTCATCTTGCAATTCGAGCATCTCGTGATCCACTGCTCGGTGTGGAGATTCCTTGAAGCATTGACGAAGTTGCGACACATGGAAGACGTCGTGGATATGAGAGAATTGCAGCGGCAATTCCAATTTATACGCCACCTCACCACGTCTAGCAACAATGCGGAGAGGACCAATATAGCGTGGAGCTAGCTTGCCCTTGATTCCAAAACGGTGAGTGCCTTTCATAGGAGTGACACGAAGATAAGCCTGATCACCAGGTTGATAAGTCAAACCCCATCGTTTGCGATCATAGTTGCTCTTCTGGCGGTCCTGAGCCGCCTTGAGATTTTCCCGGACAATACGAACTTGTTCTTCGGCTTGTTGAATAATATCCGGACCCACGAGCGGTCGTTCCCCAGTTTCTGACCAATTCAGAGGGGTTCGACACTTACGTCCATAGAGTACTTCAAAGGGGGCCATTTTCAAACTGGCTTGATAGCTGTTGTTATAAGAGAACTCGGCATACGGAAGAGATTCTTCCCACTTCTTGCCAAATGAAATAACACAAGCCCGAAGCATGTCTTCAAGCACTTGATTGACTCGTTCGACTTGGCCTTGAGATTGAGGGTGATAAGCTGAACTCCAGGTAATATGAGTTCCCATAGCTGTTTGGAAACTTTCCCGGAATTTTGAGGTGAAAAGACCGCCACGGTCTGAACCGATTTCCTTCGGAATACCGTGGAGTGATACAATTCTGGAGATATACAACTCTGCTAACTGACTAGCAGTGATCGTCTCCTTGACTGGCAGAAAGTGT
The DNA here is from genome assembly GCA_011799875.1 of Thinopyrum elongatum. Lineage (NCBI taxonomy): Eukaryota > Viridiplantae > Streptophyta > Magnoliopsida > Poales > Poaceae > Thinopyrum > Thinopyrum elongatum. Next base: position 158,637 of record JAAAXO010000328.1, read on the forward strand.
GCAACTTTAGAGAGTTGGTCGACAACGACAAGAATAGCATCGTGACCCTTCTGTGACCTGGGAAGTCCTGTAACGAAATCCATCTGAACCTTATCCCATTTCCATAGAGGAATAGGAAGTGGTTGCAGAATTCCAGCCGGTTTCTGATGTTCTGCTTTAACGCGTCGACACACATCACATTCAGCAACATAACGAGCAATGTCCTGCTTCATTTTAGACCACCAGTACCTTTGACGGAGATCACGATACATCTTGGTGCTACCCGGATGAATAGACAGCGGGGTATCATGTGCCTCCTTCATGACTTTGTCAGTCATAAGTTCGAAGCGAGGTACGACAATGCGGTTTCTGAAATACAAGGTTCCATCTTCAGACAGCGAGAAATCCCTGTACTTTACAAGGTGAAGGTCTTTCTTCATCAGATCAACTTCAGCATCTTTAGCTTGCGCATTCTTAACAGCTTTCTCAAGATCTGGTTGTATCACAAGGTTATTTAGAGAGCCCTGTGGGACAATACGGAGATTCAGCTTGCATAGTTCTTCAAAAAGTCGAGGTTGAGCTCGCCTAACCATGAGGTTGTCGCAATAGGACTTGCGGCTTAAGGCATCAGCCATCACGTTAGCCTTGCCAGGGGTATAGGATATACCCAAATCATAGTCCGCAATGGCCTCCATCCATCTTTGCTGAAGGAGGTTTAGAGAAGGTTGAGTGAACAAGTACTTCAGACTTTTATGATCCGTGTAGATCTCGCAACGATTACCGAGAAGGTAATGTCGCCACAACTGCAATGCATAGATCACAGCAGCTAGTTCTAGATCATGTACCGGATAATTCTCTTCATGTGGGCGCAACTGGCGAGAGCCATAGGCAATCACTTTACGCTCTTGCATTAGGACACAGCCTAATCCTTCACGGGATGCATCACAATAAATCACAAAGTCTTTGGTGGTATCTGGAGGAGAAAGTACTGGGGTATTGTAACGGATTGACATCTGCCCCAGTGGATAAAGAATGTACTCTGGATGTATCCCTGCTCGAACAGCTAGTAGCTGCGTCGCAGGGTGTGGTGGAAACAAACGATCCATCTGAAACAGAGGAAACTCATGATTGTCAAAAGACAAGGAGAAGTATAACCGATCTCGGAGAGAAAGGTTAAACAAAACAATGGAAAGGAAAATGATTATCAGACTAATCAGATCAATATCAGGGAAATCGCACAGATATCTAGCTCTTCGGGTGGACGAGAATTACGAGATCCTAAGTGTCGGCGTTAGTAAACTTTTAACCCGAATAGAAGAGAGGTGAGAGTCCCAGAGTAAAGGTCGAGGAGTAAAAGATCCTAATACCACCCAATTGGCGACGTGGGCCCGTAAGCCACACAGCCAAGTTAATAAAACAGTTTTCGGTTACTAGACTCAACTTCAGCCAAGGAGTTGGAAAGGGGGTTCCTACAGTCAGTCGGCTCTGATACCAACTTGTGACGCCCCCGGCCCGATCGTGCACTAATCATACACGCAAATGCACATGATCAAGCCTAAGGACTCACGGGAAGATATCACAACACAACTCTAAAACATAAATAAAGTCATACAAGCTTTATATTACAAGCCAGTGGCCTCGAGGGCTCGAATACATAAGCTTGCGAACAAGCGTCAGCGGAAGCATCAGATATCTGACTACAGATATGAAACAGAATAAGAAAGGCCTTTAGAAAGGCGGGGCAAAATAAAACACTACGATCGAAAGGCGAAGGCCTCCTGCCTGGGACCCTCCGATCCTACTCCTGGTCGTCAGTCAACTCATAGTAGTATCCATCCTCTGGGTAGTAGTAGTAGCGATCGTCGGCAGGGCAGCTGTCTCAGGGGCTCCGTCATCTTGTTACGACAAACTGATACGGGGAGAAAAGGAAAACAAAGCAACCGTGAGTACTCAGAAGTACTCAGCAAGCAAGGATCTACACTACATATGCAACATTTTCAAGGGGAGGCTGTTTATGTGGACTGGGCTGCCGAAATGCCAGAATAGAGAGAAGGCCTAGTCCTATCGAAGACTAGCATCTTCAGCGGTCTTGCAGCAGTAGAAGAGAGTAGAACAGTACAATATAATGTAGTAGTATCATTAAGTCTCAACCTCACCCAGAGATCCTTTCTCGACTCCCAGCGAGAAAGCAATCCCAGAGCCATACAGTCATCAACCTCGTCCGGAGATCCCTTCTCGACTCCCTGCGAGAAGCAATCCCAGAGCCATAGTATCCAAGTATCCAGTTCTAAAATGTATCAATCAGGATACAACTCCGAGTGTCCTTTACCGTAGGACAGGCTATCGATAGAAGTTTTCTTCCCTGCAGGGGTGCACCAACTTACCCAACACGCTCGATTAACTCCGGCCGGCCAAACGACACATCGCAACCCTACCTACAGCTCAGCAGAGAGGTCCCCGCCGGTCTACATCCTAAGCGCAAGGGGGTCTTGGCCATCGCCCCTCGCCCTCCGGGTCGTTGCGTACATGGCCCAGATCCAAGCACCACCGAAATGGCGCCAATCACTCCATGCCGCACTGTTGAACTGGACGTCTGACAGAGCTTTCGGCTGCTGCATACGATGCAGAACGCCCATACTATGCCCACGTGATGGTTAGTGCTATCAGGCCAGAGGCCTGCTCGGATCAAATATCCAAATCGTTAGGACTAGGGCTTGCGGTAACGAGCAGAGACTCACGAAAGATGTGACCCCATCGCCCCGTCTCGAGGACTTGCTGCAAGGGTTAAGAATGCCCGGCCGCGCCTCGTATTCACCACTCGGGCACCACACTGGCACCCGTCTTCACAACACTCGCCTCTCAGGCGCACGCGGGTACCCCTCAGGGTTGACCCGCCTTTCCAAGTAATCAACAGTACAGTCCAAGTATCCGTGTGTCCATAACATCAGGGGAATCCGAGGTATCACCCTCGTTGGATTCCTACTCGATGTGTCTGTCAAGGTGAACTCGGAGGATTCACCCTCGATGGGTTCACACTTGATGTGTTGCACGACAGCGTCGTTACCGGAAGTGGCGAAGGAGGAATCACCCTCGATGACCACGATCGAATAGCTACTCTACAGAGTTAACATCAGAAGTGCTACATGAGGTTTCACCCTCTGCACTCGATAGTAACGCTGCAGTGTCGTTACAACTAAGTGGGGGTGATGTGCGGTGTCGGGGCCTGGTCTTCAATCCCGTTGATCGGGTCTTCTGACGATCCAGCGCGGCAGTCGGGATAAGTGGGGTCACTGATAGGTCTCTACCCAGCCTATACTAAGCAGTTTTAGGATATGCATGTAATTATCAACAGCAGGTTACAATAAACAGGCTATGCATCAGAATAGGTAAAGCAGCAGCAGCAACAATTCTAATGCAAGCATCGGAAATTAGAATGGGCGATATCGGGATGATCAAAGGGGGGGCTTGCCTGGTTGCTCGGCGGCAAGGGCAAGGTCGTCAACGGTGGATTTGGTCTCCGGAGCTGCGCCGGCCTCGGGGACGACGTCGGTGTCGGGGGCTACCGAGAGAGAAGGGGAGGGAACAAAATAAATACACAGCGATCAAGTGCAGCACAAAGCATAACATGGCAATACGCGGTGACGGAGGTGATCTAACGCAGTGTCGGGTGATACTGGCGAAGGTGCAATTCGTCTCGTCGTTCTGAGCAACTTTCATGTATAAAGTTTTTATTAATTTCTGGAATTTATTTAATTATTTAAAATAAACATTATCCAGAATAGTGCTCGCTGATGTCAGCATGACATCATGCTGACGTCAGCAAGGTTAATTAAGTTAATTAGCATTTAATTAAACTAATTAATTAAATTAGATTAACCTAATCAGGATTAATTAAACTAATTAATCACTAATTAATTATTTAATTAACTAATTATTTTTATCTATTTATCTATTTTAATTATTCTTATTTTTAATTTCCTTTTATAAAAACGTTCTGGGGCGGGGCCCCCTTGTCATAGGCCAGGGGGGTTCGGCCCCACCGGTCGGTGGCACAGAGGGCCACGGGCGGCGACGGGCGCGCGGTGCGCGGTGCGCGCGCGGGCGGTCGGCGGCAAGGGGCGACGCGGGCGCGCGAGCGAGGGCAGTGGGCGGGGCGCGCGCGCGTGCGGCAGAGCGGGGCGACGCGGGCGCGGTGCGCAGGAACAGGCAGGGCGGGCGCGCGCGCGCGGGTGCGGGTGGGCGCGGCCGCAGGCGAGCAGCACCGAGGGGAGAGAGGGAGGCTGCGGCAAGCAGCAGGCTCGAGCGGGCGAGCGCGGTGCGCGCGCGTGCGTGGCCAGGCGCGGCGGGGGCGCGGCTAACGGAGCAGGGGACCGCGGCGAGCGCGGCCTGGCACGGCGGACGGCATCGAGGACGGGGACGAGGGGCAAAGGGGAGACGGCAGAGGCCGGGGCCTCACCGACGGCTGTAGAGGCACGGGGGCGGCGTGGCTTGAGGAGGCCGGTCGGGGATGAGGGTCGAGGGGGTGGCGCGGTCCGGCGACGGGGTGGTGCCGGCGACGTCGAGCGGCAGGGCGGTCGGCGGGGTGAGGCGACGGGGGCGTCGGCGAGCGGGGGCTCCGGGGAGGAGGCGAGGCGTCGGCGGCGGCCGGCCGGCGGGGGCGCGCCGGGGCGCCGTTAAGTTGGCGGGCGGCGGCTAGAGCTCCCGATCCCGATCCAGTTGGATGGGGGAGGGAGAGGTGGGGGGGGAGTGGGGTAGGTTAGGCGTTTGAGGGGGGGGGGGGTGAGGGGATAAGGAGGAGTGGGGGGGGGTGGGCGGTTCGGCGGTCCGCGGGGAGTGGCCAGCTGGGCTGGCCCAGTCGGGGGGGGGGGGGGCCTGCTCTTTTTTCCTTTTTTTTGTTTTCCTTGTTTTTTTTTATTCATTACTTTTCTGTTTTGCAAAATGTTTAGGCATCTATGGACTTTTGTAAAATATAGAACTGGTCCATAAATCCCAGTGAACATTAGTCTGCTAGAAATTGGTTTGGTGTTCCATATCTTTTTGTTTGGATTTTATTTAATTGAAAAAGAATTAAATAGTGCTATCTCCCTACTGTTTCTTGCTGTTTGAGTCCTTTACAATTCCAATAAATGTTGTAATTCATTTTTACAATGCTATGGGAATATTGCAACAGGATGCACATTTTAGTTTTCAGGTTTGGACAACTTTTATTTTCCACTTTCATTTTAAATTTGAATTTTGACTTAGGAGTTGAAATGCAATATGATGTTATGATGATCATGCACTGTTAATCATGCTGACTTTGCATATCAAAATGGGATTACTGTGGCTAACCACTGGGGGTGTTACAATCTCCTCTACTAAAAAGAATTCTCGTCCCGAGAATTAAGAGGTGAAGAAGGAAAAAGTTCAGGGTATTCCGCACGAAGATTATCCTCGCGTTCCGAAGTGGCTTCATCTTCAGTATGATTTGACCACTGAACTTTGAGAACTTGGTAACTTTCTGGCGGGTCCGACGTTCAGCTTCCTCGAGAATGCGGATCGGATGCTCCTTAAAGATAGGTCATCTTGCAATTCGAGCATCTCGTGATCCACTCGGGTGTGGAGATTCCTTGAAGCATTGACGAAGTTGCGACACATGGAAGACGTCGTGGATATGAGAGAATTGCAGCGGCAATTCCAATTTATACGCCCACTCACCACGTCTAGCAACAATGCGGAGAGGACAATATAGCGTGGAGCTAGCTTGCCTTGATTCCAAAACGGTGAGTGCCTTTCATAGGAGTGACACGAAGATAAGCCTGATCACCAGGTTGATAAGTCAACCCATCGTTTTGCGATCATAGTTGCTTTCTGGCGGTCCTGAGCGCCTTGAGATTTTCCCGGACAATACGAACTTGTTCTTCGGCTTGTTGAATAATATCCGGACCCACGAGCGGTCGTTCCCAGTTTCTGACCAATTCAGAGGGGTTCGACACTTGTCCATAGGTACTTCAAAGGGGGCCATTTTCAAACTGGCTTGATAGCTGTTGTTATAAGAGAACTCGGCATACGGAAGAGATTCTTCCCACTTCTTGCCAAATGAAATAACACAAGCCCGAAGCATGTCTTCAAGCACTTGATTGACTCGTTCGACTTGGCCTTGGATTGAGGGTGATAAGATGAACTCCAGGTAATATGAGTTCCATAGCTGTTTGGAAACTTTCCCGGAATTTTGAGGTGAAAAGACCGCCCACGGTCTGAACCGATTCCTTCGGAATACCGTGGGAGTGTACAATTCTGGAGATATACAACTCTGCTAACTGACTAGCAGTGATCGTTCCTGACTGGCAGAAAGTGTGCAACTTTAGAGAGTTGGTCGACAACGACAAGAATAGCATCGTGACCCTTCTGTGACTGGGAAGTCCTGTAACGAAATCCATCTGAACCTTATCCCATTCCATAGAGGAATAGGAAGTGGTTTGCAGAATTCCAGCCTGGTTTCTGATGTGTCTGCTTTAACGCGTCGACACACATCACATTAGCAACATAACGGCAATGTCCTGCTTCATTTTAGACCACCAGGACCTTGACGGAGATCACGATACATCTTGTGCTAACCGGATGAATAGACACAGGGGGGTATCATGTGCTCCTTCATGACTTTGTCAGTCATAAGTTCGAAGCGAGGTACGACAATGCGGTTTCTGTGAATACAAGGTTCCATCTTCAGACAGCGAGAAATCTGTACTTTACAAGGTGAAGGTCTTTCTTCATCAGATCAACTTCAGCATCTTTAGCTTGGCATCTTAACAGCTTTCTCAAGATCTGGTTGTATCACAAGGTTATTTAGAGAGCCCTGTGGGACAATACGGAGATTCAGCTTGCATGTTCTTCAAAAAGTCGGGGTTGAGCTCGCCTAACCATGAGGTTGTCGCAATAGGACTTGCGGCTTAAGGCATCAGCATCACGTGTAGCCTTGCCAGGGTATAGGATATACCCAAATCATAGTCCGCAATGGGCTCCATCCATCTTTGCTGAAGGAGGTTTAGAGAAGGTTGAGGTGACAAGTACTTCAGACTTTATGATCCGTGTAGATCTCGCAACGATTACCGAGAAGGTAATGTCGCCACAACTGCAATGCATAGATCACAGCAGCTAGTTCTAGATATGTACCGGATAATTCTCTTTCATGTGGGCGCAACTGGCGAGAGCATAGGCAATCACTTTACGCTCTTGCATTAGGACACAGCCTAATCTTCACGGGATGCATCACAATAAATCACAAAGTCTTTGGTGGTATCTGAGGGAGGAAAAGTACTGGGGTATGTAACGGATTGACATCTGCCCCAGTGGATAAAGAATGTACTCTGGATGTATCCCTGCTCGAACAGCTAGTAGCTGCGTCGCAGGGTGTGGTGGAAACACAACGATCCATGAAACAGAGGAACTCATGATTGTCAAAAGACAAGGAGAATGATAACCTCTCGGAGAGAAAGGTTAAACAAAACAATGGAAAGGAAAATGATTATCAGACTAATCAGATCAATATCAGGGAAATCGCACAGATATCTAGCTCTTGGTGGACGAGAATTACAGATCCTAAGTGTCGGCGTAGTAAACTTTAAACCGAATAGAAGAGAGGTGAGAGTCCCAGAGTAAAGGTCGAGGAGTAAAAGATCCTAATACCACCCAATTGGCGACGTGGGCCCGTAAGCCACACAGCCAAGTTAATAAAACAGTTTTCGGTACTAGACTCAACTTCAGCCAAGGAGTGGAAAGGGGGTTCCTACAGTCAGTCGGCTTGATACCAACTTGTGACGCCCCGGCCCGATCGTGCACTAATCATACACGCAAATGCACATGATCAAGCCTAAGGACTCACGGGAAGATATCACAACACAACTCTAAAACATAAATAAAGTCATACAAGCTTTATATTACAAGCCAGTGGCCTCGAGGGCTCGAATACATAAGCTTGCGAACAAGCGTCAGCGGAAGCATCAGAGATCTTGACTACAGATATGAAACAGAATAAGAAAGGCCTTTAGAAAGCGGGGCAAAATAAAACACTACGAATCGAAAGGCGAAGGCCTCCTGCCTGGGACCCTCCGATCCTACTCCTGGTCGTCAGTCAACTCATAGTAGTATCCATCCTCTGGGTAGTAGTAGTAGCGATCGTCGGCAGGGCAGCTGTCTCAGGGGCTCCGTCATCTTGTTACGACAAACTGATACGGGGAGAAAAGGAAAACAAAGAAACCGTGAGTACTAGAAGTACTCAGCAAGCAAGGATCTCACACTACATATGCAACATTTTCAAGGGGAGGCTGTTTATGTGGACTGGGCTGCCGAAATGCCAGAATAGAGAGAAGGCCTAGTCCTATCGAAGACTAGCATCTTCAGCGGTCTTGCAGCAGTAGAGAGAGTAGAACAGTACAATAATGTAGTAGTATCATTAAGTCTCAACCTCACCCAGAGATCCTTTCTCGACTCCCAGCGAGAAAGCAATCCCAGAGCCATACAGTCATCAACCTCGTCGGAGATCCCTTCTCGACTCCTGCGAGAAGCAATCCCAGAGCCATAGTATCCAAGTATCCAGTTCTAAAATGTATCAATCAGGATACAACTCCGAGTGTCCTTTACCGTAGGACAGGCTTCGATAGAAGTTTTCTTCCCTGCAGGGGTGCACCAACTTACCCAACACGCTCGATTAACTCCGGCGGCCAAACGACACATACGCAACCCTACCTACAGCTCAGCAGAGAGGTCCCCGCCGCGTCTACATCCTAAGCGCAAGGGGGTCTTGGCCATCGCCCTCGCCCTCCGGGTCGTTGCGTACATGGCCCAGATCCAAGCACCACGAAATGGCCGCAATCACTCCATGCCGCACTGTTGAACTGGACGTCTGACAGAGCTTTCGGTGCTCATACGATGCAGAACGCCCATACTATGCCCAGTGATGGTTAGTGCTATCAGGCCAGAGGCCTGCTCGGATCAAATATCCAAATCGTTAGGACTAGGGCTTGCGGTAACGAGCAGAGACTCACGAAAGATGTGACCCCATCGCCCCGTCTCGAGGACTTGCTGCAGGGTTAAGAATGCCCGGCCGCGCCTCGTATTCACCACTCGGGCACCACCTGGCCCCCGTCTTCACAACACTCGCCTCTCAGGCGCACGCGGGTACCCCTCAGGTTGACCCGCCTTTCCAAGTAACAACAGTACAGTCCAAGTATCGTGTGTCCATAACATCAGGGGAATCCGAGGTATCACCCTCGTTGGATTCTACTCGATGGTTGTCAAGGTGAATCGGAGGATTACCCTCGATGGGTTCACACTTGATGTGTTGCCCGACAGCGTCGTTACCGGAAGTGGCGAAGGAGGAATCACCCTCGATGACCACGATCGAATAGCTACTCTACAGAGTTAACATCAGAAGTGCTACATGAGGTTTCACCCTCTGCACTCGATAGTAACGCTGCAGTGTCGTTACAACTAAGTGGGGGTGATGTGCGGTGTCGGGGCCTGGTCTTAATCCCTTGTGATCGGGTCTTCTGACGATCCAGCGCGGCAGTGGGATAAGTGGGGTCACTGATAGGTCTCTACCCAGCCTATACTAAGCGTTTTAGGATATCATGTAATTATCAACAGCAGGTTACAATAAACAGGCTATGCATCAGAATAGGTAAAGCAGCAGCAGCAACAATTCTAATGCAAGCATCGGAAATTAGAATGGGCGATATCGGGATGATCAAAGGGGGGGCTTGCCTGTTGCTCGGCGGCAAGGGCAAGGTCGTCAACGGTGGATTTTGGTCTCCGGAGCTGCGCCGGCCTTGGGGACACGTGGTGTCGGGGGTACCGAGAGAGAAGGGGAGGGAACAAAATAAATACACAGCGATCAAGTGCAGCACAAAGCATAACATGGCAATAGCGGGTGACGGAGGTGATCTAACGCAGTGTGGGTGTACTGGCGAAGGTGCAATTCGTCTCGTCGTTCTGAGAACTTTCATGTATAAAGTTTTTATTAATTTCTGGAATTTATTTTAATTATTTAAATAAACATTATCCAGAATAGTGCTCGCTGATGTCAGCATGACATCATGCTGACGTCAGCAAGGTTAATTAAGTTAATTGCATTTAATTAAACTATTAATTAAATTAGATTAACCTAATCCGGATAATTAAACTAATTAATCAATAATTAATTATTTAATTAACTAATTATTTTTATCTATTTATCTATTTTAATTATTCTTATTTTTAATTTCCTTTATAAAAACGTTCTGGGGCGGGGCCCCCTTGTCATAGGCCAGGGGGGTGGCAGGTCGGTGGAAGAGGGAACGGGGGGAGGGCGGGGTGAGGGCCGGAGAGGGACGAGGTAGGCGGGAAGGGGAAGCGGGGAGACGGAGCAGGGCAGTGGGCGGGGCGGCGCGCGTGCGGGCAGAGCGGGGCGAGCGGGCGCGGTGCGCAGGAACAGGCAGGGCGGGCGCGCGGCGGGGCGGGTGGGGGGGGAGCCGGGCAGGAGAGAAGAGAGGAAGGGAGAGGGGAGGCGGGGCAAGAAGAAGGCTGACGAGGGGAGCGCGGCCGCGGTGCGCGCGCGTGCGTGGCCAGGCGGGCGGGGGGGGCGGGAACGGAGCAGGGGACCGCGGGGGAGCGCGGCCTGGCACGGCGGACGGCATCGAGGACGGGGACGAGGGGCAAAGGGGGAGACGGCAGAGGCCGGGGCCCTACAACGGCATGTAGAGGCAAGGCGGGAGGGAGTGGTTGAGGAGGGGTGGGGATGAGGGTGAGGGGTCGGGGGGGTGGCAGCGGTCCGCGACGGGGTGGTGCCGGAGGAGTGAGCGGGCAGGCCGAGGGGGGGGTGAGGAGAACGGGGGGTGGAGAGCGGGGGAGCGGGAGGAGGGAGGCGTCGGCGGCGGCCGGCCGGCGGGGCGCGCCGGGGGCGTCGAAGGGCGGCGGCGGGGGGGGTGTGTGGGGTAGGTTAGGGTTGCGGGGGGGGGGGGGTGTAACACCCCAGTGGTTAACTACAGTAATTCCATTTTGATAATGCAGCAAGTCAGCATGATTAACAGTGCATGATCATCATTTGATCATAATTCTTTTCAACTCCTAAGTCAAAACCCAAATTTAAGTGAAAGTGGAAATAAAAAGTTGCCTGAACCTGAAAATTAAAATGTGCATCATGTTGCAAATATTCTCATAGCATTTATAAAAATGATTGCACAATTGTTGGAATTGTAAAAGGACTCGAACAACAAGGAACACAGCAGCAAAATAACACTGTTTATCCTTTTTCAATTTAATAAAATCCAAAAAAAAAAGATATGGACCCCAAACCAATTTCTAGCAGTGACAGATAATGCACTGTAAATAATGGAGCAAGTTCATATTTTACAAAAGTCTTTGGAATAAAAATAAAAGAGAAAACAGAAAAAGGAAAATAAATAATATTAAAAAAAAGTAAAAAAAAGGAAAAGCCCCCCCCGGACCAACGGGCCGTGCCCAGCTGGCCACCAGGCCACCACCCAGGCCGGCCCAACCCGGGCCTATAACCCCCTCCCCTCACCCGAAACCCTAATCCCCCCCCCCCCCCCCTCGCTCCTCTCCCCCCCGATCCAGTTCTGGATCGGGCCGCGCCGACGCCGCGCCCCATCGCCACTCGCCGTCTCCGGTGCCACCTCGCCGGACCTCGCCTCTCTCCCTCGTCCCCGTCGCGCCCCCTCTCTCCCTCGGCGCGCGACGCCGCCGCGCCCCGGTGCTCGCCCCCGTCGCCGTTGGACGCCGCCTCGTCGGAGCGCTCCCCCGCCGGCCTGCTTCCGCGCCGTCCCCGTCGTCCCCGTCACCCTCCTCGCGTACCGCTGCCTCTTCCCTCCATCGCCGGTGAGGCCCGTGGCCTCCACTCCCCTCCTCTCTGCCCACGGTCATCGCGCCCGCGCTGTCCCCACCGCGCCCCCGCACGCCCTGAAGCTCCCTCGCCGCGCCCTTCTGTCGCTCGCGCAGGCGCCCCGCGACGACCGCTCCGCCTCTCACCGCGCTCGCCCCGCTCTCCCTGCTGCGTCGCTCGCCAGCCACTGCCGCCCCGCACGTGCCCGCACCGGCTACGGCCGCCGCTGCTCCCCTCTGCGACGCCACCCCCGCCGCCTGCGCCGCGCGCCGCCACCCCCCCTGCCGCTCCGGCCCCGCGCTCACTGCCGCGCGCTGCCGCGGCCTCGCCCGCCCGCGCCCGCGCGTGCCATTTGGGCACCGGACATGTCCGGCCCCAAACGGGCATGCTCCGGACATGTCCGGCCCTGGTCCACTGACCAGTGGGGCCCACAGCCCTGCCTGTTAATTAAAATAAATAATAATAAACAATATAATTAAAATAAATAATTAATTAGTTAATTAACACTATTTAGATTAGTCTAATTTGATTAATTAGATTAATTAAATGTTAATTAACTTAAGTAACCCTGGTTAATTGGAGCTAATTAATTAGTTAACCTAATTAACCTTGCTGACATCAGCATGATGTCATGCTGACATCAGCGAGCACTATTCTGGATAATGTTTAATTTAAATAATAAAAATAAATTCAGAAAATTAATAAAAGCTTTAGAAAATCATATTAAATAATCCGTAACTCCGATGAAAATACTTTATACATGAAAGTCGCTTAGAACGACGAGACGAATTCAGATACGCGGTCCGTTCGTCCGCCACACGTCCTGTGGTGCCCCCGACTCAATCGTACACTAATCATACACGCAAACGTGTACGATCAAGCACAGGGACTCACGGGAAGATATCACAACACAACTCTAACACAATTTAAACGGAGGTCCACAATATTACAAACCAGGGATCCGAAGATCCGAATACATAAGTCAGTCATACAAATATTATCTGAGTACAGACATAGTTAGACAAGTTTTGCCTTAAGAAGGCTAGCACAAACAGCGACACTAGATCGAAAGGCGTTGGCCTCCTGCCTGGGAGCCTCCGATCCTACTCCTGGTCATCTGGCTCGATCCAGTAGTAAGTACCCTCTGGACCCTCCTGGTAGTAAGCTCCGGTGGTTGCATCTAGCTCCAGGACTCCATCGTCTGATGTATCATCAATGTGGGGTATATGGGGAAAAGAGAAAGTAAAGTAACCGTGAGTACTCATCCGAAGTACTCAGCAAGCAAGGATCTATACTACATATGCAACATTATCAATGGAGAAAGGCTGTATATTTGGACTGGGCTGCAGAAATGCCAGAATAGAGAGAAGGCCTAGTCCTATCGAAGACTAGCATCTTCAAACATCTTCACAAGGCCATCATCTTGCAGCAGTAGAAGAGAGTAGAATAGCATTTTATTTGGCAAACATGTTGAAGTACAGCTTAAAGATCCTTCCTCGACTCCCAAGCGAGAAAGCGATCCCTAAGCTTCAATTAAGTAACAAGTATCCAGTTTAAGTAGTAGATCGGGATACACAAACTGAGCGTCCTTTACCGTAGGACCGGCTATCGATAGAAGATTCATCCCTGCAGGGGTGCACTACTGTTACCCAACACGCTCGATCAACTCTGGCCGGACACACTTGCTGGGTAATGCCCGTCCTCGGAAGATCAACACAAAGCAGCGCCCTACCTAGGCTCGGCAGAGAGGTCAGCACGCCGGACTAACCTATGCACCCAGAGGTCTCGGGCCATCGCCCTGGGCACCCTGCGCGTTGCGAGACTTGCCGGGGTGCAGGCGCGACACTGAACTCGTCAGTGAAGTATCCAGCCCAATCCCGACAATCAGCCCGCACGGTGAATCGTGACGTCAGACGAGGTTTTGGAGAAACGTACTTTGCAGAGGGTCCCATAACCATTATCCCGCGTGGTGGTAGTGCGTATAGGGCACGTCGACCCACTCAGATCACACACCCAAATCCAATAGGCTCAATTAGTATCAAGCGGAGACAATCAGAGTCTCTGATGCTCCGCCACAATGTCACACTCGAGTGCCCTTCCGGCACACCCGAAATCATAGATCCCCAACGGGTACCCACCAGGGTGGACCCGCCTGTAACAAAGGTCAAGTAGCCGTGTGGTCAAATCATCAGGGTGAACGTATGAGGTATCACCCTCGAGGTTCACACTAAGGGTTGCACGACAGAGTCGTATCGGAAGTGGAGAAGGAGGAATCACCCTCGATGACCATGACCGAACAGCTACACTGCAGAGTATTCATCGGGAGTGCGTTACGAGGTATCACCCTCGGCACTCGATAGTTACTACGCAGAGTCGTACAACTAAGGGGGTGTGAAGTGAGGTGTCGGTCTCTAGTCGACGATGTGACGCCCCCGGCCTGATCGTGCACTAATCATACACGCAAATGCACACGATCAAGCCTAAGGACTCACGGGAAGATATCACAACACAACTCTAAAACATAAATAAAGTCATACAAGCTTTATATTACAAGCCAGGGGCCTCGAGGGCTCGAATACATAAGCTTGCGAACAAGCGTCAGCGGAAGCATCAGATATCTGAGTACAGATATGAAATAGAAACAGAAAGGCCTTTAGAAAGGCGGGGCAAAATAAAACACTACGATCGAAAGGCGAAGGCCACCTGCCTGGGACCCTCCGATCCTACTCCTGGTCGTCAGTCAACTCGTAGTAGTATCCATCCTCTGGGTAGTAGTAGTAGCGATCGTCGGGGCATCTGTCTCAGGGGGCTCCGTCCTCTGGTCACGTCAAACTGATATGGGGAGAAAAAGGAAAACAAAGCAACCGTGAGTACTCAGAAGTACTCAGCAAGCAAGGATCTACACTACATATGCAACATTATCAAGGGGAGGCTGTATATGTGGACTGGGCTGCAGAAATGCCAGAATAGAGAGAAGGCCTAGTCCTATCGAAGACTAGCATCTTCAGCGGTCTTGCAGCAGTAGAAGAGAGTAGAACAATACCATATAATGTAGCAGTAATAATATCAACCTCACCCAGAGATCCTTTCTCGACTCCCTGCGAGAAAGCAATCCCAGAGCCATAAAGTCATCAAACCTCGTCCTTAGATCCTTTCTCGACTCCCTGTGAGAAAGCGATCCCAGAGCCAATACAGTCATCAACCTGTTAACGTCTCAAGGGTCCAGTTCTAGTTGTATCGATCGGGATACAACTCCGAGTGTCCTTTACCGTAGGACCGGCTATCGATAGAAGTGTTCTTCCCTGCAGGGGTGCACCAACTTACCCAACACGCTCGATTAACTTCGGCCGGACACACTTTCCTGGGTCATGCCCGGCCTCGGCCAAACGACACATCACAACCCTACCTACAGCTCAGCAGAGAGGTCCCCGTCGGTCTACATCCTAAGCGCTCAGAGGTCTTGGGCCATCGCCCTGTGCACTCCGAGTCATTGCGAGCAGGGTGGATACCAGCGCCAACGGCACGATCCGACCCGGCCGCAATGCTGAACTGGACGTCTGACAAAGCTTTCGGCTGATGCTACGATGCAGAACACCCATACTATGCCCACGTGATGGTTAGTGCTATCAGGCCAGAGGCCTGCTCGGATCAAATATCCAAATCGTAGTGGACTAGGGGCTTGCGGAAAGCGAGCAGAGACTCACGAAAGATGTGACCCCGTCGCCCCGTCTCGAGGACTTGCGGCAAGGGTTAAGAATGCCCGGCCGCGCCTCGTATTCACCACTCGGGCACCACACAGGCACCCGTCTTCACAACACTCGCCTCTCAGGCGCACGCGGGTACCCCTCAGGGCCGACCCACCTATCCAATGAACAGTGTAAAGTCCAAGTATCCGTATGTCCATAACATCAAGGGAATCCGAGGTATCACCCTCGATGGATACCCACTCGATGTAACTGCCAAGGTGAACGTAGGAGGAATCACCCTCGATGGGTTCACACTTGATGTGTTGCACGACAGGGTCGTATCGGAAGTGGAGAAGGAGGAATCACCCTCGATGACCACGACCAAATAGCTTCTCTACAGAGTTAACATCAGAAGTGCTACAAGAGGATTCACCCTCGGCACTCGATAGTAACGCTGCAGTGTCGTTACAACTAAGGGGGGGTGATGTGCGGTGTCGGGGCCTGGTCTTCAATCCCATTGATCGGGTCTTCTGATAATTCCAGCGGGGCAACAAGGATCAAAGTGGGGTTCTCTAGTGGGTCTCTACCCAGCCTATACTAAGCAGTTTAGGATAAGCAGGTAAGGTTTCAACAGCAGGTTACAATAAACAGGCTATGCATCAGAATAGGAGCAAACAGTAACAGTAGCAAATTCTAATGCAAGCATGAGAATATAGAATGGGCGATATCGGGATGATCAAAACGGGGGGGCTTGCCTGGTTGCTCGGCGGCAAGGGCAAGGTCGTCTATGGTGTCTTCGGGATCCGGAGCTGCGTCGGTCTCGGGGACGACGTCGGGGTCGGGGGCTATCGAGAGAGAAGAGGGGGAGGAAACAGTATAAATATATAGCAAACATGAGCATGACAAAGTACGACATGATAATACGCAGTGCCGGGTGTGTCCTAACATATGGTTGCACGTCACTGAGGAAGGAGGGATCCATCCGGGAATGTTTTCCCGGTTCCGGACATTTGTTAGACAGATGACCAGAGGGGAACAGTTGCACGTTCGGATAGTTAGAGACGCGTGACGGACGAACGGAGCGCGTATTCGAATTCGTCTCGTCGTTCTGAGCAACTTTCATGTAAAAAGTTTTTCCATCGGAGTTACGGATTATTTAAAATGATTTTCTAAAGTTTTTATTAATTTCTGGAATTTATTTAATTATTTAAAATAAACATTATCCAGAATAGTAAAAGATGACGTCAGCATGACATCATGCTGACGTCAGCAGTCATTAGGGTTAGTTAAGTTAACTAATTAATTAGTCTAATTAAACAGGATTAATTAATTTACTAATTAATTAATTAATTAACTATTTATTTATTTTATTAATTATTTATTTATATATTTTTTTTTACAGAGGCTGGCCCATTGGTCAGTGGCACAGCCGGACATGTCCGGGTTGTGCCCGTTTGGGCACCGGACATGTCCGGTGCGCATACGGGCGCACGGGTGCGGCCAGCGGGTGAGGCGGCGACGGGCGCCGGCTGTTGGAAATATGCCCTAGAGGCAATAATAAAATGGTTATTATTATATTTCCTTGTTCATGATAATTGTCTGTTATTCATGCTATAATTGTGTTATCCGGAAATCGTAATACATGTGTGAATACATAGACCACAACATGTCCCTAGTAAGCCTCTAGTTGACTAGCTCGTTGATCAATAGATGGTTACGGTTTCCTGACCATGGACATTGGATGTCATTGATAACGGGATCACATCATTAGGAGAATGATGTGATGGACAAGACCCAATCCTAAGCCTAGCACTAGATCGTGTAGTTCGTTTGCTAAAGCTTTTCCAATGTCAAGTAAATTTTCCTTAGACCATGAGATTGTGCAACTCCCGGATACATTAGGAGTGCTTTGGGTGCACCAAACGTCACAACGTAACTGGGTGGCTATAAAGGTGCACTACGGGTATCTCTGAAAGTATCTGTTGGGTTGGCACGAATCGAGACTGGGATTTGTCACTCCATGTAACGGAGAGGTACCTCTGGGCCCACTCGGTAGGACATCATCATAATGAGCTCAATGTGATCAAGGAGTTGTTCACGGGATGATGTGTTACGGAAACGAGTAAAGAGACTTGCCGGTAACGAGATTGAACAAGGTATCGAGATACCGACGATCGAATCTCGGGCAAGTATCGTACCGATAGACAAAGGGAATTGCGTACGGGATTGATTGAATCCTCGACATCATGGTTCATCCGATGAGATCACCGAGGAGCATGTGGGAGCCAACATGGGTATCTAGATCCCGCTGTTGGTTATTGACCGGAGAGTCGTCTCGGTCATGTCTGCGTGTCTCCCGAACCCGTAGGGTCTACACACTTAAGGTTCGGTGATGCTAGGGTTATAGAGATATTAGTATGCGGTAACCCGAAGGTTGTTCGGAGTCTCGGATGAGATCCTGGACGTCACGAGGAGTTCCGGAATGGTCCGGAGGTAAAGATTTATATATGGGAAGTCCTATTTTGGCCACCGGAAAATGTTCGGGATTTTTCGGTATTGTACCGAGAAGGTTCTAGAAGGTTCCGGAGTGGCGCCCACCTGCATGGGGGACCCACATGAACGTGGGTAGTGGGGGCAAGGCCCCACACCCCTAGTCAAGGCGCACCAAGATTCCCCCTTAGAAGGAATAAGATCATATCCCGAAGGGATAAGATCAAGATCCCTAAAAAAGGGGGATAACAATCGGTGGGGAAGGGAAAGGATGGGATTTCTTTCCTTCCACCTTTGCCAACGCCCCAATGGACTTGGAGGGCAAGAAACCAGCCCCCTCCACCCCTATATATAGTGGGGAGGTGCATGGGAGAAACAGCTCAGCCCCTGGCGCCTCCCTCTCCCTCCCGTGACACCTCTTCCTCCAGTAGCGCTTGGCGAAGCCCTGCTGAAATCCCGCTGCTTCCACCACCACACCATTGTGCTGCTGGATCTCCATCAACCTCTCCTCCCCCCTTGCTGGATCAAGAAGGAGGAGACGTCTCTGCTCCGTACGTGTGTTGAACGCGGAGGTGCCGTCCGTTCGGCGCTCGGTCATCGGTGATTTGGATCACGACGAGTACGACTCCATCAACCCCGTTCTCTTGAACGCTTCCGCTCGCGATCTACAAGGGTATGTAGATACACTCCCCTCTCACTCGTTGCTAGATGACTCCATAGATTGATCTTGGTGATGCGTAGAAAATTTTAAAATTCTGCTACGTTCCCCAACAGTGGCATCAGAGCTAGGTCTATGCGTAGTATCTTGCACGAGTAGAACACAAAGTAGTTGTGGGCGTCGATTTGTCAATCTTCTTGCCGTTACTAGTCTTATCTTGATTCGGCGGCACTGTGGGATGAAGCGGCCCGGACCGACCTTACACGTACGCTTACGTGAGACAGGTTCCACCGACTGACATGCACTAGTTGCATGAGGTGGCTAGCGGGTGTCTGTCTCTCCCACTTTAGTCGGATCAGATTCGATGAACAGGGTCCTTATGAAGGGTAAATAGAAATTGGCATATCACGTTGTGGTTTTGGCGTAGGTAAGAAACGTTCTTGCTAGAAACCTATAGCAGCCACGTAAAAACTTGCAACAACAATTAGAGGACGTCTAACTTGTTTTTGCAGCAAGTGCTTTGTGATGTGATATGGCCAAAGGATGTGATGAATGATATATGTGATGTATGAGATGATCATGTTCTTGTAATAGGAATCATGACTTGCATGTCGATGAGTATGACAACCGGCAGGAGCCATAGGAGTTGTCTTAATTTATTATATGACCTGCGTGTCATTGAAATTCGCCATGTAATTACTTTACTTTATTGCTAACCGTTAGCCGTAGTAGTAGAAGTAATAGTTGGCGAGACAACTTCATGAAGACACGATGATGGAGATCATGATGATGGAGATCATGGTGTCATGCCGGTGACGATGATGATCATGGAGCCCCGAAGATGGAGATCAAAAGGAGCAAAGTGATAATGGCCATATCATGTCACTATTTTGATTGCATGAGATGTTTATCATGTTTTTGCATCTTATTTGCTTAGAACGATGGTAGCATATATAAGATGATCCCTTACTAAAATTTCAAGAAAGTGTTCCCCCTAACTGTGCACCGTTGCGAAGGTTCGTTGTTTCGAAGCACTACGTGTTGATCGGGTGTGATAGATTCTAACGTTCGAATACAACGGGTGTAAGCCAGATTTACACAGCAATACACTTAGGTTGACTTGACGAGCCTAGCATGTACAGACATGGCCTCGGAACACAAGAGACCGAAAGGTCGAGCATGAGTCTTATAGAAGATACGATCAACATGGGGATGTTCACCGTTGATGACTAGTCCGTCTCACGTGATGATCGGACACGGCCTAGTCGATTCGGATCATGTAATCACTTAGATGACGAGAGGGATGTCTATCTGAGTGGGAGTTCATTATATAATTTGATTAGATGAACTTAATTGTCATGAACTTAGTCTAAATGTTACATATCTATCTTGTAGATCAAATGGCCAACGCTAATGTTACCCTCAACTTCAACGCGTTCGTAGAGAAAAACAAGCTGAAAGACGATGGTAGCAACTATGCGGACGGGGTCCGTAACCTGAGGATTATCCTCATAGCTGCCAAGAAATCATATGTCCTTGAAGCACCGTTAGGTGACCCACCTGCTCTCCCAGCACTGCCAGACGATTTGAACGTTTGGCAGACACGCACCGATGATTACTCCTTCGTTCAGTGCGGCATGCTCTTCAGCTTAGAACCGGGGCTCCAAAAGCGTTTTGAGCATCACGGAGCATATGAGATGTTCGAAGAGCTGAAAATGGTTTTCCAAGCTCATGCCCGGATCGAGAGATATGAAGTCTCCGATAAGTTCTACAGCTGTAAGATGGAGGAAAATTGTTCTGTCAGCGAGCACATACTCAAAATGTCTGGGTTGCACAGCCGCTTGTCTCAGCTGGGAGTTAATCTCCCGGATGACGCGGTCGTTGACAGAATCCTTCAGTCGCTTCCACCTAGCTACAAGAGCTTCGTGATGAACTTCAACATGCAGGGGATGGAAAAGACCATTCCTGAGGTATATGCGATGCTGAAGTCAGCGGAGGCAGAGATCAGAAAGGAACATCAAGTGTTGATGGTGAATAAAACCACTAAGTTCAAGAAGGGCAAGGGTAAGAAGAACTTCAAGAAGGACGGCAAGGGAGTTGCTGCGCCCGGTAAGCCAGCTGCCGGGAAGAAGTCGAAGAATGGACCCAAGCCTGAGACTGAGTGCTTTTATTGCAAGGGAAACGGTCACTGGAAGCGAAACTGCCCCAAGTACTTGGCGGACAAGAAGGCCGGCAATACCAAAGGTATATATGATATGCATGTAATTGATGTGTACCTTACCAGCACTCGTAGTAGTTCCTGGGTATTTGATACCGGTGCGGTTGCTCATATTTGTAACTCAAAGCAGGAACTGCGGAATCAGCGTAGACTGGCAAAGGACGAGGTGACGATGCGCGTCGGGAATGGTTCCAAGGTCGATGTGATCGCCGTCGGCACGCTACCTCTGCATCTACCTACGGGATTAGTTTTAAACCTCAATAATTGTTATTTAGTACCAGCTTTGAGCATGAACATTGTATCTGGATCTCGCTTAATGCGAGATGGCTACTCATTTAAATCTGAGAATAATGGTTGTTCTATTTATATGAGAGATATGTTTTATGGTCATGCCCCGCTGGTGAATGGTTTATTTTTATTGAATCTCGAACGTGATGTTACACATGTTTATAATGTGAATGCCGAGAAATGCAAGGTTGATAACGATAGTCCCACATACTTGTGGCACTGCCGCCTTGGTCATATCGGTGTTAAACGCATGAAGAAACTCCATGCAGATGGACTTTTGGAGTCTCTTGATTATGAATCATTTGACAGATGCGAACCATGCCTCTTGGGCAAGATGACCAAGACTCCGTTCTCCGGAACAATGGAGCGAGCAACCAACTTATTGGAGATCATACATACTGATGTGTGTGGTCCAATGAGTGTTGAGGCTCGCGGTGGTTATCGTTATGTTCTCACCCTCACCGATGATTTGAGTAGATATGGGTATGTCTACTTGATGAAGCACAAGTCTGAGACCTTTGAAAAGTTCAAGGAATTTCAGAGTGAGGTTGAGAATCAACGTGACAAGAAAATAAAGTTCTTACGATCAGATCGTGGAGGAGAATATTTGAGTCATGAATTTGGCACACACTTAAGGAAATGTGGAATTGTTTCACAACTCACGCCGCCTGGAACACCTCAGCGTAATGGTGTGTCCGAACGTCGTAATCGCACTCTATTGGATATGGTGCGATCTATGATGTCTCTTACCGATTTACCGCTACCCGGCCCGATCGTGCACTAATCATACACGCAAATACACACGATCAAGCCTAAGGACTCACGGGAAGATATCACAACACAACTCTAAAACATAAATAAAGTCATACAAGCTTTATATTACAAGCCAGGGGCCTCGAGGGCTCGAATACATAAGCTTGCGAACAAGCATCAGCGGAAGCATCAGATATCTGAGTACAGATATGAAATAGAAACAGAAAGGCCTTTAGAAAGGCGGGGCAAAATAAAACACTACGATCGAAAGGCGAAGGCCTCCTGCCTGGGACCCTCCGATCCTACTCCTGGTCGTCAGTCAACTCGTAGTAGTATCCATCCTCTGGGTAGTAGTAGTAGCGATCGTCGGGGCATCTGTCTCAGGGGGCTCCGTCCTCTGGTCACGTCAAACTGATATGGCGAGAAAAAGGAAAACAAAGCAACCGTGAGTACTCAGAAGTACTCAGCAAGCAAGGATCTACACTACATATGCAACATTATCAAGGGGAGGCTGTATATGTGGACTGGGCTGCAGAAATGCCAGAATAGAGAGAAGGCCTAGTCCTATCGAAGACTAGCATCTTCAGCGGTCTTGCAGCAGTAGAAGAGAGTAGAACAATACCATATAATGTAGCAGTAATAATATCAACCTCACCCAGAGATCCTTTCTCGACTCCCTGCGAGAAAGCAATCCCAGAGCCATAAAGTCATCAAACCTCGTCCTGAGATCCTTTCTCGACTCCCTGTGAGAAAGCGATCCCAGAGCCAATACAGTCATCAACCTGTTAACGTCTCAAGGGTCCAGTTCTAGTTGTATCGATCGGGATACAACTCCGAGTGTCCTTTACCGTAGGACCGGCTATCGATAGAAGTGTTCTTCCCTGCAGGGGTGCACCAACTTACCCAACACGCTCGATTAACTTCGGCCGGACACAATTTCCTGGGTCATGCCCGGCCTCGGCCAAATGACACATCGCAACCCTACCTACAGCTCAGCAGAGAGGTCCCCGTCGGTCTACATCCTAAGCGCTCAGAGGTCTTGGGCCATCGCCCTGTGCACTCCGAGTCGTTGCGAGCAGGGTGGATACCAGCGCCAACGGCACGATCCGACACGGCCGCAATGCTGAACTGGATGTCTGACAAAGCTTTCGGCTGATGCTACGATGCAGAACGCCCATACTATGCCCACGTGATGGTTAGTGCTATCAGGCCAGAGGCCTGCTCGGATCAAATATCCAAATCGTAGTGGACTAGGGGCTTGCGGAAAGCGAGCAGAGACTCACGAAAGATGTGACCCCGTCGCCCATCTCGAGGACTTGCGGCAAGGGTTAAGAATGCCCGGCCGCGCCTCGTATTCACCACTCGGGCACCACACAGGCACCCGTCTTCACAACACTCGCCTCTCAGGCGCACGCGGGTACCCCTCAGGGCCGACCCGCCTATCCAATGAACAGTGTAAAGTCCAAGTATCCGTGTGTCCATAACATCAAGGGAATCCGAGGTATCACCCTCGATGGATACCCACTCGATGTAACTGCCAAGGTGAACGTAGGAGGAATCACCCTCGATGGGTTCACACTTGATGTGTTGCACGACAGGGTCGTATCGGAAGTGGAGAAGGAGGAATCACCCTCGATGACCACGACCAAATAGCTTCTCTACAGAGTTAACATCAGAAGTGCTACAAGAGGTTTCACCCTCGGCACTCGATAGTAACGCTGCAGTGTCGTTACAACTAAGGGGGGGTGATGTGCGGTGTCGGGGCCTGGTCTTCAATCCCGTTGATCGGGTCTTCTGATAATTCCAGCGGGGCAACAAGGATCAAAGTGGGGTTCTCTAGTGGGTCTCTACCCAGCCTATACTAAGCAGTTTAGGATAAGCAGGTAAGGTATCAACAGCAGGTTACAATAAACAGGCTATGCATCAGAATAGGAGCAAACAGTAACAGTAGCAAATTCTAATGCAAGCATGAGAATATAGAATGGGCGATATCGGGATGATCAAAAGGGGGGGGCGTGCCTGGTTGCTCGGCGGCAAGGGCAAGGTCGTCTATGGTGTCTTCGGGATCTGGAGCTGTGTCGGTCTCGGGGACGACGTCGGGGTCGGGGGCTATCGAGAGAGAAGAGGGGGAGGAAACAGTATAAATATATAGCAAACATGAGCATGACAAAGTACAACATGATAATACGCAGTGCCGGGTGTGTCCTAACATATGGTTGCACATCACTGAGGAAGGAGGGATCCATCCGGGAATGTTTTCCCGGTTCCGGACATTTCTTAGACAGATGACCGGAGGGGAACGGTTGCACGTTCGGATAGTTAGAGACGCGTGACGGACGAACGAAGCGCGTATTCGAATTCGTCTCGTCGTTCTGAGCAACTTTCATGTACAAAGTTTTTCCATCGGAGTTACGGATTATTTAAAATGATTTTCTAAAGTTTTTATTAATTTCTGGAATTTATTTAATTATTTAAAATAAACATTATCCAGAATAGTAAAAGATGACGTTAGCATGACATCATGCTGACGTCAGCAGTCATTAGGGTTAGTTAAGTTAACTAATTAATTAGTCTAATTAAACAGGATTAATTAATTTACTAATTAATTAATTAATTAACTATTTATTTATTTATATATTTTTTTTTACAGAGGCTGGCCCACTGGTCAGTGGCACAGCCGGACATGTCCGGGTTGTGCCCGTTTGGGCACCGGACATGTCCGGTGCGCATACGGGCGCACGGGTGCGGCCAGCGGGTGAGGCGGCGACGGGCGCCGGCGTGAGCGGGGCCTCGCGCGGGCGGGGCAGGGGCGGCCGGGCGTGGTGGCCCGTCGGACGGCGAGCGGCGGCACGGTGGAGCCGGGGCAGCAGAGCTGCGCGCGCGGCTGCAGCAGCGGGCGTGGGCAGAGGCGACGAGCGGGGCCGGCCTGGGCGTGGTCGCGCGCGAGCCCGGGCGCGTGGTGGGCGCAGGCGGCGGCCGGTGACCAAGGCGGAAGGGGAGGCGAGCAGAGGTGGCGGCAGGGAAAGCTCACGTAGGGGGAGGCCGAGTCGGGGCGGGATCGGCGTGGAGGCGGAGAGGGAGACGAGGCAGACCGGCGTGGCGGCGTGGGTGGCCGCCGGGTAGGGGGCGACGTGGGCGCCGGGGCGCGACGGGGCGCAGGCCGGCGCCGGAGCGGCACGGCGAGGGGGCGGGGCAGCGAGGTCGGGGAGGAGCAGGCGGTGACGGAGCGGGGCGACGCCGGGGACGAAGGCGGCGGCGGCGGCGGCGGCGGCGGTTAGCGACGGCGTCGGCGCGAGGGCGAGGCGGCGACGGGGCGCGTCGGGGCGACGCGGGCGGCGGTGCGGGAGCTCCCCCGATCCGGTTCTGGATCGGGTGGGGTGGGGAAAGGAGTGAGCGAGGGGGTGGGGGGTGTAGCGGCTAGGGTTCGGCCCGAGGGGGAGGTATAGGCCAGGGTAGGGGAATGGGCCGGCCTGGGTGGTGGCCTGGTGGCCAGCTGGGCCACGGCCCAGTTGGTCCGGGGGGGGGGCTTTTCCTTTTTACTTTTTTTTTATATTATTTATTTTCCTTTTCTGTTTTCTCTTTTATTTTTATTCCAAAAGACTTTTGTAAAATATGAGACTTGCTCCATTATTTACAGTGCATTATTTTTCACTGCTAGAAATTGGTTTGGGGTCAATATCTTTTTGTTTGGATTTTATTTAAATTGAAAAGGATTAAATAGCGTTATGTTGGTGCTGTTTCTATTTGTTTGAGCCATTTAAATATTTTAGTTAACACTGCTGCTAATTTTATATTAGCCTCTGGATTATTTGCAACATGATGTACATTTTTGTTTCTGGATCTGAACAACTTTTATTTTCCACTTTAGTTTAAAATTGAATTTGACTTAGGAGTTGGAATGTAATATGATGCAAATGATGTTTAGGCACTGATAATCATGATGACATGGCATTATCAACAGGGTGATTACTGTAGTTAACCACTGGGGGTGTTACAGACGATCACGTTGATCGAGTCGTCGATGATCAAGCAGGGGCAACAAGGGTAAGGTGGTGGGGTCACTGATGGTTCACTACCAACCTATACTAATCAGTTTATCATAGGCAGGTAAGGTAGCAATGAACAGGTTACAACAGCACGCTATGCATCAGAATAGGAGCATACATTAACAGTAGCGAAATCTAATGCAAGCAGGAGAATAGAATGGGCGATATCTGGAATGCTCAAGGGGGGGGCTTGCTTGGTTGCTCTGGCAAGAGGGGAAGGTCGTCAACGGGCTGCTCGTCGGTAGAGTAGTCGTATCCTGGTGCAGCGCCGTCGGTCTCAGCGTCTATCGAGAGAGAGAAGGAGGGGGAGAGAAACAATAAATTCACGGCAATAATGCAAACAATATGTATGACATGCCTAAATGATATGCCGGGGTGTTCTACTGCCTAACTAAACGATTTAGTTAATTTAGGAATTGATTTGGATTTATTTAATTAAATTTGGGCACTATTCATTTACTGAAATCGGTCTAAAAGTTCAATGTTCTTATAGCTGCGGGCGTCTGACGGGAATACGGAGGACGTATTCAGATTCGTATCGTCGTTCTGAGCAAGTTTCATGTATAAAACATTTTCATCGGAGTTACGGTTTATTTAATATGATTTTCTAAAGTTTTTATTTATTTCTGAAATTTAATTAATTATTTAATTCAACATTATCCGAAACAGTGCTGATGATGACATCAGCATGACATCATGCTGATGTCAGCGGTTAATTAAGTTAATTACTAATTACTGTTTAATTAACAATAATTAGTTAATTAGATTAACCTACTCAGGATTAATTAACTAATTAATTAATTATTTATTTTAATTATTTTAATTATTTATTTTTATTTCTTTCTTTCTTTTTTTTGAAACGTTTTCAGGGCGTGGGCCCGTTCTGTCATTAGGCCAGGGGGGAAGCAGGGCCCACTGGCTAGTGGCACTGGGGCACTAGGCCCCACTGGTCAGTGGCACGAGGGCCACAGGCGAGCACGGGTGGCGGGCGCGGCGCGGCGCGCGGGCGCGGGCGCGCGGGCGCGGGCGTGCGTGCGCGCGGGCGGCGGCAGGGGCGCGGCGAGGCGCGGCCAGGGGAGGCAGGGCAGCGGCGAGAGCGGGGCGAGGCCAGAGGGGGTGTGGGGCGCGCGCTCGAGGCGAGCGAGGCGCGCGAGGCGCGCGAGCGCGGGGTGGCGCGAGAGCAGCAGCAGCGGCGAGCGCAACCGCAGCGGCGAGTGGGCATGCGGCGAGCAGGCACGGGCGAGGCCGCGCGCGGGCGCGGTGCGGGGTCGGGCGAGCGCACGATGGGCGCGCCGGAGCGCGGCCAGAGGGAAGAGGAGGCCGGGGGGTTCCTCACCCCCGATGCAGAGAAGAGGGCGGCGAGGCTCGGTGGAGCCGGCGATGGGGAGGCGGGGCAGTGCAGTCCGGCGAGGTGGCGGTGGCGATGGGGCGACGACGAGCGGCGGGGCGCGGTCGGCGCGAGCAGCGCCCGATCCAGTTCTGGATCGGGGGAGGGGGGGAACGAGGGGAGTGAGCGAGGGGGTGAGTGGGGGTTAGGGTTTCGGTGGCCTCCAGGGGGAGGCCAAGTAGGCGCGGGGTGGGCCGGGAGCTGGGCCGGCCGGCTGGGCTGGGGCCCAGTTGGGCCGGGGGGGAAGGGGGGGTCCTTTTTCTTCTTTTCTGTTTCATTTTTCTTTTATCTTTTTCTTTATTCTCCTTTCTCAGTTTAGTAAATAGTCAGGCCTCCTAATGGTTTTTGTAAAACACAACAATTGCTCCAACAAATACTAGGTATTATCCACCACTACCAAAAATTAGTTTGGAGACAATTGGAGCTCCCACAAATTTTTATAATAATGAAAATGCATTAATCCTCGCTGTTTTAATTATGTTAGAGCCACCTAATTATTTTATTATTTATTGGTTACAATTTTAGAATGGCCTCTGCAATATTTGTTATTTATCGAACATTTTAGTTTTTATGTTGGACAACTTTTATATTTCACTTTCATTTAAATTTGAATTTGACTTAGGAGTTGAAATGCAATATGATGCTAATGATGATTATGCAGTGTTAATCTCGCTGACATGTCATTATCAAAAGTGATTACTGTTGCTAATCACCGGGGGTGTTACAATTCTCCTCATCTATTAAGAATTCTCGTCCCGAGAATTAAGAGGAAGACTGAAAGAAAGAGGGTATTCTTCACGAAGACGATCCTCGCGTTCCCAAGTGGCCTCATCTTCAGAATGATTTGACCACTGAACCTTGAGGAATTTGATTGACTTTTGACGAGTCCGACGTTCAGCTTCATCAAGAATACGGATGGGATGTTCTGGATAAAACAGATCTTCCCGTAATTCAAGCACTTCATGATCCACAGCTCTAATAGGATCCTTGAAGCAGCGGCGGAGTTGGGATACATGAAAGACGTCATGTACTTGAGAAAGATTTGGCGGCAACTGCAATTGATATGCCACTTCTCCTCGACGGGCAAGAATACGAAACGGGCCAATGTAGCGAGGAGCTAACTTGCCTTTGATTCCGAACCGATGAGTGCCTTTCAACGGAGTGACGCGGAGGTAAGCTTGCTCGCCAGGTTGATAGACTATTTCCTGGTGCTTTCGGTCATAGTTGCTCTTCTGACGAGACTGAGCAGCTTTCAAATGTTCACGGACAATGCGGACTTGATCTTCTGCTTGCTGAATAATGTCCGGTCCGACGAGTGAGCGTTCCCCAGTTTCTGACCAATTCAGAGGGGTTCGACACTTACGACCGTATAGAACTTCAAACGGTGCCATCTTCAGACTAGCTTGATAGCTATTGTTGTAAGAGAATTGATGTTGAGCTTTAACGCGGCGGCAAATGTCACACTCAGAAACATAACGAGCAATATCTCGCTTCATATTGGGCCACCAGTATCTTTGGCAAATGTCACGGTACATCTTTGTGCTACCAGGATGAATTGACAGAGGAGTGTCATGAGCTTCCATCATAACGTGTTCTCTCTCATCTTTGAACTTAGGTACGAAGAGACGGTGTTGGAAAAATAGGATCCCATCATTATCAAGATGGAACTCCGATGGTTTTCCTTTTTCAAGGTATCGCTTAATCCTTTCAACTTCAGAGTCATACCGTTGCATAGTTTTGATGAGGTGTTCTAAATCTGGTTCGACAACGAGGGTATTGAGATAACCCTGTGGAACAATATCGAGGTTCAATTTACGAAACTCTTCATAAAGAAGAGGTTGTGATTCCTGAACCATATGGTTGCTGCCATAAGCCTTGCGGCTCAAAGCATCGGCCATTACATTTGCCTTGCCAGGGGTGTATGAGATATTCATATCATAATCGGCAATTGTCTCGAGCCATCTTTGTTGACGAAGGTTCAGATCCGGTTGAGTATATAAATACTTCAAACTTTGATGATCCGTATATATCTCACAACGGTTACCAAGAAGGTAATGTCGCCATAGCTTCAGGGCATAAATAACCGCAGAAAGTTCGAGATCGTGCACTAGGTAATTTTCTTCGTGAGGACGCAATTGTCGGGAGGCATAAGCAATCACCTTGCGTTCTTGCATTAGGACACAGCCTAATCCTTGATGGGAGGCATCACAGTATATCACGAAATCCTTTTGGGAATCCGGGGGTGCTAATACTGGGGCAGATGTCAATTTATCTTTTAGTGTCTGAAAGCTTTCTTGACATTTTTCTGTCCACTCAAATTTAACACCTTTGTGAAGCAGATATGTCAATGGTTTTGCAATCTTGGAAAAGTTCTCAACGTATCGACGGCAATAACTAGCAAGTCCGAGAAAACTTCTGACTTGCTTAACATTCTTCGGGGGAGTCCAGTCAAGAATAGCCTGAACTCGTTCGGGGTTAACAGCAATTCCATCCTTGGAAATCACATGTCCAAGGTAAGTTACTTCAGAAAGCCAAAATTCACATTTGGAATACTTGGCATACAACTGGTGTTCTCGGAGCCTTTCTAGTAACAAACGGAGGTGTTCAGCATGTTCTTCTTTATTCTTAGAATAAATCAGGATATCATCCAAATAAACCACGATGAATTTGTCGAGGTAATCCATGAATATATAATTCATCAGACGGGAGAAAGT
The DNA here is from genome assembly GCA_011799875.1 of Thinopyrum elongatum. Lineage (NCBI taxonomy): Eukaryota > Viridiplantae > Streptophyta > Magnoliopsida > Poales > Poaceae > Thinopyrum > Thinopyrum elongatum. The sequence continues at coordinate 188,713 of JAAAXO010000328.1, forward strand.
TGCTGGAGCATTCGTTAGGCCAAATGACATGACGGTGTATTCATAGGAGCCATAACGAGTGACGAATGCAGTCTTGGGAATATCCTCTTCACGGACACGGATCTGGTGATAACCCAACCTCAGGTCGAGTTTAGAGAACACCGACGATCCAGCGAGTTGATCATAAAGATCATTGATCCGGGGCAGTGGGTATTTATTCTGGATTGTGGCTTGGTTAATGGGCTGATAATCCTGAACCAAACGGTTAGTTCCATCCTTCTTCTTAACGAAGAGTGAAGGTGCTCCCCAAGCAGAGGAACTGGGGCGGATGAAACCACTTTTAAGCGACTTGTCGATTTCTTCCTTAAGCTCGAGTAGATGATGCGGAGGCATCTTATAAGGTCGCTTGGCAATAGGGACGGTGCCAGGCTTCAAGTCGATGACGAACTCGACAGCTCTAGCCGGGGGTATTCCTGGAAGTTCTTCTGGAAAGACGTCTGGAAAATCTCGAACGACAGGATCGTTCTCGATCCCTTCCAGAGGTGAGGCGTTCAAAGCATTCAGAGCATATATCTGAGCTTCAGCGTCTCGAGTAATGCGGGCGGTATAGTTCACTATCTCATCGGTGGGGTGAAGAAGTTGGACGACTTTAGTGGCACAATTGATCGAAGCAATGTGAGCTTTCAACCAATCCATTCCAAATATAAGGTCTATGGTGGAAGACTTCAGGACAATGGGCGAGGCAAGGAATTCCAATCCTTTAATTTCGACGGTAACGTCAGGTGCTATTACGTCAGCATGACAGTGACCTCCGGGAGTTTTAATGACTAACGGAGTATGCATTTTCTCATATCGAATGCCATGCATCAATGCAATTTTTCCAGAGATGAATGAATGTGATGCTCCTGAATCAAATAAAACAGAAGCAGGTACTGAGTTAACAAGAAGGGTACCCATCACAGTAGCAGGTTGATCCTGGACTTCTTCAATGTCAATGTTGTAGGCGTGTCCACGACCATGTGCAGCAGACCCAGTATTATAGTTGCGGGTTTGGTTGTTGCCACGACCATTGCCACGGCCAGCACGAGGAAAGGCTAACTGATTCTGATTCTGGCGGCAGTCTTTAGCCTGGTGTCCTGGTTTGCGGCACTTGAAGCATAGACCATATTCAGGACGAAGAGGAGCATTGTTTTGAATAGCTTGAGTTTTTGGCTGCCTCGGCGGTGGAGGAGGCAGACGTGGTGCAGCATAGTTGTTCTTTGGCGTAGAGGTATTGGAATGGAATGCATTGTTGGGGATCCAAACTCGACGCTTCGATGCTGAGCCCGAAGATGAGCCAGCATCACGATAGCGCTTCTGCGATTCCTTGTATTCCATCTGAGCGCTCTCAACAAGAATAGCCTTGTTCGTCAGAGTTGAAAATTCATTGATGTCTTGAGCAGCTAGTGCAAGCTTGAGGTCAGGGTGTAGTCCATTACGGAACTTCTCTTGTCTGCGAGCATCTGTGGCGATGTCTTCTTCAGCATAGCGGGAGAGGTCTAGAAATTCCCGCTGATAAGCTTCAACGGTCTTATTGCCCTGGGTGAGGTTACGGAACTGGGTCTTCATGCGTTCCATAATTGCTTGAGGGATGTAACGTGTACGGAAAGCAGCCTGGAACTCATACCAGGTAATGACTGTTCCAACAGGCAGAGTACGCTTGTGTGTGTCCCACCATTGAGCAGCGGGGCCCTTTAAGAAAAAGGCCGCGAAGTTGACGTAGTTGGCAGGGGCGACATTAGCTGACTCCATCTCATGAGTAATGTCGCGGAGCCAGTCATCGGCATCCAGGGGCTTGTCAGAGTTGCGGAACTGCGTTGGGTTGAGTCGCGTAAACTCTGTCAAAGTTATTGAAGCTGGGTTCTGGTTCTGGTTGTTCTGATGCGGAAACTGAGCCATGATTCCAACCATGAACTGACGGTTGAGCTCAAACTGTTGCATCATAGCCGCCATATAGTCTAGCGGTGGTGGGCGCGAACAGCGGGTAGCAATTGCGTCATAGCATCGTAGAGACGTGCTCGAGTGGCAACCAACTCGACGGCAAGAGCCCGAACAGTGCGATCCAGAGCCTGAGTGCACTGAATCAGAACGCGCGGATCATAGCGACGAGGCTCGAACGGGGCACAGATAGCTGTGTAGTATCCAGTAGCATCTCCAGCAGGGGCATACGAAATGTATCGGAACTCAGAGTCATCCAAGATATCGCTGAACTGTCCTCGGAGACGTGCGACGGCAGAGTAGGCGGCATCATGGACTGCCATCTCAATCGTCATGCCGATACCATGGAAAAGGTGTAGCTCGATGTCTAAGTCATTCTGCTGATCATAGATATGAACATCAGCATGGTACTGCTCCTGATTGAACTCGCGGTAATCCTCGTAAACCAAGTGCTCAGGGTACCAACGGTAGCCAAGTCTGGTCATGAGAGCGATCAGGACAGCTGGAAACCCAGGTGCATTACGAGCCCAAGTGCGAAGCACAAGCTGTGTCGTAGGACGTGGTGGAAACAAACGGTCCATTTGAAACAGAGGAAATTCAGATTTGTCAAATGACAATGAGAAGTTTAACACAACTCGGAGAGAAAGGTTAAACAAAACAATGGAAAGGAAAATGATTATCAGACTAATCAGATCAATGACAGGGAAATCGCACAGATATCCAGCTCTCCGGGTAGACGGGATTTACGAGATCCTAAGTGTCGGCGTTAGTAAAATTTATTTAACCCGAGTAGAAGAGAGATCAGAGTCCCAGAGTATAGACGAGGAATAAAAGATCCTAATACCACCCAGTTGGCGACGTGGGCCCGTAAGCCACACAGTCAAGTTAGTAAATTAGTTTTTCGGTTTCTAGACTCAACTTCGGCCAAGGAATTGGAAGGGGGCTTCCTACAGGCAGTCGGCTCTGATACCAACTTGTTGCGCCCCCGACTCAATCGTACACTAATCATACACGCAAACGTGTACGATCAAGCACAGGGACTCACGGGAAGATATCACAACACAACTCTAACACAATTTAAACGGAGGTCCACAATATTACAAACCAGGGATCCGAAGATCCGAATACATAAGTCAGTCATACAAATATTATCTGAGTACAGACATAGTTAGACAAGTTTTGCCTTAAGAAGGCTAGCACAAACAGCGACACTAGATCGAAAGGCGTTGGCCTCCTGCCTGGGAGCCTCCGATCCTACTCCTGGTCATCTGGCTCGATCCAGTAGTAAGTACCCTTTGGACCCTTGTGACGCCCCCGGCCCGACCGTGCACTAATCATACACGCAAATGCACACGATCAAGCCTAAGGACTCACGGGAAGATATCACAACACAACTCTAAAACATAAATAAAGTCATACAAGCTTTATATTACAAGCCAGGGGCCTCGAGGGCTCGAATACATAAGCTTGCGAACAAGTGTCAGCGGAAGCATCAGATATCTGAGTACAGATATGAAAGAAAGTACAGAAAGGCCTTTAGAAAGGCGGGGCAAAAGAAAACACTACGATCGAAAGGCACAAGGCCTCCTGCCTGGGACCCTCCGATCCTACTCCTGGTCGTCAGTCAACTCGTAATAGTATCCATCCTCTGGGTAGTAGTAGTAACGATCGTCGGGGCATCTGTCTCAGGGGGCTCCATCCTCTGGTCACGTCAAACTGATATGGGGAGAAAAAGGAAAACAAAGCAACCGTGAGTACTCAGAAGTACTCAGCAAGCAAGGATCTACACTACATATGCAACATTTTCAAAGGGAGGCTGTATATGTGGACTGTGCTGCAGAAATGCCAGAATAGAGAGAAGGCCTAGTCCTATCGAAGACTAGCATCTTCAGCGATCTTGCAGCAGTAGAAGAGAGTAGGATAATACAATATAATGTAGCAGTAATAATATCAACCTCACCCAGAGATCCTTTCTCGACTCCCTGCGAGAAAGCAATCCCAGAGCCATACATTCATCAACCTCGTCCTGAGATCCCTTCTCGACTCCCTGCGAGAAGCAATCCCAGAGCCATATATACAGGTCTCATCACAGGTATCCAGTTCTAAATTGTATCAATCAGGATACAACTCCGAGTGTCCTTTACCGTAGGACCGGCTATCGATAGAAATGTTCTTCCCTGCAGGGGTGCACCAACTTACCCAACACGCTCGATTAACTTCGGCCGGACACACTTTCCTGGTTCATGCCCGGCCTCGGCCAAACGACACATCGCAACCCTACCTACAGCTCAGCAGAGAGGTCCTCGTCGGTCTACATCCTAAGCGCTAAGAGGTCTTGGGCCATCGCCCTATGCACTCCGAGTCGTTGCCTGCAGGGGGAAGCCAGGCACCAGGGGGGCGCCGGTCCGTCCCGGCCGCAAGGCTGAACTAGACGTCTGACAGAGCTTTCGGCTGATGCTACGATGCAGAACGCCCATACTATGCCCACGTGATGGTTAGTGCTATCAGACCAGAGGCCTGCTCGGATCAAATATCCAAATCGTTAGGACTAGGGCTTGCGGTAACGAGCAGAGACTCACGAAAGATGTGACCCCGTCGCCCCGTCTCGAGGACTTGCGGCAAGGGTTAAGAATGCCCGGCCGCGCCTCGTATTCACCACCCGGGCACCACACTGGCAACCCGCCTTCACATCACACGCGGGTACCCCTCAGGGTCGACCCGCCTTTCCAAGTAACATTGTAAAGTCCAAGTATCCGTGTGTCCATAACATCAGGGAATCCGAGGTATCACCCTCATTGAATTCCCACTTCTTGTATCCGTCAAGGTGAACTAGGAGGAATCACCCTCACTGGGTCCACACTTGAGGAGTTGTAGGACAGCGTCGTTATCGGAAGCGGTGAAGGAGGAATCACCCTCGATGACCACGACCGAATAGCTACTCTACAGAGTTAACATCAGAAGTGCTACAAGAGGTTTCACCCTCGGCGCTCGATAGTAACGCTGCAGTGTCGTTACAACTAAGGGGGGGGGGTGATGTGCGGTGTCGGGTCCTGGTCTTCAATCCCATTGATCGGGTCTTCTGACGATCCAGCGCGGCAGTCGGGATAAGTGGGGTCACTGATAGGTCTCTACCCAGCCTAGACTAAACAGTTTAGGATATGTAGGTAATTATTAACAGTAGGTTACAATGAACAGGCTATGCATCAGAATAGGTAAAGCAGCAGCAGCAGTAATTCTAATGCAAGCATGAGGAATTTAGAATGGGCGATATCGGTATGCTCAAGGGAGGGGCTTGCCTGGTTGCTCGGCGGCAAGGGCAAGGTCGTCTATGGTGTCTTCGGGATCCGGAGCTGCGTCGGTCTCGGGGACGACGTCAGGGTCGGGGGGGCTATCGAGAGAGAAGAGGGGGAGGAAACAGTATAAATATATAGCAAACATGAGCATGACAAATATGATACACGGTGCTAGGGGTAGTCTAACGCAGCATCACACGTAACAGACGGAGCGGGAGAATATCTGACGATATTTCCCGGGTCTTTGGAATTATCGGCCAGAGGATAAGAGGGGAACGGTTGCAAGTTCGGATAGTTAGAGACGCGTGACGGACGAACGGACCGCGTATTCAGATTCGTCTCGTCGTTCTGAGCAACTTTCATGTACAAAGTTTTTCGATCTGAGTTACGGATTATTTAATATGATTTTCTAAAGTTTTTATTAATTTCTGGAATTTAATTAATTATTTAAATTAACATTATCCGAAACAGTATCATGCTGACTTCAGCATGACGTCAGCATGACGTCAGGACCAGTGGGTCCCACCTGTCATAGGCTGTTAGGTTAATTAGTGATTAACTAATTAAATTACTGTTTAATTAACACTAACTACTTAATTAGATTAACCTAATCAGGATTAATTAACTTAATTAATTAACTAATTAATTAATTTAATTAATTTTATTTTTATTTACTTTAAAACGTTTTCTGGGCGGGGCCCATATGTCATTGGCCCATAGGCCATAGCGGGTTCGGGCGAACGGGCGTAAAGGTGCGGGTGCTCGCACCCGAGGCCACGAGAGGCGAGGGCGAGCGCGCCCGAGGCCTCGATGGCCGGCGACGGCGGAAGCAGCGCCGGGCGCGGGGAGCTACGGGGCACCGGCGGCCACAGGCGCCCTGCCGCGGGGCGGAGGAAGGGCGGCGGCTCGCACAACAGTGGGCGGCGCGGGCGAGCGGACAGGGCGAGGCCGGGCGGTGGCGCAGCAGAACCGCGCGGCCGACGAGCGAGCCGGGCGTGGCGCGGGCGAGGTCGGCGCGCGGCTGCGGGGACGCACGCGGGCGCCAACGTGCGGCCAGCGGGGCGAGCTGCGGTTGCGGCGGCGAGAGCGGGCACGCGTGGCTGGGCGCAGGTGGGTGCGGCCAGGGTGCAGAGGGAGTGGAGCAGGCGCAGGGGAGCAGAACTCCAGGCGCGGCCACAGGAGGGAGAGGGGCAGAGACAGAGCGGGCAACGGAGCGGGGCGGGCGGGGAGACAGCAGTCAGACTGGTGCAGGGCGCGGTCGAGGTGCGTGCAAGCACGGTGACCGCGTTGCGCAGCGAGGGGAAGGCGGAGCAGAGAGGAGGCGCCGTGGGGCTGGCCCTAGGCGCGGACGACGCGGTCGATGGGCGAGCGGGGAACAGGGGAGAGAGGAGGAGAGGTCGGAGCTCACGGCGGGGCCGTCGGGTCTTAGGAGCGGGGCGTGGGGAGGACGACGGGGACGACGGCGGGATGGCGGTCTGCCGAGGTGGTCCGGCGATGTGTTGGTGGCGACGACGGGCGACGGCGTCGGGCGGCGACGAGTCGAGGCCGAGGCTTCAGGCGGGTGCCGCGCAAGAGGAGGAAGGCGCGGAGGAGCCGAGAGGGGGGCGGGGCGAGGAGCGGAGGGGGGAGGGGGCGAGCGGCGGAGGGGGTCGGAGGCGGGGGAGAGGGGGGGGAGGGCAGGTGGGGGGGACGGGGGGGGGGTGGAGGGGGGGCTAGGGTTTGGGTGGGGGGGTGGGAGAGATGGGAGGGTGGAGGGGAGGGGGGCGCCGGCTGGGGCGGCCTGGCTAGCCCAGTGGCCACTGGGCCGAGGCCCAGCGAGGGGGGGGGCTTTATTTTCTTTTGTCTTTTTCTTTTATAAATTCATAACCTCGGTTTAGTAAATAGTTAGGCCTCGAATTGAATTTTGTTTAACACATGTGACCTGGTCCATAAATACCAGTGCTTTATTTCCTAACACCTAAAATTAGTTTGGGCAAAACATCATTTCATACTTAAATTAGATTTAGTAAAGGGTTATTAAATATTGTTTTTAGTCGCTGTTTGAAGATGTTTGAGTCACTTACCCAACTCCAATGATGTCGGTTTCAATTTTAGAATTGTCTCTGATTTATTTGCTATTTAATGAACAATTTAGTTTCTATGTTGGACAACTTTTATTTTCCACTCTCTTTTAATTTTGAATTTGAGGTTAGGAGTTGAAATGCAATATGATGTTAATGATGATCATGCACTGATAATCATGCTGACTTGGCTTTATGGAAATGGGATTACTGTGGCTAACCACCGGGGGTGTTACAAATCTCCTCTACTAACAAGAATTCTCGTCCCGAGAATTAAGAAGTAGAAGGAAAAAGTTCGGGGTATTCCTCACGAAGATTATCCTCGCGTTCCCAAGTGGCTTCATTTTCAGTATGATTTGACCACTGCACTTTGAGGAACTTGGTAACCTTCTGACGGGTTCGACGTTCAGCTTCATCGAGGATGCGGATCGGATGCTCCTTATAAGATAGATCATCATGCAATTCGAGCATCTCGTGATCCACAGCTCGGTGCGGAGATTCCTTGAAGCATTTACAAAGTTGCGACACATGGAAGACGTCGTGGATATGAGAGAATTGCGGCGGCAATTCCAATTTATATGCCACTTGACCACGTCTAGCAATAATGCGGAAAGGACCAATGTAGCGTGGAGCTAACTTGCCCTTGATTCCAAAACGGTGAGTGCCCTTCATAGGAGTGACACGAAGATAAGCTTGATCACCAGGTTGATAAGTCAAACCCCATCGTTTGCGATCATAGTTGCTCTTCTGGCGGTCCTGAGCCGCCTTGAGATTTTCACGGACGATATGGACTTGTTCTTCGGCGTGTTGAATAATATCCGGTCCAACAAGAGGTCGTTCCCCAGTTTCTGACCAATTCAGAGGGGTTCGACACTTACGTCCATAGAGAACTTCAAAGGGGGCCATTTTCAGACTAGCTTGATAGCTGTTGTTATAGGAGAACTCGGCATATGGAAGAGATTCTTCCCATTTCTTGTCAAACGATATAACACAAGCTCGCAGCATGTCTTCAAGCACTTGATTAACTCGTTCAACTTGGCCTTGGGATTGAGGATGCTAAGCTGAACTCCAGGTAATATGAGTTCCCATAGCCTTTTGGAAACTTTCCCAGAAATGACCAGTGAATATGCTGCCACGGTCTGAACTGATCTCTTTCGGAATACCGTGGAGTGAAACAATTCTGGAGATATATAACTCTGCTAACTGACTAGCAGTGATCGTCTCCTTGACAGGCAGAAAGTGTGCAACTTTGGAGAGTTGGTCGACGACGACAAGAATAGCATCGTGACCCTTCTGTGACCTGGGAAGTCCTGTAATGAAATCCATCTGAACCTTATCCCATTTCCATAAAGGAATAGGTAACGGTTGCAGAATTCCAGCAGGCTTCTGATGTTCTGCTTTAACGCGACGACACACATCACACTCAGCAACATAACGAGCAATGTCTTGCTTCATTCTGGACCACCAGTACCTTTGACGGAGATCACGATACATCTTGGTGCTACCCGGATGAATAGACAGCGGGGTATCATGTGCCTCCTTCATGACTTTGTCAGTCATAAGCTCGAAGCGAGGTACGACAATGCGGTCTCTGAAATACAAGGTTCCATCTTCAGACAGCGAGAAATCCCTGTACTTTACAAGGTGAAGGTCTTTCTTCATCAGATCAACTTCAGCATCTTTAGCTTGCGCATTCTTAACAGCTTTCTCAAGGTCTGGTTCAACAACCAAGGTTTTTAGGTATCCTTGAGGAACTATCTCGATATTTAGCTTTCGAAGCTCTTCATACAGAAGTGGTTGCTGTAGCTGAACCTCAAGTTCGCAGCAATAGGATTTGCGGCTCAATGCATCAGCCATCACATTAGCCTTGCCAGGGGTATAAGAAATACCCAAATCATAGTCCGCAATGGTCTCCATCCATCTTTGCTGACGGAGATTCAGAGATGGCTGAGTGAACAAGTACTTCAAACTTTTATGATCCGTGTAGATCTCGCAACGATTACCGAGGAGATAATGTCGCCACAACTGCAGTGCATAGATGACAGCAGCTAGTTCTAGATCATGTACCGGATAATTCTCTTCATGCGGTCGCAACTGACGAGAGCCATAAGCAATCACTTTACGCTCTTGCATTAGGACACAGCCTAATCCTTCACGGGATGCATCACAATAAATCACAAAGTCTTTACGGGAATCTGGAGGAGCAAGTACTGTGGTATTGTAACGGATTGACATCTGCCCCAGTGGATAAAGAATGTACTCTGGATGTATCCCTGCTCGAACAGCTGGTAGCTGCGTCGCAGGGTGTGGTGGAAACAAACGATCCATCTGAAACAGAGGAAACTCATGATTGTCAAAAGACAAGGAGAAGTATAACCGATCTCGGAGAGGAAGGTTAAACAAAACAATGGAAAGGAAAATGATTATCAGACTAATCAGATCAATGTCAGGGAAATCGCACATATATCCAGCTCTCCGGGTGGACGAGAATTACGAGATCCTAAGTGTCGGCGTTAGTAAACTTTAGTTAACCCGAAAGGAAGAGAGGTCAGAGTCCCAGTGTAAAGATGAGGAATAAAAGATCCTAATACCACCCAATTGGCGACGTGGGCCCGTAAGCCACACAGCCAAGTTAGTAAAACAGTTTTCCGGTTTCTAGACTCAACTTCGGCCAAGGAGTTGGAAAGGGGGTTCCTACAGGCAGTCGGCTCTGATACCAACTTGTGACGCCCCCGGCCCGACCGTGCACTAATCATACACGCAAATGCACACGATCAAGCCTAAGGACTCACGGGAAGATATCACAACACAACTCTAAAACATAAATAAAGTCATACAAGCTTTATATTACAAGCCAGGGGCCTCGAGGGCTCGAATACATAAGCTTGCGAACAAGCGTCAGCGGAAGCATCAGATATCTGAGTACAGATATGAAAGAAAGTACAGAAAGGCCTTTAGAAAGGCGGGGCAAAAGAAAACACTACGATCGAAAGGCACAAGGCCTCCTGCCTGGGACCCTCCGATCCTACTCCTGGTCGTCAGTCAACTCGTAATAGTATCCATCCTCTGGGTAGTAGTAGTAACGATCGTCGGGGCATCTGTCTCAGGGGGCTCCATCCTCTGGTCACGTCAAACTGATATGGGGAGAAAAAGGAAAACAAAGCAACCGTGAGTACTCAGAAGTACTCAGCAAGCAAGGATCTACACTACATATGCAACATTTTCAAAGGGAGGCTGTATATGTGGACTGGGCTGCAGAAATGCCAGAATAGAGAGAAGGCCTAGTCCTATCGAAGACTAGCATCTTCAGCGATCTTGCAGCAGTAGAAGAGAGTAGGATAATACAATATAATGTAGCAGTAATAATATCAACCTCACCCAGAGATCCTTTCTCGACTCCCTGCGAGAAAGCAATCCCAGAGCCATACATTCATCAACCTCGTCCTGAGATCCCTTCTCGACTCCCTGCGAGAAGCAATCCCAGAGCCATATATACAGGTCTCATCACAGGTATCCAGTTCTAAATTGTATCAATCAGGATACAACTCCGAGTGTCCTTTACCGTAGGACCGGCTATCGATAGAAATGTTCTTCCCTGCAGGGGTGCACCAACTTACCCAACACGCTCGATTAACTTCGGCCGGACACACTTTCCTGGGTCATGCCCGGCCTCGGCCAAACGACACATCGCAACCCTACCTACAGCTCAGCAGAGAGGTCCCCGTCGGTCTACATCCTAAGCGCTCAGAGGTCTTGGGCCATCGCCCTGTGCACTCCGAGTCGTTGCGTGCAGGGGGAAGCCAGGCACCAGGGGGGCGCCGGTCCGTCCCGGCCGCAAGGCTGAACTAGACGTCTGACAGAGCTTTCGGCCGATGCTACGATGCAGAACGCCCATACTATGCCCACGTGATGGTTAGTGCTATCAGACCAGAGGCCTGCTCGGATCAAATATCCAAATCGTTAGGACTAGGGCTTGCGGTAACGAGCAGAGACTCACGAAAGATGTGACCCCGTCGCCCCGTCTCGAGGACTTGCGGCAAGGGTTAAGAATGCCCGGCCGCGCCTCGTATTCACCACCCGGGCACCACACTGGCAACCCGCCTTCACATCACACGCGGGTATCCTGGTGCAGCGCCGTCGGTCTCAGCGTCTATCGAGAGAGAGAAGGAGGGGGAGAGAAACAATAAATTCACGGCAATAATGCAAACAATATGTATGACATGCCTAAATGCCGGGGTGTTCTACTGCCTAACTAAACGATTTAGTTAATTTAGGAATTTATTTGGATTTATTTAATTAAAGTTGGGCACTATTCATTTACTGAAATCGGTCTAAAAGTTCAATGTTCTTATAGCTGCGGGCGTCTGACGGGAATACGGAGGACGTATTCAGATTCGTATCGTCGTTCTGAGCAAGTTTCATGTATAAAACATTTTCATCGGAGTTACGGTTTATTTAATATGATTTTCTAAAGTTTTTATTTATTTCTGAAATTTAATTAATTATTTAATTCAACATTATCCGAAACAGTGCTGATGATGACATCAGCATGACATCATGCTGATGTCAGCGGTTAATTAAGTTAATTACTAATTACTGTTTAATTAACAATAATTAGTTAATTAGATTAACCTAATCAGGATTAATTAACTAACTAATTAACTAATTAATTATTTTAATTATTTATTTTTATTTATTTCTTTCTTTTTTTTAAAACGTTTTTAGGGCGTGGGCCCGTTCTGTCATTGGGCCAGGGGGGAAGCAGGGCCCACTGGCTAGTGGCACTGGGGCACTAGGCCCCACTGGTCAGTGGCACGAGGGCCACAGGCGAGCACAGGTGGCGGGCGCGGCGCGGCGCGCGGGCGCGCGGGCGGCGGCAGGGGCGCGGCGAGGCGCGGCCAGGGGAGGCAGGGCAGCGGCGAGAGCGGGGCGAGGCCAGAGGGGGTGTGGGGCGCGCGCTCGAGGCGAGCGAGGCGCGCGAGGCACGCGGGCGCGGGGCGGCGCGAGAGCAGCAGCAGCGGCGAGCGCAACCGCAGCGGCGAGTGGGCATGCGGCGAGCAGGCACGGGCGAGGCCGCGCGCGGGCGCGGTGCGGGGTCGGGCGAGCGCGCGATGGGCGCGCCGGAGCGCGGCCAGAGGGAAGAGGAGGCCGGGGGGTTCCTCACCCCCGATGCAGAGAAGAGGGCGGCGAGGCTCGGTGGAGCCGGCGATGGGGAGGCGGGGCAGTGCAGTCCGGCGAGGTGGCGGTGGCGATGGGGCGACGACGAGCGGCGGGGCGCGGTCGGCGCGAGCAGCGCCCGATCCAGTTCTGGATCGGGGGAGGGGGGGAACGAGGGGAGTGAGCGAGGGGGTGAGTGGGGGTTAGGGTTTCGGTGGCCTCCAGGGGGAGGCCAAGTAGGCGCGGGGTGGGCCGGGAGCTGGGCCGGCCGGCTGGGCTGGGGCCCAGTTGGGCCGGGGGGGGAAGGAGGGGTCCTTTTTCTTCTTTTCTGTTTCATTTTTCTTTTATCTTTTTCTTTATTCTCCTTTCTCAGTTTAGTAAATAGTCAGGCCTCCTAATGGTTTTTGTAAAACACAACAATTGCTCCAACAAATACTAGGTATTATCCACCACTACCAAAAATTAGTTTGGAGACAATTGGAGCTCCCACAAATTTTTATAATAATGAAAATGCATTAATCCTCGCTGTTTTAATTATGTTAGAGCCACCTAATTATTTTATTATTTATTGGTTACAATTTTAGAATGGCCTCTGCAATATTTGTTATTTATCGAACATTTTAGTTTTTATGTTGGACAACTTTTATATTTCACTTTCATTTAAATTTGAATTTGACTTAGGAGTTGAAATGCAATATGATGCTAATGATGATTATGCAGTGTTAATCTCGTTGACATGTCATTATCAAAAGTGATTACTGTTGCTAATCACCGGGGGTGTTACACGTCCCTAACTATCCGAACATGCAACCGTTCCCCTCCGGTCTTCTGTCTGACAAATGCCCGGAACCGGGAAAACATTCCCGGATGGATCCCTCCTTCCTCGGTGACGTGCAACCATATGTTAGGACACACCCGGCACTGCACATTGTCATGTCGTACTTTGTGTTGCTCATGTTTGCTCTATATTTATACTGTTTCCTCCCCTTCTCTCTCGGTAGCCCCGAACACCGACGTCGTCCCCGAGGCCGACGCAGCTCCGGAGACCAAATCCACCGTTGACGACCTTGCCCTTGCCGCCGAGCAACCAGGCAAGCCCCCCCTTTGATCATCCCGATATCGCCCATTCTAATTTCCCATGCTTGCATTAGAATTGCTGTTGCTACTGCTTTACCTATTCTGATGCATAGCCTGTTTATTGTAACCTGCTGTTGATAATTACCTGCATATCCTAAACTGTTTAGTCTAGGCTGGGTAGAGACCTATCAGTGACCCCACTTATCCCGACTGCCGCGCTGGATCGTCAGAAGACCTGATCAACGGGATTGAAGACCAGGCCCCGACACCGCACATCACCCCCCCTTAGTTGTAACGACACTGCAGCGTTACTATCGAGTGCCGAGGGTGAAACCTCATGTAGCACTTCTGATGTTAACTCTGTAGAGTAGCTATTCGATCGTGGTCATCGAGGGTGATTCCTCCTTCACCGCTTCCGATAACGACGCTGTCGTACAACACCTCAAGTGTGGACCCAGTGAGGGTGATTCCTCCGAGTTCACCTTGACAGACACATCGAGTAGGAATCCAACGAGGGTGATACCTCGGATTCCCCTGTTGTTATGGACACACGGATACTTGGAATGTACTATTGTTACTTGGAAAGGCGGGTCGACCCTGAGGGGTACCCGCTGCCGGAGGTGAGTCACGCGGGGGGGTGGGTCGAGGCTGGCCGAGGGCAGCGGTGGCCGGCGGTGGAGACGACGGGCGATGGCTCGTCCGGCGGGGTTGGCCGGCGGCGAGTAGGGGTGGCGGCCGGCGTGGTGGCCGAGGCGGTGGAGGCCGGGGTGACATGCGGGCGCGGCGTCGGGGAGAGAGAAGAGGAGGAGGGGCGCGCTCACCCCCGATGCAGGGTCATTAGGCAGCGGTGCGCGACGAGGCGAGCGCGAGGCGGTTAGCGACGCGTCGGCGCGAGGCGCGAGCGCGACGGGGGCGCGTCAGGGCGACGCGGGCGGCGGTGCGGGAGCTCCCCCGATCCGGTTCTGGATGGGTGGAGTGGGGAAGGCAGTGAGCGAGGGGGTGGGGGGGTGGGTTTAGTGTAGCGGCTAGGGTTCGGCCGAGGGACAACCATTTTTTTGAGAGTCAAACACCATCGTTTGCGATCATATGTTGCTCTTCTGGCGGTCCTGACCGCCTTGAGATTTTCCCCGGACAATACGAACTTGTTCTTCGGTGTTTATCAACCGACCCCACGAGCGTCGTTCCCCCAGTTTTCTGACAATTCAGAGGGTTCGACACTTACGTCCATAATAACTTCAAAGGGGGGCCATTTCAAACTGGCTTGATAGCTTTTTATAAGAGAACTCGGCAATACGGAAGAGATTCTTCCCACTTCTTTGCCAACATGAATAACACAAGCCGAAGCATGTCTTCAATCAGCTTGATGCTCGTTCGACTTGGCCTTGGGATTGGGTGATAGCCTGAACTCCAGGTATATGAGTTCCCATAGCTGTTTGGAAACTTTCCCAGAATTTGGAAGTGAAAGACCGCCGCCACGGTCCGAACTGATCTCCTTCGAATACCGTGGAGTGAAACATTCTGGAGATATACAACTCTGCTAACTGTTTAGCAGTGATATCCCTTGACAGGCAAAATGTGTGCAACTTTGAGAGTTTGGTCGACGACGACAAGAATAGCGTCGTGACCCTTCTGTGACCTGGGAAGTCCTGTAACGAAATCCATCCGAACCTTATCCCTTTCCATATAGGAATAGGAATGGTTGCAAATTCCAGCTGGCTTCTGATGTTCTGCTTTAACGCATCGCACCACATCACATTCAGCAACATAAACGAGCAATGTCCTGCTTCATTCTTAGACCAGATTACCTTTGACGGAGATCAACGATACATCTTGGTGCTACCCGGATGAATAGACAATGGTGTGTCATGTGCCTCCTTCATGACTTTGTCATCATGAGTTCGAAATGAGGTACGACAATGCGGTTTCTGAAATACAAGTTCCATCTTCAGCAGCGAGAAATCCCTGTACTTTAACAAGGTGAAGGTCTTTCTTCATCAGATCAACTTCAGCTCTTTAGCTTGTGCACTTCTTAACAGCTTTCTCAAGATCTGGTTGTATCACAAGGTTATTTAGAGAGCCCTGTGGACAATACGGAGATTCAGCTTGCTAGTTCTTCAAAAAGTCGAGGTTGAGCTCGCCTAACCATGAGGTTGTCGCAAGTAGGACTTGCGGCTTAAGCATCAGCCATCACGTTAGCCCTTGCCAGGGGTATAGGATATACCCAAATCATAGTCCGCAATGGCCTTCCATCCATCTTTGCTGACGGAGGTTTAGAGAAGGTTAGTGAACAAGTACTTCAGACTTTTATGATCCGTGTAAATCTCGCAACGATTACCGAGAAGGTAATGTCCGCACAACTGCAGTATGCAAGATCACAGCAGCTAGTTCTAGATCATGTACGCGATAATTTCTTCATGTGGCCGCACTGACGAGAGCCGTAAGCCATCACTTTACGCTCTTGCATTAGGACACAGCCTAATCCTTCACGGGATGCGTCACATAAATCACAAAGTCTTTGCGGGTATCTGGAGGAGAAGTACTGGGGTATTGTAACGGATTGACATCTGCCCCAGTGGAATAAAGAATGTACTCTGGATGTATCCCTGCTCAACAGCGGTAGCTGCGTTGCAGGGTGTGTGTGAAACAAACGATCCATCAGAAACAGAGAAACTCATGATTGTCAAAAGACAAGGAGAAGTATAACCGATCTCGAGAGAAGGTTAAACAAAACAATGGAAAGGAAAATGATTATTAGACTAATCGATCAATGTTAGAAAATCGCACATATATTCAGCTCTCCGGTGGACGAAATTACGAGATCCTAAGTGTCGGCGTTAGTAAACTTTGTAACCCAAGGAAGAGAGATCAGAGTCCCAGATAAAGATGAGGATAAAGATACTAATACCACCCAATGGCGACGTGGGCCCGTAACCACACAGCCAGGTTAGTAAACACAATTTTCGGTTACTAGACTCAATTCGGCCAAGGAGTTGGAAAGGGGTTCCTACAGTCAGTCGGCTCTGATACCAACTTGTGACGCCCCGGCCCGATCTTGCACAATCATAACACGCAAATGCACACGATCAAGCCTAAGGACTCACGGAAGATATCACAACACAACTCTAAAACATAAATAAGTCATACAGCTTATATTACAGCCAGGGCCTCGAGGGCTCGAATACATAGCTTGCGAACAAGCGTCAGCGGAAGCATCAATATCTGTGTACAGATATGAATAGAAACGAAAGGCCTTTAGAAAGGCGTGGCAAATAAAACACTACGATCGAAGGCGTAGCCTCATGCCGGGACCCTCCGATCCTACTCCTGGTCGTCAGTCAACTCATAGCAGAATCCCATCCTCTGGGTAGTTAGTAGCGATCGTCGTGCAGGGCAGCTGTCTCAGGGGCTCCTTCATCTTGTTACGACAAACTGATACGGGAGAAAAGAAAACAAAAGCACCGTGAGTACTCAAGTACTCAGCAAGCAAGGATCTACACTACATATGCAACATTTTCAAGGGAGGCTGTATATGTGGACTGGGCTGCAGAAATGCCACGAATAGAGAAGAGCCTAGTCCTATCGCAGACTAGCATCTTCAGAGGTCTTGCAGACATAGAAGAGGTAGAGCAGGTCAATATAATGTAGTAGTAACATTAAGTCCATCCTCACCCAGAATCCTTTCTCGACTCCCTGTGAGAAAGCAATCCCAGAGCCATACAGTCATCAACCCGTCCTGATATCCCTTTCTCGACTCCCTGCGAGAAGCAATCCCAGAGCCATATATACAGGTCTCATCACAGGTATCCTTCTAAATTGTATCAATCAGGTACAACCTCCGAGTGTCCTTTACCTAGACCGGCTATCGATAGAATGTTTCTTCCCTGCAGGGGTGCACCAACTTACCCAACACGCTCGATTAACTTCGCCGACACACTTTCCTGGGTCATGCCCGGCCTCGGCCAAACGACACAACCCGCATGCCCTACCTAAAGCTCACAGAAGGTCCCCGCCGGTCTACAATCCTAACACTCAGGGGTCTTGGGCCATCGCCCTGTGCACCCGGGTTCATTGTGTGCAGGGTGGATACCAGCACCGCTCGAGGGTCTTACGATCCGACCGTTCCACAATGCCTGAACTGGCATCTGACAGAACTGTCGGCTGATGCTACGATGCAGACGCCCATACTAATGCCCACGTGATGGTTAGTGCTATCAGACCAGAGGCCTGCTCGGATCAAATATCCAATCGCTAGACTAGGGGCTTGCGGTAACGAGCAGAGACTCACGAAAGATGTGACCCCCCCGTCGCCCCGTCTCGAGGACTTGCGGCAAGGGTTAAGAATGCCCGCCGCGCCTCGTATTCACCACCACCTCGGGCACCACACAGGCACCCGTCTTCACAACACTCGCCTCTCAGGCGCACGCGGTACCCCTCAGGGCCGACCCGCCTATCCCAGGAACAGTGTAAAGTCCAAGTATCCGTGTGTCCATAACATCAGGGATCCGAGGTATCACCCTCGTTGGATTCCTACTCGATGTGTCTTGTCAGGTGAACTCGGGATTCACCCTCGATGGGTTCACACTTGATGTGTTGCACGACAGCGTCGTTACCCGGCAGTGGCGAAGGAGGATTCACCCCTTCGATGACCACGACCGAATAGCTACTCTACAGAGTTAACATCAGAATTGCTACATGAGTTTCACCCTCGGCACTCGATAGTAACCTGCAGTGTCGTTACAACAAGGGGGGTGATGTTGCGGTGTCGGGGCCTGTCTTCAATCCCGTTGATCGGGTCTTCTGACGATCCACGCGCGGCAGTCGGGATAAGTGGGGTCACTGATGGTCTCTACCCACCTAGACTAAACAGTTTAGAGATATGCAGGTAATTATCAACAGCAGGTTACAATAAACAGGCTATGCATCAGAATAGGTAAAGCAGTAGCAGCCAATTCTAATGCAGCATGGGAAATTAGAATGGGCGATATCGGATGATCAAAGGGGGGGGGCTTGCCTGTTTGCTCGGCGGCAAGGGCAAGGTTGTTATGTGTCTTCGGCTCCGGAGCTCGTCGGTCTCGGGGACGACGTCGGTGTCGGGGTCTAACGAGAAAGAAGAGGGGGAGAACAGTATAAATACACAGCAAATCATGATGCAACGCAAAGTACGTGCATGATAATATGCAGTGCCGGGTGGTTCTAACGTGGTTTGCACGTCACCCT
>JAAAXO010000328.1:207497-240605 GCA_011799875.1 Thinopyrum elongatum
CCCGAGGAAGGAGTAATCCATCCGGACTGTTTTCCCGGTTCCGGAACATTTGTCAGACAGATGACGGGAGGGGACACGGTTGCCACGTCGGAATAGTTAGAGACGCGTGACGGACGAACGGTAGCGGGTATTCGAATTCGTCTCGTCGTTCTGAGAACTTCATGTAAAGTGTTTCTCATCGGAGTAACGGATTCTTTAATATGATTTTCTAAAGGTTTTTATTAATTTCTGGCATTTAATAGGTTTACTAAGTCAATCATGGTCCGTCAGCATCAGTCAGCGTTGACTGGGTTAAGGTGACCAGTCACACAGGGTCAAGGGGACCCCATGTCATAGTTGACTAACACTAATGTACAGATTAAACATTAATTGCAACTAAACCTAATCTAGTTAATTAAACAATAATTATAACTTAATTAAACTTTTTAACTAATTAATAACTATTAACTTATTCATTTATTTACCTTTTTTTTTAAAACAGGGCAACTGGCATGCACTGGTCAGTGGTAGGGGCATTAGGAGGACACGTCGAGGCGAGCCCTTCGGGGCCGTGACAAGTCCGGCCAACGCGCGCCATGCGCGCGGCGGCAGAGCGAGCGAGGTCGCGAACGGCGCGGCCCAGGGGTAGGCGCCGGGACTGACGGGCGGCGCGCGGAGGGGAGAGGCAGGCAGAGGGTGGCTGCGGCAGCAGCGTTCGAAGGGAACGGGGCGGAGGAGCTGGCGCGGCATGCAGGCGTGCTTGTAGGGCGTCAGTCGGCAAGTCTGCGGTAGGAGGGCAACCAGCAGCTCGAGCGGTCGGCAGCGAGGGCAGACGAGCGTGGCGATGCTGCCAGCGTGGCGGGTTGCAGCTGCGGAGAGCGGCAGGCAGTTAGGTGGAACAGAAGCAGCACGCCACGGCATTATCGACGAGCAAACGACGGCAGTCGGCGAGGGCGCGGCTCGGGCGGCTGGCGGCACGGGGCGCCGTGCGTGGGGCGCGCGTGTTGGCTACGGTGGGTACGGGGGGGGGAGAGGGGTCGGCCGTGGCCGGAGGTGAGTCACCGGGGGGGTGGGTCGAGGCTGGCGACGGGGCAGCGGTGGCCGGCGGTGGAGAGCGACGGGCGATGGCGTCGGGCGGCGGGGTTGGCCGGGCGGCGAGTAGGGGTGGCGGCGCGCGTGGTGGCCGAGGCGGTGGGAGCGCGCGGTGACATGCGGGCGCGCGTCGGGGAGAGAGAAGAGGAGAGGGGCGGCGCTCACCCCCGAGCAGGGTCAATTGGCAGCGGTGCGCGACGAGGCGAGCGGGCGGCGGCGGTTAGCGGACGGCCGTCGGCGCGAGGGCAGGCGGGCGACGGGGGCGAGCAGGGCGACGCGGGCGGCGGTGCGGGAGCTCCCCCGATCCGGTTCTGGATGGGTGGAGTGGGGAAGGCAGTGAGCGAGGGGGTGGGGGGGGGGGTGTTTTTGTGTAGCGGCTAGGGTTCGGCCGGGGGAGGTATAGGCCAGGGGGGGGGAATGGGCCGGCCTGGTGTGGCCTGGTGGCCAGCTGGGCCACGGCCAGTTGGTCGGGGGGGGGGGGCTTTTCCTTGTTACTTTTTTTTTATTATTTAGTATCTTTCTTGTTGTTATCTCTTTATTTTTATTCAAAAGGCTTTGTAAAATATGAGACATTGTCCATTATGTACAGTGCAATTATCTGTCCACTGCAGGGAATTGGTTTGGGGTCCATATCTTTTTGTTTGGATTTTATTAAATGAAAAAGGATTTAAACAGTGTTATGTTGCTGCTGTTCCTTGTTGTTAGAGTCTTTAACAATTCCAACAAATGTTGCAATATTTTTATCAATGCTATGAGATATTTCAACATTGATGCACATTTAGTTGTCAGGTTACAGGAACTTTTATTTTCACTGTCACTAATAAAATTTGAATTGAGGTTAGGAGTTGAATGCAATATGATGCAAATGATGAATCATGCACTGTTAATCATGCTGACTTGACATTAATCAAAATGGAATACTGTAGGTTAACCACCGGGGGGTTACAGAGAAATACCCAATCATGAGTCCGCAATGGCCTCATCCAGTCTTGCTGACGGAGGTAGAGAAGGTTGTGAGTGAACAAGTACTTCAGACTTTTATGATCCGTCTGTGTATCTCGCAACGATTACACGAGAAGGTAATGGTCGCCAACAAACTCTATAGTGCATTAGAGACAGCAAGCTAGTTCACGATCATGTACGGATAATTCTCTTCATGTGGCGCAACTGGCGAGGGCCATAAGCAATCACTTTACGCTCTTGGCCTTAGGACACGCCTACCTTACGGGAGCGTACACAATAGATGCACAAAGTTTTGCGGGGGTATTGGAGGAGAAATATGGGGTATTGTACGGATTGAACACTGCCCAGGGGATAAAGAATGTGACTCTGGATGTATCCATGCATCGAACAGTCGGTAGCTGGTTCGCAGGGGTGGTGGAGGAAACAAACGAGTCACTGAAACAGAGGAAACTCATGATGTCACAAGACAAGGAGAGTAGTAAACCGATCTCGGAGAGAAAGGTTGTAAACAAAACAATGGAAAGGAAAATTGATATCAGGACTATCAGATCAATATCAAGGGAAATCGGCACGATATCAAGCATCTTTGGAGTGACGGAGGAATACGAGATCCTAAGAGTGTCGGCGTTTAGTAAACTTTACACACCGAATAGAAGAGAGGTCAGAGTCCCGGTACCAGAGTAAGGTCGCAGGAGTAAAATCCTTATACACCACAATGGCGACGTTGGGCCCGTAAGAGCCAACACAGGCCCAGTATGTAATTAAAACATTTTCTAGGTTGACTAGGCTCAAATTCGGCCAAGGAGTTGAAAGGCGGGGTCTCTACATGTAGTCGGCTCTGATCCAAACTTGTGACGCCCACTGGCGCGATCGTGACTAATCATACACACAACCTCTTCACCTTATCGCTATCACCAAGATACAAGCTAAGGACTCACGGGAAGATCACAACACACAACTCAAAAATAAATAAGGTCATACAAGCTTTATATTACAAGACCAGGGGCCTCGAGAGGGACGAATACATCAAGCTTGCCGAACAAGCGTTGTAGCGAAGCACAGATATCTGAGTACAGTATAAAAGAGAATTACGTACAGAAAAAGGCCATTTAGAAAGGACGGGGCAAAAGTAAAACACTACGATTCGAAAGGCGTAGGCCTCCTGCCGGGACACTACGGATCCACACTCGGTCGACCAGTCAAATGTAGTAGTTATCCATCTACTGGGTAGTATAGTGTAGTAAGCGATCGTCGGCGATTGGGAGGACAAGCTGTCCAGGGGCTCCGTCATCTTGTACGACAAACTGATTATTGAGGGAGCAAAAAGGATAAACAAAGCAACCGTGAGTACTCCGAAGTACTCAGGCAAGCCAAGGATCTACCACTACATATGCAAAATTTCAAAGGCGGAGGCTGTATATGTGACGGGTGCAGAGAAATGCCAGCAGAGAGAAGGCCTAGTCCTACGAAGAACAGCATCTTCAGCGGGTCTTGCAGGCAGACCGAAGAGAGTAGAACAATACAATAATATGTAGTGAAGTAAGACTATTCAACCTCACCCGAGAGATCCTTTCTCGACTCCCTGAGAGAAAGCACCCAGAGCCACCTAAAGTATCAACTCGTCATCGAGATCCCTCTCGACCCCTGACGAGAAGTCTAATCCCAGAGCCATAGTATACAGGTTCGCATCACAGGATCCAGTCTAGTGTACGATCGGGAATACACACATCGAGGTGCCTTTACCGTAGGACCGGCTATCGATAGAAGTGTTCTTCCCTGCAGGGGTGCACACCAACTTCCCAAACGCCGCAATTAAACTCCGGCCGGACACACTTTCCTGGTCAGCCACGGCCTGGCCCAAACGAACACATCGCCAACCCCTACGTACAGCTCAGCAGAGAGGTCCCCCGGTCTTACATCCTAAGCGCAAGGGAGGTCTTGGCCACGCCCCTCGCCCTCCGGGTGCGTTGACGGTACATGGCCAGATCCAAGCACACCGAAAATGGCGCCAATTCACTCCATGCCGCACTGCTGAACTGGACGTCTGACAGAGCTTTCGGATGTGCATACGATGCCAGAACGCCCTAATATTGCCCACGTGATGGTTGTGCTATCAGGCAGAGGCCCCTGCCGGATCAAATATCCAAATGTTAGGACTAGGCTTGCGGTAAACGAGCAGAGACTCACGAAAGATGTGACCCCGTCGCCCCGTCTCGAGGACTTGCGGCAAGGGTTAGGTAAGAATGCCCGGCCGCGGCCCGTTATTCAACACTCGGGCACCCAACTGCAACCAGCCTTCACATCACACACGGCCGGACCCCTCTCCCCCCCCCGTACCCCCGTAGCCCACCACCGCGCGCCCCACGCCCGGCCCCGTGCCCGCCGCGCCCGAGCCGCGCCTCGCCGCTGCCGGTCGTGCTCGTCGCATATGCCGCTTGCGCGTGCTGCTGCTGCTCCACCTACTGCTGCCGCTCTCCGCAGCTGCCCCGCACACGCGGCCGCATCGCCCCGCTCGCTGCTCGCCTCGCCGCCGCCTGCAGCTGCTGGTGCCTCACGCCGCCACTGCCGCTGCCGCCCTACACCGCCTGCTGCCGCCGCGCGCCGCGCCCCGCCGTGCCCGTCGCCGCTGCTGCCGCAGCCCCGCTCGCCTGCCTCTCCCCTCCGCGCGCCGCCCAGCCCGGCGCCTACCCTGGCCGCGCCGTCGCCGCCTCGCTCGCCTCTGCCCGCGCGCATGCGCGCGTTGGCCGGACTTGTCCGGCCCCGAAAGGGGCTCGCCTCGGACGTGTCCTCCCCTACCACTGACCAGTGTGCCAGTTCCCTGTTTTAAAAAAAAAAGTTAAATAAATAATTAAGTTAATAGTTAATTAATTAGTTAAAAAGTTAATTAAGTTAATTAATATTGTTTAAATTAACTAATTAGGTTTAGTTGCTAATTAATGTTTAATCTGTTAATTAGTGTTAGTAGACTATGACATGTGGGTCCCCCTTGACCCTGTTGACTGGTCAACCTTAACCCAGTCAACGCTGACTGGATTTGCTGACTGGACCATTTGACTTAGTCAACCTATTTAAATTCCAGAAATTAATAAAAACTTTAGAAAATCATATTAAATAATCCGTTACTCCGATGGAAAAACTTTGTACATGAAAGTTGCTCAGAACGACGAGACGAATTCGAATACGCGCTCCGTTCGTCCGTCACGCGTCTCTAACTATCCGAACGTGCAACCGTTCCCCTCCGGTCATCTGTCTGACAAATGTCCGGAACCGGGAAAACATTCCCGGATGGATTACTCCTTCCTCGGTGACGTGCAACCACACGTTAGAACACACCCGGCACTGCATATTATCATGCCGTACTTTGCGTTGCTCATGATTTGCTGTGTATTTATACTGTTTCCTCCCCCTCTTCTTTCTCGTTAGACCCCGACACCGACGTCGTCCCCGAGACCGACGCAGCTCCGGAGCCCGAAGACACCACTAACAACCTTGCCCTTGCCGCCGAGCAACCAGGCAAGCCCCCCCCCTTTGATCATCCCGATATCGCCCATTCTAATTTCCCATGCTTGCATTAGAATTGCTGCTGCTACTGCTTTACCTATTCTGATGCATAGCCTGTTTATTGTAACCTGCTGTTGATAATTACCTGCATATCCTAAACTGTTTAGTCTAGGCTGGGTAGAGACCTATCAGTGACCCCACTTATCCCGACTGCCGCGCTGGATCGTCAGAAGACCCGATCAACGGGATTGAAGACCAGGCCCCGACACCGCACATCACCCCCCCCTTAGTTGTAACGACACTGCAGCGTTACTATCGAGTGCCGAGGGTGAAACCTCATGTAGCAATTCTGATGTTAACTCTGTAGAGTAGCTATTCGGTCGTGGTCATCGAGGGTGAATCCTCCTTCGCCACTGCCGGTAACGACGCTGTCGTGCAACACATCAAGTGTGAACCCATCGAGGGTGAATCCTCCGAGTTCACCTTGACAGACACATCGAGTAGGAATCCAACGAGGGTGATACCTCGGATTCCCCTGATGTTATGGACACACGGATACTTGGACTTTACACTGTTCCTTGGATAGGCGGGTCGGCCCTGAGGGGTACCCGCGTGCGCCTGAGAGGCGAGTGTTGTGAAGACGGGTGCCTGTGTGGTGCCCGAGTGGTGAATACGAGGCGCGGCCGGGCATTCTTAACCCTTGCCGCAAGTCCTCGAGACGGGGCGACGGGGTCACATCTTTCGTGAGTCTCTGCTCGTTACCGCAAGCCCCTAGTCCTAGCGATTTGGATATTTGATCCGAGCAGGCCTCTGGTCTGATAGCACTAACCATCACGTGGGCATAGTATGGGCGTCCTGCATCGTAGCATCAGCCGACAGTTCTGTCAGATGTCCAGTTCAGCATTGTGGAACGGTCGGATCGTACCGACCCTCCGAGGCGGTGCTGGTATCCACCCTGCACACAATGACCCGGAGTGCACAGGGCGATGGCCCAAGACCCCTGAGTGCTTAGGATGTAGACCGGCGGGGACCTCTCTGCTGAGCTTTAGGTAGGGCTGCGGTGTGTCGTTTGGCCGAGGCCGGGCATGACCCAGGAAAGTGTGTCCGGCCGAAGTTAATCGAGCGTGTTGGGTAAGTTGGTGCACCCCTGCAGGGAAGAACACTTCTATCGATAGCCGGTCCTACGGTAAAGGACACTCGGAGTTGTATCCTGATTGATACAATTTAGAACTGGATACCTGTGATGAGACCTGTATATATGGCTCTGGGATTGCTTCTCGCAGGGAGTCGAGAAGGGATATCAGGACGAGGTTGATGACTGTATGGCTCTGGGATTGCTTTCTCACAGGGAGTCGAGAAAGGATCTCTGGGTGAGGATGAGACTTAATGTTACTACTACATTATATTGACCTGCTCTACCCTCTTCTATGTCTGCAAGACCTCTGAAGATGCTAGTCTTCGATAGGACTAGGCCTTCTCTCTATTCTGGCATTTCTGCAGCCCAGTCCACATATACAGCCTCCCTTTGAAAATGTTGCATATGTAGTGTAGATCCTTGCTTGCTGAGTACTTCTGAGTACTCACGGTTGCTTTGTTTTCCTTTTCTCCCCGTATCAGTTTGTCGTAACAAGATGAAGGAGCCCCTGAGACAGCTGCCCTGCCGACGATCGCTACTACTACTACCCAGAGGATGGATTCTGCTATGAGTTGACTGACGACCAGGAGTAGGATCGGAGGGTCCCAGGCATGAGGCCTACGCCTTTCGATCGTAGTGTTTTATTTTGCCACGCCTTTCTAAAGGCCTTTCTGTTTCTATTTCATATCTGTACACAGATATCTGATGCTTCCGCTGACGCTTGTTCGCAAGCTTATGTATTCGAGCCCTCGAGGCCCCTGGCATGTAATATAAAGCTTGTATGACCTTATTTATGTTTTAGAGTTGTGTTGTGATATCTTCCCGTGAGTCCTTAGGCTTGATCGTGTGCATTTGCGTGTATGATTAGTGCAAGATCGGGCCGGGGGCGTCACAAGTTGGTATCAGAGCCGACTGACTGTAGGAACCCCCTTTCCAACTCCTTGGCCGAAGTTGAGTCTAGTAACCGAAAATTGTTTTACTAACCTGGCTGTGTGGCTTACGGGCCCACGTCGCCAATTGGGTGGTATTAGTATCTTTTATTCCTCATCTTTACTCTGGGACTCTGATCTCTCTTCCTTTCGGGTTAACTAAAGTTTACTAACGCCGACACTTAGGATCTCGTAATTCTCGTCCACCCGGAGAGCTGAATATCTGTGCGATTTTCCTAACATTGATCTGATTAGTCTAATAATCATTTTCCTTTCCATTGTTTTGTTTAACCTTTCTCTCCGAGATCGGTTATACTTCTCCTTGTCTTTTGACAATCATGAGTTTCCTCTGTTTCTGATGGATCGTTTGTTTCCACCACACCCTGCAACGCAGCTACCAGCTGTTCGAGCAGGGATACATCCAGAGTACATTCTTTATCCACTGGGGCAGATGTCAATCCGTTACAATACCCCAGTACTTTCTCCTCCAGATACCCGCAAAGACTTTGTGATTTATTGTGACGCATCCCGTGAAGGATTAGGCTGTGTCCTAATGCAAGAGCGTAAAGTGATTGCTTACGGCTCTCGTCAGCTGCGGCCACATGAAGAAAATTATACGGTACATGATCTAGAACTAGCTGCTGTGATCTATGCATTGCAGTTGTGGCGACATTACCTTCTCGGTAATCGTTGCGAGATTTACACGGATCATAAAAGTCTGAAGTACTTGTTCACTCAACCTTCTCTAAACCTCCGTCAGCAAAGATGGATGGAGGCCATTGCGGACTATGATTTGGGTATATCCTATACCCCTGGCAAGGCTAACGTGATGGCTGATGCCTTAAGCCGCAAGTCCTATTGCGACAACCTCATGGTTAGGCGAGCTCAACCTCGACTTTTTGAAGAACTATGCAAGCTGAATCTCCGTATTGTCCCACAGGGCTCTCTAAATAACCTTGTGATACAACCAGATCTTGAGAAAGCTGTTAAGAGTGCACAAGCTAAAGATGCTGAAGTTGATCTGATGAAGAAAGACCTTCACCTTGTAAAGTACAGGGATTTCTCGCTGTCTGAAGATGGAACCTTGTATTTCAGAAACCGCATTGTCGTACCTCATTTCGAACTCATGACTGACAAAGTCATGAAGGAGGCACATGACACACCATTGTCTATTCATCCGGGTAGCACCAAGATGTATCGTGATCTCCGTCAAAGGTACTCGTGGTCTAAAATGAAGCAGGACATTGCTCGTTATGTTGCTGAATGTGATGTGTGTCGATGCGTTAAAGCAGAACATCAGAAGCCAGCTGGAATTCTGCAACCACTTCCTATTCCTATATGGAAATGGGATAAGGTTCGGATGGATTTCGTTACAGGACTTCCCAGGTCACAGAAGGGTCACGACGCTATTCTTGTCGTCGTCGACCAACTCTCCAAAGTTGCACATTTTCTGCCTGTCAAGGAGACTATCACTGCTAAACAGTTAGCAGAGTTGTATATCTCCAGAATTGTTTCACTCCACGGTATTCCGAAGGAGATCAGTTCGGACCGTGGCGGTCTTTTCACTTCCAAATTCTGGGAAAGTTTCCAAACAGCTATGGGAACTCATATTACCTGGAGTTCAGCTTATCACCCCCAATCCCAAGGCCAAGTCGAACGAGTCAATCAAGTGCTTGAAGACATGCTTCGGGCTTGTGTTATTTCATTTGGCAAGAAGTGGGAAGAATCTCTTCCGTATGCCGAGTTCTCTTATAACAACAGCTATCAAGCCAGTTTGAAAATGGCCCCCTTTGAAGTTCTCTATGGACGTAAGTGTCGAACCCCTCTGAATTGGTCAGAAACTGGGGAACGACCGCTCGTGGGTCCGGATATTATTCAACACACCGAAGAACAAGTTCGTATTGTCCGGGAAAATCTCAAGGCGGCTCAGGACCGCCAGAAGAGCAACTATGATCGCAAACGATGGTGTTTGACTTATCAACCTGGTGATCAAGCTTATCTTCATGTCACACCTATGAAGGGCACTCACCGTTTTGGAATCAAGGGCAAGTTAGCTCCGCGCTACATTGGTCCTTTCCGCATTGTTGCTAGGCATGGACAGGTGGCGTATAAATTGGAATTGCCGCCGCAATTCTCTCATATCCACGACGTCTTCCATGTGTCGCAACTTCGTCAATGCTTCAAGGAATCTCCGCACCGAGCAGTGGATCACGAGGTGCTCGAATTGCAAGATGATCTATCTTATAAGGAGCATCCGATCCGCATTCTCGATGAAACTGAACGTCGGACCCGTCAGAAGGTTACCAAGTTCCTCAAAGTGCAGTGGTCAAATCATACTGAAGATGAAGCCACTTGGGAACGCGAGGATAATCTTCGTGCGGAATACCCCGAACTTTTTCCTTCTACTTCTTAATTCTCGGGACGAGAATTCTTGTTAGTAGAGGAGATTTGTAACACCCCCGGTGGTTAACTACAGTAATTCCATTTTGATAATGCTAAGTCAGCATGATTAACAGTGCATGATCATCATTTGCATCATATTGCATTTCAACTCCTAACCTCAAATTCAAATTTAAGTGAAAGTGGAAAATAAAAGTTGCCTGAACCTGAAAACTAAAATGTGCATCATGTTGCAAATATTCTCATAGCATTTATAAAAATGATTGCAACATTTGTTGGAATTGTAAAAGGACTCGAACAACAAGGAACAGCAGCAACATAACACTGTTTAATCCTTTTTCAATTTAAATAAAATCCAAACAAAAAGATATGGACCCCAAACCAAATTCTAGCAGTGACAGATAATGCACTGTAAATAATGGAGCAAGTCTCATATTTTACAAAAGTCTTTTGGAATAAAAATAAAAGAGAAAACAGAAAAGGAAAATAAATAATATAAAAAAAATTAAAAAGGCAACACCCCCCCCCCCCTGACCACCTGGGCCTGTGGCCCAGCTGGCCACCAGCCACCACCCAGGCCGCCCCATCCCCCCTGGCCTATACCTTCCCCTCGGCCGAACCCTAGCGCTACAAAAGCTACAAAACAACCCCCCCACCTCCCTCGCTCACATCCTTTCCCCCCCCACCCGATCCAGAACCAGATCGGGGAGCTCCTGCACCGCCGCCCGCGTCGCCCCGACGCGGTCCCTCGCGCCCGCTCGCCCCTCGCGCCGACGCCGTCGCTAACCCCGTCGCCGCTCGCCTCGTCTCGCCCGCTGCCTTGACCTGCATTGGGGGTGAGCCGCGCCCCTCTCCTCTTCTCTCTCCCCGACCCCCGCGCCCTCATTCCACCGCCGGCCTCCACCGCCTCGTCCACCACGCCGTTCCGCCACCCCTACTCGCCGCCCCGCAACCCCGCTCCGCCCTACGCCACCAGAACCCCCTCCCCACTCCCCGCCGGCCACCGCTGCCTGCCCCCCGTCGGCCAGCCCTCGACCCACCCCCCGTGAAGCTCACCTCCGGCCCACGGCCGACCCCTCTCCCCCCCCCCCGTACCCCCTAGCCCCACCACCACCGCGCGCCCCACGCCCGGCCCCGTGCCCGCCGCGCCCGAGCCGCGCCTCGCCGCTGCCGGTCGTGCTCGTCGCATATGACGCTTGCGCGTGCTATTGCTGCTCCACCTACTGCTGCCGCTCTCCGCAGCTGCCCCGCTCGCTGCTCGCCTCGCCGCCGCCTGCAGCTGCTGGTGCCTCACGCCGCCACTGCCGCTTCCGCCCTACACTGCCTGCTGCCGCCGCGCGCCGCGCCCCGCCGTGCCCGTCGCCGCTGCTGCCGCAGCCCCGCTCGCCTGCCTCTCCCCTCCGCGCGCCGCCCAGCCCGGCGCCTACCCTGGCCGCGCCGTCGCCGCCTCGCTCGCCTCTGCCCGCGCGCATGCGCGCGTTGGCCGGACTTGTCCGGCCCCGAAAGGGGCTCGCCTCGTACGTGTCCTCCCCTACCACTGACCAGTGTGCCAGTTCCCTGTTTTAAAAAAAAAAAGTTAAATAAATAATTAAGTTAATAGTTAATTAATTAGTTAAAAAGTTAATTAAGTTAATTAATATTGTTTAAATTAACTAATTAGGTTTAGTTGCTAATTAATGTTTAATCTGTTAATTAGTGTTAGTAGACTATGACATGTGGGTCCCCCTTGACCCTGTTGACTGGTCAACCTTAACCCAGTCAACGCTGACTGGATTTGCTGACTGGACCATTTGACTTAGTCAACCTATTTAAATTCCAGAAATTAATAAAAACTTTAGAAAATCATATTAAATAATCCGTAACTCCGATGGAAGAACTTTGTACATGAAAGTTGCTCAGAACGACGATACGAATTCGATTACGCGCTCCGTTCGTCCGTCACGCGTCTCTAACTATCCGAATGTGCAACCGTTCCCCTCCGGTCATCTGTCTGACAAATGTCCGGAACCGGGAAAACATTCCCGGATGGATTCCTCCTTCCTCGGTGACGTGCAACCACACGTTAGAACACACCCGGCACTGCATATTGTCATGCCGTACTTTGCGTTGCTCATGATTTGCTGTGTATTTATACTGTTTCCTCCCCCTCTTCTCTCTCGTTAGACTCCGACACCGACGTCGTCCCCGAGACCGACGCAGCTCCGGAGCCCGAAGACACCACTGACAACCTTGCCCTTGCCGCCGAGCAACCAGGCAAGCCCCCCCCTTTGATCATCCCGATATCGCCCATTCTAATTTCCCATGCTTGCATTAGAATTGCTGCTGCTACTGCTTTACCTATTCTGATGCATAGCCTGTTTATTGTAACCTGCTGTTGATAATTACCTGCATATCCTAAACTGTTTAGTCTAGGCTGGGTAGAGACCTATCAGTGACCCCACTTATCCCGACTGCCGCGCTGGATCGTCAGAAGACCCGATCAACGGGATTGAAGACCAGGCCCCGACACCGCACATCACCCCCCCCTTAGTTGTAACGACACTGCAGCGTTACTACCGAGTGCCGAGGGTGAAACCTCATGTAGCACTTCTGATGTTAACTCTGTAGTGTAGCTATTCGGTCGTGGTCATCGAGGGTGAATCCTCCTTCGCCACTTCCGGTAACGACGCTGTCGTGCAACACATCAAGTGTGAACCCATCGAGGGTGAATCCTCCGAGTTCACCTTGACAGACACATCGAGTAGGAATCCAACGAGGGTGATACCTCGGATTCCCCTGATGTTATGGACACACGGATACTTGGACTTTACACTGTTCCTTGGATAGGCGGGTCGGCCCTGAGGGGTACCCGCGTGCGCCTGAGAGGCAAGTGTTGTGAAGATGGGTGCCTGTGTGGTGCCCGAGTGGTGAATACGAGGCGCGGCCGGGCATTCTTAACCCTTGCCGCAAGTCCTCGAGACGGGGCGACGGGGTCACATCTTTCGTGAGTCTCTGCTCGTTACCGCAAGCCCCTAGTCCTAGCGATTTGGATATTTGATCCGAGCAGGCCTCTGGTCTGATAGCACTAACCATCACATGGGCATAGTATGGGCGTTCTGCATCGTAGCATCAGCCGACAGTTCTGTCAGACGTCCAGTTCAGCATTGTGGCACGGTCGGATCGTACCGACCCTCCGAGGCGGTGCTGGTATCCACCCTGCACACAATGACCCGGAGTGCACAGGGCGATGGCCCAAGACCCCTGAGTGCTTAGGATGTTGACCGGCGGGGACCTCTCTGCTGAGCTTTAGGTAGGGCTGCGGTGTGTCGTTTGGCCGAGGCCGGGCATGACCCAGGAATGTGTGTCCGGCCGAAGTTAATCGAGCGTGTTGGGTAAGTTGGTGCACCCCTGCAGGGAAGAACACTTCTATCGATAGCCGGTCCTACGGTAAAGGACACTCGGAGTTGTATCCTGATTGATACAATTTAGAACTGGATACCTGTGATGAGACCTGTATATACGGCTCTGGGATTGCTTCTCGCAGGGAGTCGAGAAGGGATCTCAGGACGAGGTTGATGACTGTATGGCTCTGGGATTGCTTTCTCGCAGGGAGTCGAGAAAGGATCTCTGGGTGAGGATGAGACTTAATGTTACTACTACATTATATTGACCTGCTCTACCCTCTTCTATTTCTGCAAGACCTCTGAAGATGCTAGTCTTCGATAGGACTAGGCCTTCTCTCTATTCTGGCATTTCTGCAGCCCAGTCCACATATACAGCCTCCCTTTGAAAATGTTGCATATGTAGTGTAGATCCTTGCTTGCTGAGTACTTCTGAGTACTCACGGTTGCTTTGTTTTCCTTTTCTCCCCGTATCAGTTTGTCGTAACAAGATGAAGGAGCCCCTGAGACAGCTGCCCTGCCGACGATCGCTACTACTACTACCCAGAGGATGGATTCTGCTATGAGTTGACTGACGACCAGGAGTAGGATCGGAGGGTCCCAGGCAGGAGGCCTACGCCTTTCAATCGTAGTGTTTTATTTTGCCCCGCCTTTCTAAAGGCCTTTTTGTTTCTATTTCATATCTGTCCACAGATATCTGATGCTTCCGCTGACGCTTGCTCGCAAGCTTATGTATTCGAGCCCTCGAGGCCCCTGGCTTGTAATATAAAGCTTGTATGACCTTATTTATGTTTTAGAGTTGTGTTGTGATATCTTCCCGTGAGTCCTTAGGCTTGATCGTGTGCATTTGCGTGTATGATTAGTGCACGATCGGGCCGGGGGCGTCACAGTTTGAACCTTTGGTGTTTACTGTTTAGAATAGAGTGTCAGACGTTTTAAGTCCTGGGTTTAGGGTTTCGGACAATTTTTTAAATTGACAAAATTGCATAGGGAAAATAGAGTTTTTAGACGTTTTAGACGTTTTTAGGGTTTAGGGCTAGGGTTTAGATTTCAGAGTTTAGGGTTAGGTTTTATGGTTTGAACCTTTAGTTTTTAGGGTTTAGAATAGAGTGTCAGACATTTTAAGTCCTGGGTTTGGGGTTTCGGACAATTTTTTAAATTGACAAAATTCCAAAGGGAAAATAGAGTTTTTGGATGTTTTAGACGTTTTTAGGGTTTAGGGCTAGGGTTTTGTAACACCCCCAGTGGTTAACTACAGTAATCACCCTTTTGATTATGCCAAGTCAGCATGATTAACAGTGCATGATCATCATTAGCATCATATTGCATTTCAACTCCTAAGTCAAATTCGAATTTAAATGAAAGTGGAAAATAGAAGTTATTCAAATCATAAACTAAAATGTCAGATAAATAACAAACGTTCCAGAGGCACTTCTAAAATTGAAACCAACATTATTGAAAATGGATAAGTGGCTTGAACGTCCTCAAACAGTGGCTGAAAATAATATTTAATGACCTTTTAATTTATTTAAAACAAATAAGAAATGATGTTTTGTCCAAACTAATTTTAGGTGTTAGGGAATAAAGCACTGGTATTTATGGACCAGGTCACATGTTTTACAAAATTCAATTTGAGCCCTAACTATTTACAAAACAGGGGTATGGATATATTAAAAAAAGAAAAGAAAAAAAAAAAGAAAAAGGAAAAGCCCCCCCCCCCGGACCAACTGGGCCGTGGCCCAGTGGCCACCAGGCCACCCCAGGCCGGCCCATTCCCCCCTGGCCGGCCCAACCCATCCCCTATCCACCCCACCGAAACCCTAGCCGTACCCCCACCCCTCGCTCATTCCACCCCCCCCCCGTCCGATCCAGAACCGGATCGGGGGAGCCCCGCACCGCCGCCCGCGTCGCCCCGACGCGCCCCGTCGCCGCTCGCCCTCGCGCCGACGCCGTCGCTAACCGACGCCGCGCCGCCGCTTCGTCCCCGCGCCAGCCGGCGCTCCTCGTCGAGGCCACCTCCCGTTCCCCGTTCCCCCCCTCCGATCCAGGAGTGGATCGGGGCCGCGTCGCCACAGACGCCGCCGCCCGAGCGCCCGACGCCGTCGTCGTGGTCGCCTCGTCGGCGCCGCCTGTCGCCTCTCCGTCGACCCTTGATGTCGCCTCCTCACCCTACCAACCACACCGTCGCCGGCCAGCCTCTCCCCCCCCTCGATGTGAGCCCCGGCCGCTGCGCCCCCCCCCTCTCCTCTCTTCCACCACGCCGCTCGATGCTCGCGCACTCGCGAGCCGCGGCCTCACCGCGTCGCGCTCGCCCGTCGTTCCCCATGCGCGCCCCCGGGGCCCTGCACCGCTCCTGGCCGCGCCTACCCTCCGGCCGCAGCCGCGCCCCGCGCGCGCTGCCCGCGGCCCCGCCGCCGCAGCCCCTGCGCGCGCTCACGCATCGCCGTCCGCGCCCGCGTCTGGTGCCCCCTGCTCGCCCGCCGCGCCGCGCCCGCAGCGCCCGCGCGCACGCACCCCCCCGGTCGGCCCCCTGTGCCGCTGACCGATGGGCCCAGCCCCCTGACCCACTGACTGCTGGGGCCCAGCCCCAGTAAAACGTTTTAAAAAAAAAATAAAAATAATTAAACTAATTAATTAATTAATTAGTTAATTAATCCTGATTAGGTTAATTTAATTGAGTAGTTAGTGTTAATTAAACAGTAATTTAATTAGTTAATCACTAATTAACCTAACAGCCTATGACAGGTGGGACCCACTGGTCCTGACGTCATGCTGACGTCATGCTGACGTCAGCAAGACACTGTTTCGGATAATGTTAATTTAAATAATTAATTAAATTCCAGAAATTAATAAAAACTTTAGAAAATCATATAAAATAATCCGTAGCTCAGATGAAAATACTTTGTACATGAAAGTTGCTCAGAACGACGAGACGAATCTGAATACGCGGTCCGTTCGTCCGTCACGCGTCCCTAACTATCCGAACTTGCAACCGTTCCCCTCTTATCCTCTGTCCGATAATTCCAAAGACCCGGGAAATATCGTCAGATATTCTCCCGCTCCGTCTGTTACGTGTGATGCTGCGTTAGACTACCCCTAGCACCGTGTATCGTATTTGTCATGCTCATGTTTGCTATATATTTATACTGTTTCCTCCCCCTCTTCTCTCTCGATAGCCTCCGACCCTGACGTCGTCCCCGAGACCGACGCAGCTCCGGATCCCGAAGACACCATAGACGACCTTGCCTTTGCCGCCGAGCAACCAGGCAAGCCCCTCCCTTGAGCATACCGATATCGCCCATTCAAATTTCTCATGCTTGCATTAGAATTACTGCTGCTGCTTCTTTACCTATTCTGATGCATAGCCTGTTCATTGTAACCTGCTGTTGATAATTACCTACATATCCTAAACTGTTTAGTCTAGGCTGGGTAGAGACCTATCAGTGACCCCACTTATCCCGACTGCCGCGCTGGATCGTCAGAAGACCCGATCAATGGGATTGAAGACCAGGACCCGACACCGCACATCACCCCCCTTAGTTGTAACGACACTGCAGCGTTACTATCGAGTGCCGAGGGTGAAACCTCTTGTAGCACTTCTGATGTTAACTCTGTAGAGTAGCTATTCGGTCATGGTCATCGAGGGTGATTCCTCCTTCACCGCTTCCGATAACGACGCTGTCGTACAACACCTCAAGTGTGGACCCAGTGAGGGTGATTCCTCCTAGTTCACCTTGACGGATACATCGAGTGGGAATTCAATGAGGGTGATACCTCGGATTCCCTGATGTTATGGACACACGGATACTTGGACTTTACAATGTTACTTGGAAAGGCGGGTCGACCCTGAGGGGTACCCGCGTGTGATGTGAAGGCGGGTTGCCAGTGTGGTGCCCGAGTGGTGAATACGAGGCGCGGTCGGGCATTCTTAACCCTTGCCGCAAGTCCTCGAGACGGGGCGACGGGGTCACATCTTTCGTGAGTCTCTGCTCGTTACCGCAAGCCCTAGTCCTAACGATTTGGATATTTGATCCGAGCAGGCCTCTGGCCTGATAGCACTAACCATCACGTGGGCATAGTATGGGCGTTCTGCATCGTATGCATCAGCCGAAAGCCCTGTCAGACGTCCAGTTCAGCAGTGCGGCATGGAGTGATTGGCGCCATTTCGGTGGTGCTTGGATCTGGGCCATGTACGCAACGACCCGGAGGGCGAGGGGCGATGGCCAAGACCCCCTTGCGCTTAGGATGTAGACCGGCGGGGACCTCTCTGCTGAGCTGTAGGTAGGGTTGCGATGTGTCGTTTGGCCGAGGCCGGGCATGACCCAGGAAAGTGTGTCCGGCCGAAGTTAATCGAGCGTGTTGGGTAAGTTGGTGTACCCCTGCAGGGAAGAACATTTCTATCGATAGCCGGTCCTACGGTAAAGGACACTCGGAGTTGTATCCTGATTGATACAATTTAGAACTGGATACCTGTGATGAGACCTGTATATATGGCTCTGGGATTGCTTCTCGCAGGGAGTCGAGAAGGGATCTCAGGACGAGGTTTGATGACTTTATGGCTCTGGGATTGCTTTCTCGCAGGGAGTCGAGAAAGGATCTATGGGTGAGGTTGATATTATTACTGCTACATTATATGGTATTGTTCTACTCTCTTCTACTGCTGCAAGACCGCTGAAGATGCTAGTCTTCGATAGGACTAGGCCTTCTCTCTATTCTGGCATTTCTGCAGCCCAGTCCACATATACAGCCTCCCTTTGAAAATGTTGCATATGTAGTGTAGATCCTTGCTTGCTGAGTACTTCTGAGTACTCACGGTTGCTTTGTTTTCCTTTTTCTCCCCATATCAGTTTGACGTGACCAGAGGACGGAGCCCCCTGAGACAGATGCCCCGACGATCGCTACTACTACTACCCAGAGGATGGATACTACTACGAGTTGACTGACGACGAGGAGTAGCATCGGAGGGTCCCAGGCAGGAGGCCTTCGCCTTTCGATCGTAGTGTTTTATTTTGCCCCGCCTTTCTAAAGGCCTTTCTGTTTCTCTTTTATATCTGTACTCAGATATCTGATGCTTCCGCTGACGCTTGTTCACAAGCTTATGTATTCGAGCCCTCGAGGCCCTGGCTTGTAATATAAAGCTTGTATGACTTTATTTATGTTTTAGAGTTGTGTTGTGATATCTTCCCGTGAGTCCTTAGGCTTGATCGTGTGCATTTGCGTGTATGATTAGTGCACGATCGGGCCGGGGGCGTCACAAGTTGGTATCAGAGCCGACTGCCTGTAGGAATCCCCTTTCCAACTCCTTGGCCGAAGTTGAGTCTAGTAACCGAAAACTATTTTACTAACTTGGCTGTGTGGCTTACGGGCCCACGTCGCCAATTGGGAGGTATTAGTATCTTTTATTCCTCATCTTTACTCTAGGACTCTGACCTCTCTTCCTTTCGGGTTAACTAAAGTTTACTAACGCCGACACTTAGGATCTCGTAATTCTCGTCCACCCGGAGAGCTGGATATATGTGCGATTTCCCTGACATTGATCTGATTAGTCTGATAATCATTTTCCTTTCCATTGTTTTGTTTAACCTTTCTCTCCGAGATCGGTTATACTTCTCCTTGTCTTTTGACAATCATGAGTTTCCTCTGTTTCAGATGGATCGTTTGTTTCCACCACACCCTGCGACGCAGCTACCAGCTGTTCGAGCAGGGATACATCCAGAGTACATTCTTTATCCACTGGGGCAGATGTCAATCCGTTACAATACCCCAGTACTGTCTCCTCCAGATACCCGCAAAGACTTTGTGATCTATTGTGATGCATCCCGTGAAGGATTAGGCTGTGTCCTAATGCAAGAGCGTAAAGTGATTGCTTATGGCTCTCGTCAGTTGCGCCCACATGAAGAGAATTATCCAGTACATGATCTAGAACTAGCTGCTGTGATCTATGCACTACAGTTGTGGCGACATTACCTCCTCGGTAATCGTTGCGAGATCTACACGGATCATAAAAGTTTGAAGTACTTGTTCACTCAACCTTCTCTAAACCTCCGTCAGCAAAGATGGATGGAGACCATTGCGGACTATGACTTGGGTATTTCTTATACCCCTGGCAAGGCTAATGTGATGGCTGATGCGTTGAGCCGCAAATCCTATTGCTGCGAACTTGAGGTTCAGCTACAGCAACCACTTCTGTATGAAGATCTTCGAAAGCTAAATCTCGAGATAGTTCCCCAAGGATACCTAAAAACCTTGGTTGTTGAACCAGACCTTGAGAAAGCTGTTAAGAATGCGCAAGCTAAAGATGCTGAAATTGATCTGATGAAGAAAGACCTTCACCTTGTAAAGTACAGGGATTTCTCGCTTTCTGAAGATGGAACCTTGTATTTCAGAGACCGCATTGTCGTACCTCGCTTCGAGCTTATGACTGACAAAGTCATGAAGGAGGCACATGATACCCCGCTGTCTATTCATCCGGGTAGCACCAAGATGTATCGTGATCTCCGTCAAAGGTACTGGTGGTCTAGAATGAAGCAAGACATTGCTCGATATGTTGCTGAATGTGATGTGTGTCGACGCGTTAAAGCAGAACATCAGAAGCCTGCTGGAATTCTGCAACCACTTCCTATTCCTTTATGGAAATGGGATAAGGTTCAGATGGATTTCGTTACAGGACTTCCCAGGTCACAGAAGGGTCATGATGCTATTCTTGTCGTCGTCGACCAACTCTCCAAAGTTGCACACTTTCTGCCTGTCAAGGAGACGATCACTGCTAGTCAGTTAGCAGAGTTATATATCTCCAGAATTGTTTCACTCCACGGTATTCCGAAAGAGATCAGTTCAGACCGTGGCAGCATATTCACTGGTCATTTCTGGGAAAGTTTCCAAAAGGCTATGGGAACTCATATTACCTGGAGTTCAGCTTATCATCCTCAATCCCAAGGCCAAGTTGAACGAGTTAATCAAGTGCTTGAAGACATGCTACGAGCTTGTGTTGTTTCTTTCGGCAAGAAGTGGGAAGAATCTCTTCCATATGCCGAGTTCTCCTATAACAACAGCTATCAAGCGAGCTTGAAAATGGCCCCCTTTAAAGTTCTCTATGGACGTAAGTGTCGAACCCCTCTGAATTGGTCAGAAACTGGGGAACGACCGCTCGTGGGTCCAGATATTATTCAACACGCCGAAGAACAAGTCCGAATTGTCCGGGAAAATCTCAAGGCGGCTCAGGACCGCCAGAAGAGCAACTATGATCGCAAACGATGGGGTTTGACTTATCAACCTGGTGATCAAGCTTATCTTCGTGTGACTCCTATGAAGGGCACTCACCGTTTTGGAATCAAGGGCAAGTTAGCTCCCCGCTACATTGGTCCTTTCCGCATTGTTGCCAGACGTGGTCAGGTGGCATATAAATTGGAGTTGCCGCAGCAATTCTCTCATATCCACGATGTCTTCCATGTGTCGCAACTTCGTAAATGCTTCAAGGAATCTCCGCACCGAGCTGTGGATCACGAGATGCTCGAATTGCAAGATGATCTATCTTATAAGGAGCATCCGATCCGCATTCTCGATGAAGCTGAACGTCGAACCCGTCAGAAGGTTACCAAGTTCCTCAAAGTGAAGTGGTCAAATCATACTGAAGATGAAGCCACTTGGGAACGTGAGGATAATCTTCGTGCGGAATACCCCGAACTTTTTCCTTCTACTTTTTAATTCTCGGGACGAGAATTCTTGTTAGTAGAGGAGATTTGTAACACCCCCAGTGGTTAACTACAGTAATCACCCTTTTGATTATGCCAAGTCAGCATGATTAACAGTGCATGATCATCATTAGCATCATATTGCATTTCAACTCCTAAGTCAAATTCGAATTTAAATGAAAGTGGAAAATAGAAGTTATTCAAATCATAAACTAAAATGTCAGATAAATAACAAACGTTCCAGAGGCACTTCTAAAATTGAAACCAACATTATTGAAAATGGATAAGTGGCTTGAACGTCCTCAAACAGTGGCTGAAAATAATATTTAATGACCTTTTAATTTATTTAAAACAAATAAGAAATGATGTTTTGTCCAAACTAATTTTAGGTGTTAGGGAATAAAGCACTGGTATTTATGGACCAGGTCACATGTTTTACAAAATTCAATTTGAGCCCTAACTATTTACAAAACAGGGGTATGGATAAATCTGTCCGATAATTCCAAAGACCCGGGAAATATCGTCAGATATTCTTCCCGCTCCGTCTGTTACGTGTGTGCTGCGTAGACTACCCCTAGCACCGTGTATCGTATTTGTCATGCTCATGTTTGCTATATTTATACTGTTTCCTCCCCCTCTTCTCTTCGATAGCCTCCGACCCTGACGTCGTCCCCGAGACCGACGCAGCTCCGGATCCCGAAGACACCATAGACGACCTTGCCTTTGCCGCGAGCAACCAGGCAAGCCCCTCCCTTGAGCATACGATATCGCCCATTCAAATTTCTCATGCTTGCATTAGAATTACTGCTGCTGCTTCTTTACCATTCTGATGCATAGCCTGTTCATTGTAACCTGCTGTTGATAATTACCTACATATCCTAAACTGTTTAGTCTAGGCTGGGTAGAGAACTATCAGTGACCCCACTTATCCCGACTGCCCGCGTGGATCGTCAGAAGACCGATCAATGGGATTGAAGACCAGGACCGACACCAGCACATCCCCCCCTTAGTTGTAACGACACTGCAAGCGTTACTATCGAGTGCCGAGGGTGAAACCTCTTGTAGCACTTCTGATGTTAACTCTGTAGAGTAGCTATTCGGTCATGGTCATCGAGGGGATTCCTCCTTCACCGCTTCCGATAACGACGCTGTCGTACAACACCTCAAGTGTGGACCCAGTGAGGGTGATTCCTCCTAGTTCACCTTGACGGATACATCGAGTGGGAATTCAATGAGGGTGATACCTCGGATTCCCTGATGTTATGGACACACGGATACTTGGACTTTACAATGTTTACTTGGAAGGCGGGTCGACCCTGAGGGTACCCGGTGTGATGTGGAGGCGGGTTGCCAGTGTGGGTGCCGAGTGGTGAATACGAGGCGCGGCCGGGCATCTTAACCTTGCCGCAAGTCTCGAGACGGGGCGACGGGGTCACATCTTTCGTGAGTCTCTGTCGTTTACCGCAAGCCCTAGTCCTAACGATTTGGATATTTGATCCGAGCAGGCCTCTGGCCTGATAGCACTAACCATCACGTGGGCATAGTATGGGCGTTCTGCATCGTATGCATCAGCCGAAAGCCCGTCAGACGTCCAGTTCAGCAGTGCGGCATGGAGTGATTGGCGCCATTTCGGTGGTGCTTGGATCTGGGCCATGTACGCAACGACCCGGAGGGCGAGGGGCGATGGCCAAGACCCCCTTGCGTTAGGATGTAGACCGGCGGGGACCTCTCTGCTGAGCTGTGTAGGTAGGGTTGCGATGTGTCGTTTGGCCGAGGCCGGGATGACCCAGGAAAGTGTGTCCGGCCGAAGTTAATCGAGCGTGTTGGGTAAGTTGGTGTACCCCTGCAGGGAAGAACATTTCTATCGATAGCCGGTCCTACGGTAAAGGACACTGGAGTTGTATCCTGATTGATACAATTTAGAACTGGATACCTGTGATGAGACCGTATATATGGCTTGGGATTGCTCTTGCAGGGGGGATCGAGAAGGGATCTCAGGACGAGGTTTGATGACTTTATGGCTCTGGATTGCTTTCTCGCAGGGAGTCGAGAAAGGATCTATGGTGGGTGATATATTATACTGCTACATTATATGGTATTGTTCTACTCTCTTCTACTGCTGCAAGACCGCTGAAGATGCTAGTCTTCGATAGGACTAGGCCTCTCTCTATTCTGGCATTTCTGC
Organism: Thinopyrum elongatum; assembly: GCA_011799875.1. NCBI lineage: Eukaryota > Viridiplantae > Streptophyta > Magnoliopsida > Poales > Poaceae > Thinopyrum > Thinopyrum elongatum. The sequence goes on from JAAAXO010000328.1 coordinate 230,753, forward strand.
AGCCCAGTCCACAATACAGCCCTTTGAAAATGTTGCATATGTGTGTAGAACTTGCTTGCTGAGTACTTCTGAGTACTCACGGTTGCTTTGTTTTCCTTTTTCTCCATATCAGTTTGACGTGACAGAGGACGGAGCCCCCTGAGACAGATGCCCCGACGATCGCTACTACTACTACCCAGAGGATGGATACTACTACGAGTTGACTGACGACGAGGAGTAGCATCGGAGGGTCCCAGGCAGGAGGCCTTCGCCTTTCGATCGTATGTGTTTATTTTGCCCCGCCTTTCTAAAGGCCTTTCTGTTCTCTTTTATATCTGTACTCAGATATCTGATGCTTCCGCTGACGTTGTTACAAGCTTATGTATTCGAGCCCTCGAGGCCCTGGCTTGTAATATAAAGCTTGTATGACTTTATTTATGTTTTAGAGTTGTGTTGTGATATCTTCCCGTGAGTCCTTAGGCTTGATCGTGTGCATTTGCGTGTATGATTAGTGCACGATCGGGCCGGGGGCGTCACAAGTTGGTTATCAGAGCCGACTGCCTGTAGGAATCCCCTTTCCAACTCCTTGGCCGAAGTTGAGTCTAGTAACCGAAAACTATTTTACTAACTTGGCTGTGTGGCTTACGGGCCCACGTCGCCAATTGGGAGGTATTAGTATCTTTTTATTCCTCATCCTACTCTAGGACTCTGACCTCTCTTCCTTTCGGGTTAACTAAGTTTACTAACGCCGACCATTAGGATCTGTAATTCTCGTCCACCCGGAGAGCTGGATATAAGTGCGATTTCCCTGACATTGATCTGATGTAGTCTGATAATCATTTTCCTTTCCATGTTTTGTTTAACCTTTCTCTCCGAGATCGGTTATACTTCTCCTTGTCTTTTGACAATCATGAGTTTCCTCTGTTTCAGATGGATCGTTTGTTCCACCAACACCCTGCGACGCCTCTCCTCTCTTCCACCACGCCGCTCGACGCTCGCGCACTCGCGAGCCGCGGCCTCACCGCGTCGCGCTCGCCCGTCGTTCCCCATGCGCGCCCCCGGGGCCCTGCACCGCTCCTGGCCGCGCCTCCCCTCCGGCCGCAGCCGCGCCCCGCGCGCGCTGCCCGCGGCCCCGCCGCCGCCGCCCCTGCGCGCGCTCGCGCATCGCCGTCCGCGCCCGCGTCTGGTGCCCCCTGCTCGCCCGCAGCGCCCGCGCGCACGCACCCCCCTGGTCGGCCCCCTGTGCCGCTGACCGATGGGCCCAGCCCCCTGACCCACTGACTGCTGGGGCCCAGCCCCAGTAAAACGTTTAAAAAAATAAAAAATAATAATTAAACTAATTAATTAATTAATTAGTTAATTAATCCTGATTATGTTAATTTAATTGAGTAGTTAGTGTTAATTAAACAGTAATTTAATTAGTTAATCACTAATTAACCTAACAGCCTATGACACGTGGGACCCACTGGTCCTGACGTCATGCTGACGTCATGCTGACGTCAGCAAGACACTATTTCAGATAATGTTAATTTAAATAATTAATTAAATTCCAGAAATTAATAAAAACTTTAGAAAATCATATAAAATAATCCGTAGCTCAGATGAAAATACTTTGTACATGAAAGTTGCTCAGAACGACGAGACGAATCTGAATACGCGTTCCGTTCGTCCGTCACGCGTCCCTAACTATCCGAACTTGCAACCGTTCCCCTCTTATCCAAAGGGAAAATAGAGCTTTTGGACGTTTTAGACGTTTTAGGGTTTAGGGCTAGGGTTTTAATTTGAACCTTTAGTGTTTACTGTTTAGAATAGAGTTTCAGATGTTTTAAGTCCCGGGTTTAGGTTTACGACAATTTTCTAAAATCACAAAATTAAAAAGGGAAAATAGAGTTTTTGGACGTTTTAGACGTTTTTAAGGTTTAGGGCTAGGGTTTAGATTTCAGAGTTTAGGGTTAGGTTTTATGGTCTGAACCTTTCATGTTTAGTGTTTAGAATTGAGTTTCAGACGTTTTATGTCTTGGGTTTAGGGTTTTGGATAATTTTTTAAATTGACAAAATTCCAAAGGGAAAATAGAGTTTTTGGACGTTTTTGACGTTTTTAGGGTTTAGGGCTAGGGTTTAGATTTTAGAGTTTAGGGTTAGGTTTTATGGTTTGAACCTTTAGTGTTTACTGTTTCGAATAGAGTTTCAGACGTTTTAAGTCCCGGGTTTAGGGTTTAGGACAATTTTTTAAAATCACAAAATTAAAAAGGGAAAATAGAGTTTTTGGACGTTTTAGACGTTTTTAAGGTTTAGGGCTAGGGTTTAGATTTCAGAGTTTAGGGTTAGGTTTTATGGTTTGAACCTTTAGTGTTTACTGTTTAGAATAGAGTGTCAGACGTTTTAAGTCCTGGGTTTAGGGTTTCGGACAATTTTCCGTCACGCGTCCCTAACTATCCGAACTTGCAACCGGTCCCCTCTCTCCTCTGTCCGATAATTCCAAAGACCCGGGAAATATCGTCAGATATTCTCCCGCTCCGTCTGTTACGTGTGATGCTGCGTTAGACTACCCCTAGAACGTGTATCGTATTTGTCATGCTCATGTTTGCTATATTTATACGTTTCCTCCCCCTCTTCTCTCTCGATAGCCTCCGACCCTGACGTCGTCCCAGACCGACGCAGCTCGGATCCGAAGACACCATAGACGACCTTGCCTTTGCGCCCGAGCAACCAGGCAAGCCCCTCCCTTGAGCATACCGATATGCCCATTCAAATTTCTCATGCTTGCATTAGAATTACTGTGCTGCTTCTTACCTATTCTGATGCATGCCTGTTCATGTAACTGCTGTTTGATAATTACCTACATATCTAAACTGTTTAGTCTAGGCTGGGGTAGAGACCTATCAGGACCCCACTTATCCCGACTGCCGCGCTGGATCGTCAGAAGACCGATCAAGGGATTGAAGACCAGGACCCGACACCGCACATCACCCCCCTTAGTGTAACGACACTGCAGCGTTACTATCGAGTGCCGGGGGTGAAACCTCTGTAGCACTTCTGAGTAACTCTGTAGAGTAGCTATTCGGTCATGGTCATCGAGGGGATTCCTCCTTCACCGCTTCCGATAACGACGCTGTCGTACAACACCTAAGTGTGGACCCAGTGAGGGTGATTTCCTCCTAGTTCACCTTGACGGATACATCGAGTGGGAATTCAATGAGGGTGATACCTCGGATTCCCTGATGTTAGGACACACGGATACTTGGACACAATGTTACTTGGAAAGGCGGGTCGACCCTGAGGGGTACCCGCGTGTGATGTGGAGGCGGGTTGCCAGTGTGGTGCCGAGTGGTGAATACGAGGCGCGGCCGGGCATTCAACCCTTGCCGCAAGTCCTCGAGACGGGGCGAGGGGTCACATCTTTCGTGAGTCTCTGCCGTTTACCGCAAGCCCTAGTCCTAACGATTTGGATATTTGATCCGAGCAGGCCTCTGGCCTGATAGCCTAACCATCACGTGGGCATAGTATGGGCGTTCTGCATCGTATGCATCAGCCGAAAGCCTGTCAGACGTCCAGTTCAGCAGTGCGGCTGGAGTGATTGGCGCCATTTCGGTGGTGCTTGGATCTGGGCCAGTAGCAACGACCCGGGGGCGAGGGGCGATGGCCAAGACCCCCTTGCGCTTAGGATGTAGACCGGCGGGGACCTCTTGCTGAGCTGTAGGTAGGTGGTTGCGATGTGTGTCGTTTGGCCGAGGCCGGCATGACAGGAAAGTGTGTCCGGCCGAAGTTAATCGAGCGTGTTGGGTAAGTTGGTGTACCCCTGCAGGGAAGAACATTTCTATCGATAGCCGGTCCTACGGTAAAGGACACTCGGAGTTGTATCTGATTGATACAATTTAGAAACTGGATACCTGTGAGAGACCTGTATATATGGCTCTGGGATTGCTTCTTCGCAGGGAGTCGAGAAGGGATCTCAGGACGAGGTTTGATGACTTTATGGCTCTGGGATTGCTTTCTCGCAGGGAGTCGAGAAAGGATCTATGGGTGAGGTTGATATATTACTGCTACATTATATGGTATTGTTCTACTCTCTTCTAATGCTGCAAGACCGCTGAAGATGCTAGTCTTCGATAGGACTAGGCCTTCTCTTATTCTGGCATTTCTGCAGCCCAGTCCACATATCAGCCTCCCTTTGAAAATGTTGCATATGTAGTGTAGATCCTTGCTTGCTGAGTACTTCTGAGTACTCACGGTTGCTTGTTTTCCTTTTTCTCCCATATCAGTTTGACGTGACCAGAGGACGGAGCCCCCTGAGACAGATGCCCCGACGATCGCTACTACTACTACCCAGAGGATGGATACTACTACGAGTTGACTGACGACGAGGAGTAGCATCGGAGGGTCCCAGGCAGGAGGCTTCGCCTTTCGATCTAGTGTTTTATTTTGCCCGCCTTTTAAAGGCCTTTCTGTTCTCTTTATATCTGTACTCAGAATCTGATGCTTCCGCTGACGCTGTTTTCACAAGCTTATGTATTCGAGCCCTCGAGGCCCTGGCTTGTAATATAAGACTTGTATGACTTTATTTATGTTTTTAGAGTTGTGTTGTATATATTCCCGTGAGTCCTTAGGTTGATCGTGTGCATTTGCGTGTATGATTAGTGCACGATGGGCGGGGGGGCGTCAAAGTTGGTATCAGAGCCGACTGCTGTAGGAATCCCCTTTCCAACTCCTTGGCCGAAGTGTGAGTCTAGTAACCGAAAACATTTTACTAACTTGGCTGTGTGGCTTACGGGCCCACGTCGCCAATTGGGAGGTATAGTATCTTTTATTCCTCATCTTTACTTAGGACTCTGACCTCTCTTCCTTTCGGGTAACTAAAGTTTACTAACGCCGACATTAGGATCTGTAATTCTCGTCCACCCGGAGAGCTGGAATATGTGCGATTTCCCTGACATTGATCTGATTAGGTCTGATAATCATTTTCCTTTCCATTTTTTGTTTAACCTTTCTCTCCGAGATCGGTTTAACTTCTCCTTGTCTTTTGACAATCATGAGTTTCCTCTGTTTCAGATGGATCGTTTGTTTTCCACCAACCCTGCGACGCAGCTACCAGCTGTTCGAGCAGGATACATCCAGAGTACATTCTTTATCCACTGGGGGAGATGTCAATCCGTTACAATACCCCAGTACTGTCTCCTCCGAGATACCCGCAAAGACTTTGTGATCTATTGTGATGCATCCCGTGAAGGATTAGGCTGGGTCCTAATGCAAGAGCGTAGTGATTGCTATGGCTCTCGTCAGTTGCGCCCACATGAAGAGAATTACCGTACATGATCTAGAACTAGCTGCTGTGATCTATGCACACAGTTGTGGCGACATACCCTCCTCGGTAATCGTTGCGAGATTACACGGATCATATAAAGTTTGAAGTACTTGTCACTCAACCTTCTCTAAACCTCCGTCAGCAAAGATGGATGGAGACCATTGCGGACTATGACTTGGGTATTTCTTATACCCTGGCAAGGCTAATGTGATGGCTGATGCTGAGCCGCAAATCCTATTGCTGCGAACTTGAGGTTCAGCTACAGCAACCACTTCTGTATGAAGATCTTCGAAAGCTAATCTCGAGATAGTTCCCCAAGGGATACCTAAAAACCTTGTGTTGAACCAGACCTTGAGAAAGCTGTTAAGAATGCGCAAGCTAAGATGCTTGAAATTGATCTGATGAAGAAAAGACCTTCACCTTGTAAAGTACAGGGATTTCTCGCTTTCTGAAGATGGAACCTTGTATTTCAGAGACCGCATTGTCGTACCTCGCTTCGAGCTTATGACTGACAAAGTCAGGAGAGGCACATGATACCCCGCTGTTATTCATCCGGGTAGCACCAAGATGTATCGTGATCTCCGTCAAAGGTACTGGTGGTCTAGAATGAAGCAAGACAATGCTCGATATGTTGCTGAATTGATTGTGTGTCGACGCGTTAAAGCAGAACATCAGAAGCCTGCTGGAATCTGCAACCATTCCTCTCTTTATGAAATGGGATAAGGTTCAGATGGATTTCGTTACAGGACTTCCCAGGTCACAGAAGGGTCATGATGCTATTCTTGTCGTCGTCGACCAACTCTCCAAAGTTGCACACTTCTGCCTGTCAAGGAGACGATCACTGCTAGTCAGTTAGCAGAGTTATATATCCCAGAATTGTTTCACTCCACGGTATTCCGAAAGAGATCAGTTCAGACCGTGGCAGCTATTCACTGGTCATTTCTGGGAAAGTTTCCAAAAGGCTATGGGAACTCATATTACCTGGAGTTCAGCTTATCATCCTCAATCCCAAGGCCAAGTTGAACGAGTTAATCAAGTGCTTGAAGACATGCTACGAGCTTGTGTTGTTTCTTCGGCAAGAAGTGGGAAGAATCTCTCCCATATGCCGAGTTCTCCTATAACAACAGCTATCAAGCGACTGTGAAAATGCCCCCTTTAAAGTTCTCTATGGACGTAAGTGTCGAACCCCTTGAATTGGTCAGAAACTGGGGAACGACCCGTCTGTGGTCCAGAGATATATTCAACACGCGAAGAAGAACAAGTCCGAATTGTCCGGGAAAATCTCAAGGCGGCTCAGGACCGCCAGAAGAGCAAAATGATCGCAAACGATGGGTTTGACTTATCAACCTGGTGATCAAGCTTATCTTCGTGTGACTCCTATGAAGGGCACTCACCGTTTTGGAATCAAGGGCAAGTTAGCTCCCCGCTACATTGGTCCTTTCCGCATTGTTGCCAGACGTGGTCAGGTGGCATATAAATTGGAGTTGCCGCAGCAATTCTCTCATATCCACGATGTCTTCCATGTGTGCAACTTCGTAAATGCTTCAAGGAATCTCCGCACCGAGCTGGGATCACGAGATGCTCGAATTGCAAGATGATCATCTTATAAGGAGCATCCGATCGCATTCTCGATGAAGCTGAAAGTCGAACCCGTCAGAAGGTACCAAGTTCCTCAAAGTGAGTGGTCAAATCATACTGAAGATGAAGCCACTTGGGAACGTGAGGATAATCTTGTGCGGATACCCCGAACTTTTTCCTTCTACTTTTAATTCTGGGACGAGAATTCTTGTTAGTAGAGGAGATTGTAACACCCCCAGTGGTTAACTACAGTAATCACCCTTTTGATTATGCCAAGTCAGCATGTTAACAGTGCATGATCATCATTAGCATCATATTGCATTTCAACTCTAAGTCAAATTCGAATTTAAATGAAAGTGGAAAATAGAAGTGTTATTCAAATCATAAACTAAAATGTCAGAAAATAACAAACGTCCAGAGGCATTCTAAAATTGAAACCAACATTATGAAAATGGATAAGTGGCTTGAACGTCCTCAAACAGTGGCGTGAAAATAATATTAAGACCTTTAATTTATTTAAAACAAATAAGAAATGATGTTTTGTCCAAACTAATTTTAGGTGTTAGGGAATAAAGCACTGGTATTTATGGACCAGGTCACATGTTTACAAAATTCAATTTGAGCCCTAACTATTTACAAAACAGGGGTATGGATAAAAAAAAAAAAAGGAAAAAACCCCCCCCCCCGGACCAACTGGGCCGTGGCCCAGTGGCCACCAGGCCACCACCCAGGCCGGCCCATTCCCCCCTGGCCGGCCCCACCCCATCCCCATATCCCACCCCACCCGAAACCCTAGCCGCTACCCCACCCCTCGCCTGCATTCCCCCCCCGCCCGTATCCAGAACCGGATCGGGGAGCTTCCCGCACCGCCGCCCCGGCGCCCCGACGCGCCCCGTCGCCGACTCGCCCTCGCGCCGACGCCGTCGCTAACGCCGCCGACGCCGCCGCCTTCGTCCCCGCCGCCACGCCGGCGCTCCTCGTCGAGGCCACCTCACCGTCCCGTTCCCCCTCTCGATCCAGGAGTGGATCGGGGCCGCGTCGCCACAGACGCCGCGCCCGAGCGCCCGACGCCGTCGTCGTTGTCGCCTCGTCGGCGCGCCCGTCGCCTCTCGTCGACCCTGTCGCCTCCTCACCCTACCACACACCGTCGCCGGCCAGCCTCTCCCCCCCCTCGATGTGAGCCCGGCCGCTGCGCCCCCACCCCCCCTCTCCTCTCTTCCACAAGCACGAGCGAGCCGGCGACGTCAGATCGCGCGCGGGCACCGTCGTTCCCAACGCGCCCCCGGGGCCCTGCACCTCTGCCCCTCCCTCCCCGCAGCCGCGCCCGCGCGCGCTGCCCGCGACCCGCCGCCCAGCCCCTGCGCGTCGCTCGCGCATCGCCGTCCCGCCCGGTCTTTTGCCCCCTGCCGCCGCAGCGCCCCGGGCACGACCCCCTGTCGGACCCCTGTGCCGCTGACGATGGGCCCAGCCCCCTGACCCACTGACTGCTGGGGCCCAGCCCCAGTAAAACGTTTTAAAAAATAAAAATAATAATTAAACTACTTAATTATAAGTTAATTAATCCTGATATGTTAATTTAATTGAGTAGTTATGTGTTATAAACAGTAATTAATTAGTTATCACTAATTAACCTAACAGCCTATGACACGTGGGACCCACTGGTCCTGACGTCATGCTGACGTTCATGCTGACGTCAGCAAGACACTATTTCAGATAAGTTAATTTAAATAATTATTAAATTCCAGAAATTAATAAAAAAACTTTAGAAAATCATATAAAATAATCCGTAGCTCAGATGAAAATACTTTGTACATGAAAGTTGCTCAGAACGACGAGACGAATCTGAATACGCGTTCCGTTCGTCCGTCACGCGTCCCTAACTATCCGAACTTGCAACCGTTCCCTCTTATCCAAAGGGAGAAAATAGAGCTTTTGGACGTTTTAGACGTTTAGGGTTTAGGGCTAGGGTTTTAATTTGACCTTTAGTGTTTACTGTTTAGAATAGAGTTTCAGATGTTTTAAGTCCCGGGTTTAGGTTTACGACAATTTTCTAAAATCACAAAATTAAAAAGGGAAAATAGAGGTTTTGGACGTTTTAGACGTTTTTTAAGGTTTAGGTTAGGGTTAGATTTCAGAGTTTAGGGTTAGGTTTTTATGGTCTGAACCTTTCATGTTTAGTGTTTAGAATTGAGTTTCAGACGTTTATGTCTTGGGTTTGGGTTTTGGATAATTTTTTAAATTGACAAAATTCCAAAGGGAAAATAGAGTTTTTGGACGTTTTTGACGTTTTTAGGTTTAGGGCTAGGGTTTAGATTTTAGAGTTAGGGTTAGGTTTTATGGTTTGAACCTTTAGGGTTTACTGTTCGAATAGAGTTTCAGACGTTTTAAGTCCCCGGGTTTAGGGTTTAGACAATTTTTTAAAATCACAAAATTAAAAGGAAAATAGAGTTTTTGGACGTTTTAGACGTTTTTAAGGTTTAGGGCTAGGGTTTAGATTTCAGAGTTTAGGGTTAGGTTTTATGGTTTGAACCTTTAGTGTTACTGTTTAGAATAGAGTGTCAGACGTTTTAAGTCCTGGGTTTAGGGTTTCGGACAATTTTTTTAAACTGACAAAATTGCAAAGGGAAAATAGAGTTTTTGGACGTTTTAGACGTTTTTAGGGTTTAGGGCTAGGGTTTAGATTTTAGAGTTTAGGGTTAGGTTTTATGGTTTGAACCTTTGGTATTTAGTGTTTAAAATAGAGCGTCAGACGTTTTAAGTCCTGGGTTTAGGGTTTTGGACAATTTTTTAAATTGACAAAATTCCAAAGGGAAAATAGAGTTTTTGGACGTTTTAGACGTTTTTAGGGTTTAGGGCTATAGTTTAGATTTCAGAGTTTAGGGTTAGGTTTTATGGTTTGAACCTTTAGTGTTTACTATTTAGAATAGAGTTTCAGACATTTTAAGTCCTGGGTTTAGGGTTTCGGAAAAAAATTTAATATCACAAAATTCCATA
>JAAAXO010000328.1:240630-327474 GCA_011799875.1 Thinopyrum elongatum
TTGAAACTGAAAAATTGCCAAGGGAAATAGAGTTTTTGGACGTTTTAGACGTTTTTAGGGTTTAGGGCTAGGGTTTAGATTTCAGAGTTAGGGTTAGGTTTTATGGTTTGAACCTTTGGTATTTGTGTTTAAAATAGAGGTCAGACGTTTAAGTCCTGGGTTTAGGGTTTTGGACAATTTTTTAAATTACAAAATGCCAAAGGGAAAATAGAGTTTTTGGACGTTTTAGACGTTTTTAGGGTTTAGGGTATAGGGTTTAGATTCAGAGTTAGGGTTGGTTTTTTGGTTTTGGGAAAATAGAGTTTTTGGACGTTTTAGACGTTTTAGGGTTTAGGGCTAGGGTTTAGATTTCAGAGTTTAGGGTTAGGTTTTATGGTTTGAACCTTTAGTGGTTACTGTTTAGAATAGAGTTTCAGACGTTTTAAGTCCTGGGTTTAGGGTTTAGGACAATTTTTTAAAATCACAAAATTAAAAAGGGAAAATAGAGTTTTTGGACGTTTTAGACGTTTTTAGGGTTTAGGGCTAGGGTTTAGATTTCAGAGTTTAGGGTTAGGTTTTATGGTTTGCACCTTTAGTGTTTACTGTTTAGAATAGAGTGTCAGACGTTTTAAGTCCTGGGTTTAGGGTTTCGGACAATTTTTTAAATTGACAAAATTGCAAAGGGAAAATAGAGTTTTTTGACGTTTTAGACGTTTTTAGGGTTTAGGGTGTGACACCCCCGGCCCGATCGTGCACTAATCATACACGCAAATGCACACGATCAAGCCTAAGGACTCACGGGAAGATATCACAACACAACTCTAAAACATAAATAAAGTCATACAAGCTTTATATTACAAGCCAGGGGCCTCGAGGGCTCGAATACATAAGCTTGCGAACAAGCGTCAGCGGAAGCATCAGATATCTGAGTACAGATATGAAATAGAAACAAAAAGGCCTTTAGAAAGGTGGGGCAAAATAAAACACTACGATCGAAAGGCGCAGGCCTCCTGCCTGGGACCCTCCGATCCTACTCCTGGTCGTCAGTCAACTCATAGTAGTATCCATCCTCTGGGTAGTAGTAGTAGCGATCGTCGGCAGGGCAGCTGTCTCAGGGGCTCCGTCATCTTGGTCACGACAAACTGATATGGGGAGAAAAGGAAAACAAAGCAACCGTGAGTACTCAGAAGTACTCAGCAAGCAAGGATCTACACTACATATGCAACATTTTCAAGGGGAGGCTGTATATGTGGACTGGGCTGCAGAAATGCCAGAATAGAGAGAAGGCCTAGTCCTATCGAAGACTAGCATCTTCATCGGTCTTGCAGCAGTAGAAGAGAGTAGAACAGTACAATATAATGTAGTAGTATCATTAAGTCACAACCTCACCCAGAGATCCTTTCTCGACTCCCTGCGAGAAAGCAATCCCAGAGCCATAAAGTCATCAACCTCGCCCAGAGATCCCTTCTCGACTCCCTGCGAGAAGCAATCCCAGAGCCATACAGTATCTAGGTCTCGTCACAGGTATCCAGTTCTAGTTGTATCGATCGGGATACAACTCCGAGTGTCCTTTACCGTAGGACCGGCTATCGATAGAAATGTTCTTCCCTGCAGGGGTGCACCAACTTACCCATCACGCTCGCTTAACTCCGGCCGGACACACTTTCCTGGGTCATGCCCGGCCTCGGCCAAACAACACATCGCAACCCTACCTACGGCTCAGCAGAGAGGTCCCCGTCGGTCTACATCCTAAGCGCTCAGAGGTCTTGGGCCATCGCCTTGTGCACTCCGAGTCGTTGCGTGCAGGGGGAAGCCAGGCACCAGGGGGGCGCCGGTCCGTCCCGGCCGCAATGCTGAACTGGACGTCTGACAGAACTTTCGGCTGATGCTACGATGCAGAACGCCCATACTATGCCCACGTGATGGTTAGTGCTATCAGACCAGAGGCCTGCTCGGATCAAATATCCAAATCGTAAGTGGCCTAAGGGCTTGCGGAAAACGAGCAGAGACTCACGAAAGATGTGACCCCGTCGCCCCGTCTCGAGGACTTGCTGCAAGGGCTAAGAATGCCCAGCCGCACCTCGTATTCATCACTCGGGCACCATCCAGGTCAACCCGTCTCGTAAAAGACTGTCGGGAACTCAGGTCCACCTCTACTGGGTGGTACCGCCTGTCCCTTCAGTCCTGTAGTAAAAGTAACTTCCTCGGGTCCCCCTTCGGGGCCGACCCGTCTCTATCAAGGTTCAGCAGTAAAGTCACAGGTCTTCAATCCCGTTGATCGGGTCTTCTGATAATCCAGCGGGGCAACAAGGATCAAAGTGGGGTCCTCTAGTGGGTCTCTACCCATCCTATACTAAGCAGTTTAGGATATGCAGGTAAGTATCAATGGCAGGTTACAATAAACAGCCTATGCATTAGAATAGGAGCAAACAGTAACAGTAGCAAATTCTAATGCAAGCATGAGAATATAGAATGGGCGATATCGGGATGATCAAAGGGGGGGCTTGCCTGGTTGCTCGGCGGCAAGGGCAAGGTCTTCGATACTGGAACCAATCACCGGAGCTGCGTCGGCACCGGGCTCTATCAAGAGAGAAGAGGGGGAGGAAACAGTATAAATATAAAGCAAACAAGAGCAACACAAAGTACGACATGACAATGTGCAGTGCCTGGTGTGTCCTAACATATGGTTGCACATCACTGAGGAAGGAGGAATCCATCCGGGAATGTTTTCCCGGTTCCGGACATTTGTCAAACAGATGACCGGAGAGGAACGGTTGTATGTTCGGATAGTTAGAGACGTGTGGCGGACGAACGGACCGCGTATTCAGATTCATCTCGTCGTCCTGAGTAACTTTCATGTACAAAGTTTTTCGATGTGAGCTATGGATTAATTTATATGATTTATTAAAGTTTTATAGCATTTTAGGAATTATTTAAAACGTTGACTAAGTCAAATGGTCCAGTCAGCGCTGACTAGGTCAAAGTTGACCAGTCAACTGGGTCAAGGGGACCCACATGTCATAGTCATAATTTAACTAAAACAGGGTTAGTTAGCTTAACTAGATGATTAGGTTAACTAGGTTTAATTAGTTTAGCAAAGCAGAATTAATTAACTTAATTAATCCACTAATTAATTAATTATTTATATTATTTTAAACTATTTTTTTTTAAATAGGGGCACTGGGCCCCACTGGTCAGGCAGTGGCCGGACATGTCCGGGGCCACTGCCATGGCCACTGGACAATGTCCAGCAGGGGAGGGGCAGCGCCCGCGGCGCCAAAGGCCAGGCGGCGCCCGTAGGGCGGGCGAGGCCGTGAGGGGGCGGGGCGGCCAGGCCGCTGGTGGTCGCGGCCGGCGCCGGAGTTGCCGGGCCGGAGGCAGGGGCGGAGCGGTGGCGGGCACGAGCGGGGCAGGCGAGGCGGGGGTGAGCGCGTGCGCGGGCCAGAGGAGGCAAGCGGGCACCGTGGCCGGGCGGCGGCCAGAGCACGCCGAGGCGCGCCCGAGCGCGCGCGCGCGGCGGGGCAGCGGAGAGCGACGAGCGGGCAACGGGGGGAAGAGCGGGGCGGCGAGCGGCTCACTGGGGCTGAAGAGGGGCGACGGCGGTGTGGTTGGGGAGGCCGTTGAGGGGGGGGCGGCAGGGCCGTCCGACGTTGCGGGCGCGGGGCGCCGGAGGTGGCGTCGGGCGGCGTGGTCGGGAACGTCGCCTGCTGGGGCGGTCCGGTGGAAGAAGAAGGACGAGGACGGCGCCGGCGTCGGGGAGCGGGGCGGCGCGGTCGCCGGGGTCGCCGGCGTGACGGGGAGCGGCGGGCGGCGGCGGCCTCCTCCCGTCCCGATCCAATCGGGACAGAGGAGATGGGGGGGATTGGGGAGGGTGGGGGTGGGGCTAGGGTTCGGTCGTGGGGGGGATATGGCGATGGGGGGGCCCCAGTGAAGGCCTTGGCCCAGTTGGGCCGCCGGGGGGGGGGGGGGGTGGAAGAGGGGGGGTTTGCTCCTTTTTTTATTTTTCTGTTTTGCTTTTCTTTTATCTTTTCTTTTTGATTTAACCACAGCTCCTATTTAGCAAATAGTTAGGGCTCTATAGAATTTTGTAAACTTAGGAATTACTACAACAAATACTAGGCAATACCTACCACTACCAAAAATTGGTTTGGAGAAAATAGGAGCTCCCACAATTTTTATAATAATTAATATGCATTAATCCTTACTGTTTTAATTATGTTAGAGCCACCTAATTAATTTATTAATCGTTGGTTTCAATTTTAAAATAGTCTCTGCAATATTTGCCACTTAATGAACAATTTAGTTTTCATGTTGGTCAACTTTTATATTTCACTTTCATTTAAATTTGAATTTTGACTTAGGAGTTGAAAAGCATTATGATGCAAATGATGATCATGCACTGTTAATCATGCTGACTTGGCATTGTCAAAAGGGTGATTACTGTAGTTAACCACTGGGGGTGTTACAAATCTCCTCTACTAACAAGAATTCTCGTCCCGAGAATTAAGAAGTAGAAGGAAAAAGTTCGGGGTATTCCGCACGAAGATTATCCTCGCGTTCCCAAGTGGCTTCATCTTCAGTATGATTTGACCACTGCACTTTGAGGAACTTGGTAACCTTCTGACGGGTTCGACGTTCAGATTCATCGAGAATGCGGATCGGATGCTCCTTATAGGATAGATCATCATGCAACTCGAGCATTTCATGACCCACTGCTCGGTGTGGAGATTCCTTGAAGCATTTACGAAGTTGCGACACATGGAAGACATCGTGGATATGAGAGAATTGCGGCGGCAACTCCAATTTATATGCCACTTGACCACGTCTAGCAATAATGCGGAAAGGACCAATGTAGCGGGGAGCTAACTTGCCCTTGATTCCAAAACGGTGAGTGCCCTTCATAGGAGTGACACGTAGATAAACTTGATCACCAGGTTGATAAGTCAAACCCCATCGTTTGCGATCATAGTTGCTCTTCTGACAGTCCTGAGCTGCCTTGAGGTTTTCACGGACGATATGGACTTGTTCTTCGGCGTGTTGAATAATATCCGGCCCAACAAGAGGTCGTTCCCCAGTTTCTGACCAATTCAGAGGGGTTCGACACTTACGTCCATAGAGTACTTCAAAGGGGGCCATTTTCAGACTAGCTTGATAGCTGTTGTTATAAGAGAACTCGGCATACGGAAGAGATTCTTCCCACTTCTTGCCGAAAGAAATAACACAAGCTCGTAGCATGTCTTCAAGCACTTGGTTGACTCGTTCGACTTGGCCTTGGGATTGAGGATGATAAGCTGAACTCCAGGTGATATGAGTTCCCATAGCCTTTTGAAAACTTTCCCAGAAATGACCAGTGAATATGCTGCCACGGTCTGAACTGATCTCTTTCGGGATACCGTGGAGTGAAACAATTCTGGAGATATATAACTCTGCTAACTGACTAGCAGTGATCGTCTCCTTGACAGGCAGAAAGTGTGCAACTTTGGAGAGTTGGTCGACGACGACAAGAATAGCGTCGTGACCCTTCTGTGACCTGGGAAGTCCTGTAATGAAATCCATCTGAACCTTATCCCATTTCCATAGAGGAATAGGCAACGGTTGCAGGATTTCAGCAGGCTTCTGATGTTCTGCTTTAACGCGACGACACACATCACATTCAGCAACATAACGAGCAATGTCCTGCTTCATTCTAGACCACCAGTATCTTTGACGGAGATCACGATACATTTTGGTGCTACCCGGATGAATAGACAGTGGGGTATCATGGGCCTCCTTCATGACTTTGTCAGTCATAAGCTCGAAGCGAGGTACGACAATGCGGTCTCTGAAATACAAGGTTCCATCTTCAGACAGCGAGAAATCCCTGTACTTTTCAAGGTGAAGATCTTTCTTCATCAAATCAACTTCAGCATCTTTAGCTTGCGCATTCTTAACAGCTTTCTCAAGATCTGGTTGTATCACAAGGATATTAAGAGGACCCTGTGGAACAATACGCAGATTCAGCTTGCACAGTTCTTCAAAAAGACGAGGTTGAGCTCGCCTAACCATGAGGTTGTCGCAATAGGACTTGCGGCTTAAGGCATCAGCCATTACATTAGCCTTGCCAGGGGTATAAGAAATACCCAAATCATAGTCTGCAATGGTCTCCATCCATCTTTGCTGACGGAGGTTCAGAGATGGCTGAGTGAACAAGTACTTCAGACTTTTATGATCCGTGTATATCTCGCAACGATTACCGAGAAGGTAATGTCGCCACAACTGCAGTGCATAGATGACAGCAGCTAGTTCTAGATCATGTACCGGATAATTCTCTTCATGTGGGCGCAATTGATGAGAGCCATAAGCAATCACTTTACGCTCTTGCATTAGGATACAGCCTAATCCTTCACGGGATGCGTCACAATAGATCACGAAGTCTTTGCGAGAATCTGGAGGAGCAAGAACTGGAGCAGAAGTTAGCTTGTCTTTGAGTGTTTGAAAACTTTCCTGACATTTTTCTGTCCATTCAAACTTAACGCCCTTGTGAAGCAGATCAGTCAAAGGCTTAGCAATCTTTGAGAAATTCTCGACAAAACCACGGCAATAGCTTGCGAGGCCGAGAAAACTTCTCACTTGCTTGACGTTCTTCGGAGGAGTCCAGTCCAGAATAGCCTGAACTCGTTCTGGGTTAACGGCAATGCCATCCTTGGAAATCACATGGCCGAGGTATGCCACTTCAGACAACCAGAATTCACATTTAGAATATTTGGCATACAGTTGGTGTTCTCGAAGTCTTTCCAGTACCAGACGGAGGTGTTCGGCATGTTCTTCTTTATTCTTCGAATAAACCAGAATATCATCCAGATATACCACGACGAATTTGTCGAGATAATCGATGAAGATATAATTCATTAGACGGGAGAATGTGGCTGGAGCATTTGTTAAGCCAAATGACATAACAGTGTACTCATAAGAACCATAGCGAGTAACAAATGCAGTCTTCGGAATATCCTCTTCACGAACACGGATCTAATGGTAACCCAACCTCAAATCAAGTTTAGAGAATACCGATGATCGAGTAAGTTGATCATACAAATCATTGATCCGAGGAAGCGGATATTTATTCTGAATGGTGGCTTGGTTAATGGGCCGATAATCCTGAACCAATCGGTTAGTTCCATCCTTCTTCTTAACGAAGAGTGAAGGTGCTCCCCAAGCAGAGGAACTGGGGCGGATGAAACCTTTCTTAAGTGACGTGTCAATTTCTTCCTTAAGCTCAAGAAGATGATGCGGAGGCATCTTATAAGGACGCTTCGCAATAGGAGTAGTGCCTGGTTTCAAGTCAATGACAAACTCAGCAGCTCTAGCAGGGGGTATTCCTGGAAGTTCTTCTGGAAAGACGTCTTGAAAATCACGAACAACTGGAACGTCCTCGATGCCTTCAAGAGGTGAGGCATTCAATGCATTCAGAACATAAATCTGGCTCTGAGCATCCTGAGCTATTCGGGCTGAGTATTTGACTGTCTGGCCAGAAGGGTGAGTGAGCTGGACTTTCTTAGTGGCACAGTCAATCAAAGCATTGTGGGCGGTCAACCAGTCCATACCAAGAATGATGTCTATGTCGGAAGGTCCAAGAGCAATAAGGGAAGCAGAGAACATCAACCCTTCAATTTTGATCTGATTGTTGTGACTTACCATCTTGGTTTGCCACATGGAACAGGGAGTGATAATCTCTAATGGTGTGGGCAATAACTCTAGAGGTAGCTCATGTCGCTGAGCAAATTGTTGAGACACAAAGGAATGTGATGCTCCGGAATCAAAGAGAACAGAAGCTGTAACTGAATTAACTAACAGAGTTCCCATCACGATTTTTGGAGACTCACGAGCTTCTCCCATTTTGACGTTAGTGACCTGGCCTCGGTCCATAGCAGACATCCTGGCCTTACGATTTCTGCATCGATGGGTTCGATGGCCCTTCGTACGACCATCAGGGGGACATGGTGCATCCTGAGGAGAAGCCATAACATTAGGCGGTCCATCATGAACCGTTAGTTGTCTCGACGGTGAAGGCAGGCGAGGTGCAACATATGACGGCCTTGGGGTTGGAGCAGGTCGGTGGTAAACATTGTGTGGGATCCAGACTCGACGTTTCTGAACAGGCTGACCCGAAGATGAGCCTACTTCACGAGTGCACTTGAGCGACTCCTGGCATTCAGTCAGAGCTGTTTCAATTCGGAAAGATTTGCTGACAAGCGTTGCGAAGTCTGTGCAATCAAGGACTGCAAGTGCGAGTTTTATGTCAGTACGGAGTCCTTCACGGAATTTCTCCTGCTTGCGGGCGTCAGTGTCAATGTCATCCTCAGCATAGCGGGATAACTCGAGAAATTTCCTCTGATATTCATCCACAGTCATTGTGCCCTGTGTGAGTTTGCGAAACTGCTGCTTCTTCTGATCTATCAGACCTTGAGGAATGTACCGTGCACAAAAAGCTGACTGAAATTCCTGCCAAGTGGCTACTGTTTCTGCAGGCAACATACCCTTGTGGCTTTCCCACCATTGGGCAGCTGGACCCTTTAAGTGGAATGTCGCAAAGGTGACATAACTGGCAGGGGCAACATTAGCTGACTCCATCTCAAACAGGATGTCACGAAGCCAATCATCAGCATCCATAGGATTGGTGGAGTTGCGGAAAACGGATGGATTGAGGCGCACAAATTCTGGCAGAGTTATTGGAGCAGACTGTTGCTGAGCATTCTGAGTTGGAAACTGAGCCAACACTCCGGTCATAAACTGACGGTTGAGTTCAAACTGCTGCATCATTGCGGCAATATAGGGTGGAGGTGGAGGATCGTCAGCCATCCGGCCAAATCAACAGGGGCAGTTTAGCAAGTAAAACTGCATATGTATGGAATTATTCATGAAGTAACACGCACGACAGAAGGAAGTGCAATAGATACTTCATCATAGTCACACCAGACATTCAAATCCACACATAGTCTCGATTACGAACCGGCATTACGACAGCTGAAAAGAGAAGGCTAGACAACTAGGCAGCGCGCAGGCACGCGATATAGAAGTACACAACGAGACATAGCAAAGGCTACATCAACGTCGGAGAAAACTGACGGAGCGAGGAATCTGCAAGTGACAACACAGGGTGCCCTCGATAAAAGGATCCTGTAAGCAGAACCTGGCCCAAAATCTTGAAGCAAGGGGGGATATTTTCAGAACTCCGGGTGGATGTGATCACGAGAGCTTAATGTTGGAGTTAGTAAAATCATTTAACCCGAATAGAAGAGAGGTCAGAGTCCCAGAGTAAAGGTCGAGGAGTAAAAGATCCTAATACCACCCAATTGGCGACGTGGGCCCGTAAGCCACACAGCCAAGTTAGTAAAATAGTTTTCCGGTTTCTAGACTCAACTTCGGCCAAGGAGTTGGAAAGGGGATTCCTACAGGCAGTCGGCTCTGATACCAACTTGTGACGCCCCCGGCCCGATCGTGCACTAATCATACACGCAAATGCACACGATCAAGCCTAAGGACTCACGGGAAGATATCACAACACAACTCTAAAACATAAATAAAGTCATACAAGCTTTATATTACAAGCCAGGGGCCTCGAGGGCTCGAATACATAAGCTTGCGAACAAGCGTCAGCGGAAGCATCAGATATCTGAGTACAGATATGAAATAGAAACAGAAAGGCCTTTAGAAAGGCGGGGCAAAATAAAAAACTACGATCGAAAGGCGCAGGCCTCCTGCCTGGGACCCTCCGATCCTACTCCTGGTCGTCAGTCAACTCATAGTAGTATCCATCCTCTGGGTAGTAGTAGTAGCGATCATCGGCAGGGCAACTGTCTCAGGGGCTCCGTCATCTTGGTCACGACAAACTGATATGGGGAGAAAAGGAAAACAAAGCAACCGTGAGTACTCAGAAGTACTCAGCAAGCAAGGATCTACACTACATATGCAACATTTTCAAGGGGAGGCTGTATATGTGGACTGGGCTGCAGAAATGCCAGAATAGAGAGAATGCCTAGTCCTATCGAAGACTAGCATCTTCAGCGGTCTTGCAGCAGTAGAAGAGAGTAGAACAGTACAATATAATGTAGTAGTATCATTAAGTCTCAACCTCACCCAGAGATCCTTTCTCGACTCCCTGCGAGAAAGCAATCCCAGAGCCATAAAGTCATCAACCTCGCCCAGAGATCCCTTCTCGACTCCCTGCGAGAAGCAATCCCAGAGCCATACAGTATCCAGGTCTCGTCACAGGTATCCAGTTCTAGTTGTATCGATGTAACACCCCCTGTATTAAGCTACAGAGATCACCCTTTTGATGAGGCCATGTCATCATGATTAATAGTGCATAATCATCATTAGCATCATATTGCATTTCAACTCCTAAGTCAAATTCAAATTTAAATGAAAGTGGAATATAAAAGTTGTCCAACATAGAAACTAAAATGTCAGATAAATAACAAATATTCCAGAGGCTATTCTAAAATTGAAACCAACATCATTGGAATTGGATAAGTGACTCGAACAACCTCAAACAGTGGATGAAGATAATATTTAATAACCATTTATTAAATCTGAAATAAAACAGAAGCTGTAACTGAATTAACTAACAGAGTTCCCATCACGATTTTTGGAGACTCACGAGCTTCTCCCATTTTGACGTTAGTGACCTGGCCTCGGTCCATAGCAGACATCCTGGCCTTACGATTTCTGCATCGATGGGTTCGATGGCCCTTCGTACGACCATCAGGGGGACATGGTGCATCCTGAGGAGAAGCCATAACATTAGGCGGTCCATCATGAACCGTTAGTTGTCTCGACGGTGAAGGCAGGCGAGGTGCAACATATGACGGCCTTGGGGTTGGAGCAGGTCGGTGGTAAACATTGTGTGGGATCCAGACTCGACGTTTCTGAACAGGCTGACCCGAAGATGAGCCTACTTCACGAGTGCACTTGAGCGACTCCTGGCATTCAGTCAGAGCTGTTTCAATTCGGAAAGATTTGCTGACAAGCGTTGCGAAGTCTGTGCAATCAAGGACTGCAAGTGCGAGTTTTATGTCAGTACGGAGTCCTTCACGGAATTTCTCCTGCTTGCGGGCGTCAGTGTCAATGTCATCCTCAGCATAGCGGGATAACTCGAGAAATTTCCTCTGATATTCATCCACAGTCATTGTGCCCTGTGTGAGTTTGCGAAACTGCTGCTTCTTCTGATCTATCAGACCTTGAGGAATGTACCGTGCACGAAAAGCTGACTGAAATTCCTGCCAAGTGGCTACTGTTTCTGCAGGCAACATACCCTTGTGGCTTTCCCACCATTGGGCAGCTGGACCCTTTAAGTGGAATGTCGCAAAGGTGACATAACTGGCAGGGGCAACATTAGCTGACTCCATCTCAAACAGGATGTCACGAAGCCAATCATCAGCATCCATAGGATTGGTGGAGTTGCGGAAAACGGATGGATTGAGGGGCACAAATTCTGGCAGAGTTATTGGAGCAGACTGTTGCTGAGCATTCTGAGTTGGAAACTGAGCCAACACTCCGGTCATAAACTGACGGTTGAGTTCAAACTGCTGCATCATTGCGGCAATATAGGGTGGAGGTGGAGGATCGTCAGCCATCCGGCCAAATCAACAGGGGCAGTTTAGCAAGTAAAACTGCATATGTATGGAATTATTCATGAAGTAACACGCACGACAGAAGGAAGTGCAATAGATACTTCATCATAGTCACACCAGACATTCAAATCCACACATAGTCTCGATTACGAACCGGCATTACGACAGCTGAAAAGAGAAGGCTAGACAACTAGGCAGCGCGCAGGCACGCGATATAGAAGTACACAACGAGACATAGCAAAGGCTACATCAACGTCGGAGAAAACTGACGGAGCGAGGAATCTGCAAGTGACAACACAGGGTGCCCTCGATAAAAGGATCCTGTAAGCAGAACCTGGCCCAAAATCTTGAAGCAAGGGGGGATATTTTCAGAACTCCGGGTGGATGTGATCACGAGAGCTTAATGTTGGAGTTAGTAAAATCATTTAACCCGAATAGAAGAGAGGTCAGAGTCCCAGAGTAAAGGTCGAGGAGTAAAAGATCCTAATACCACCCAATTGGCGACGTGGGCCCGTAAGCCACACAGCCAAGTTAGTAAAATAGTTTTCCGGTTTCTAGACTCAACTTCGGCCAAGGAGTTGGAAAGGGGATTCCTACAGGCAGTCGGCTCTGATACCAACTTGTGACGCCCCCGGCCCAAGACTATATGGCGGATTCAGTCCAACCGACAACCGATTTCAATGAAGCTCAGGACCGCCGCCAACCGTTGAATGGTACTCTCCTTGTTAATTCGTACCAGCTTCTGTTTTATTGATATTCGGGAGCTCGCATTCAGTTCATGTCCCGAAGATTTGCATACAAACACGACATTAAATGTGAGGGCATGAACACTGCAAAGTAATAACCACCCCCGACCCCCCCCCCACGGGTCAATGTCCAAGACCCTCCATGGGTAAGGCACGACGTCCAACCGTTGAAATTGAAGGAAGGCTGGAGTTTCCACCTCCCCTTTCATACTAAAAGTCTTGTAGTAATCGACCTAATTCGCGGACTGTGGATTGGTTGAAGAGCGAGCAACTACTTCATAGTTGGCCCACAGATCGTCCATCTTCTACAACCCTTCTGATGAAATAATAAGCTACCAGGCTAAATCATTCCAAAATGCCGAGGCGAGACTTTATGCTCTTGAATGCTGTAAACGCTCACCACTTGAAGGCATCGAGAACATTCCAGTTGTTCGCGAATTTCCAAGGTGATTTTTCCCAGAAGCACTCCCGGGATACCCCTGCTCGAGCTGTCGAATTGTCAATCGACTTGAAACCAGGCACCACTCCGATCGCCAACGACCCTACAAGTGCCGTCCGCATGAACTCCTTGAACTAAGGAGTAAATCGACTCTTCACTTCGTAGGTTTCATTCGCTCCAAGTTCCTCCGCTTGGGGAGCACCTTCTCTCTTTTGGTCAGGAAAAGATGGATCAACCGATTGGCCCAGATTTACGCGTCCGATTAACCAATGCAACTATCCAGAACAAAGCTCCCTTCCCCGATAAACGTCTGTATGATCAACTGGCGGTTCATCAGTGTTCTATATACTCGACGTAAGGTGGGTACCACCAGATCCGTGTTTCGTGACAGAGGAATATCCCAAAGGACAGCATTCGTTAATCGATATGGCTCATACGAGTACCTGTCATGTCCAGTCGTTTTAACCAATGCTCCCGGCCACATCTGCCCGCCTGAATGAATTAAATTATTCATGAATAACCTTGACAAGTTCGTCGTGGTTTTTCCTTGGATGATATCCTAGTGCTCCAAGAACAAAGAGGAACATGCTGGAACATCTTCGACTTGTTCTGGAAAAACTATCGAGAGCATCACTATATGCTAAGTTGTTCCAAGTTGTGAATTCGGCTTTCCTACGAAGTACACCCTGGGCATGTCATCTCCAAGAGGTATTCCGTCACCCGACGAGGTTCAGCTATTCGTTGATTGGGCTCCTCCAAAGAAACGTCAAGCAGTCGAGTTTCTCGGACTCGCCAAGCTATTGCCGTCGATTTGTCGAGAACTTCTCCAATATCGCCAATGGCCCCCGTGACTAACCTCTTCATAAAGGCGTCAAGTTTCGATTTGACGGAAAAGAAGTGTTCAGGAACAGTTTCCAGACGCTCCAAAGACAAGCTGACTTCTTGCCCCAGTGCTTGCCCCTCCCTGATTCCCCGAGGATTTTGTCATCTATTTGATGCAATCCCGTCAAGGATTAGGCGGTGTCCCCTATGCAAGACCGTCAGGTAATTTCTTATGCTTCTCCGCGTCAATTGCGTCCCTCACTAAGAGAATTACCCAGTACATGACCCTTCGAGCGTGCTGCCGAATCCCCCCCGTCATCCATGCACTAAAACAGTGGCGAACATTAACCTTCTGCGTAATCGTTGCGAGATCTACAACACGATCATGCAAAGTCTGAAGTTATCGTGTTCACTCAGCCAGACCGACCCTCCGTCAACAGAGATGATGGATACCGTAGCGGATTTTAAACTTGGGTATCTTCTTAATACCCCTGCAAGGCTAATGTAATGGGGCCGATGCTTGAGCCGCAAAGTCTTATGCATCAACTCCAGTTGCACGAAGTCAACCTCGCTTATTCCGAATTTCAGAAAGCTAATCTCCCCTTGTTCCTCCTGGAGCACTCGCCCCTTCCCACTCCCTGAGGGTTCCTAAACAAAATGAACCTCCACATTTGTTGTCCTCAGGGTTCTCTTAATACCCGTTTCTAAACCCAATCTCGTGGACAGCATCAAGACCTGCAGGTTTATTACTCTCAAGCCCGACAGGGATATAATAATCGCTATCTCGCTGACGGAAGCCTCGTTCTTCAATATTGATGAACTGGCATAAACAATGTTCTTTAAGTCGTCGAGTGGTCCCTCTAAAGTAACCTGGGTATGACTCAGATGTCCATGCAGAAGCGCACGACACTCCGTTGTCTATTCATCCCGGCAGTACCAGATGTACCAAGACTCCGTCAAAGATCTGGTGGCAAACCATGAAGCAAGAACAGTGCTCGCATATGTGCTGATGTGATGTTTGCCGGTCGCGCAAGAGCAAACATCACAGTTCCCGCACTGAACTCTGCAACCAATTGCTGTTCCCTGAATTGAAATGACCATGTTGCAATGACGTTATCACTGGTTTCCCAAATCAACAGAAATGTAATGATGCTATTCTTGTCGTCATTGACCGACTTTCCAAAGTTGCTCAAATTTTCTAGCTCAAAGAGACAATCACTGCTAGTCAGCTCGCAACGCTCTACAGTTCCAGAATGTTTCACTTCAACGGTATTCCACTGGTTAATCATTCAGACCGTGGCAGCTTATTCACTTCAAGATCGGCAGTCACTTCCAAGAGCTATGGGAACTCATCTGGTCCTCAGCACCGCTTTTCACCCTCAGTCTCACGGTACAGTTTGAACGAGTGAACCAGTTCTCGAAGGAAGAACATCTTCGACTTGTGTCATACCTTCGGAAGGAAATGGAGAATCTCCTTCTCCCATATGCCGAATTCTCTTACATAACAGCTATCATCCAGTCTGAAGATGCCCCCTTTGAAGTATTGTACGGACGAACGGGCCGAACCCCTCTAAATTGGTCAGAAACGGGGAACTCCACCCCTCTTCCGGTCCGGATATTATCCAACTTGCCGAAGATCAAGTCGCGTTGTTCCGCGGGCATTTGAAGACTGCTCAGTCACGCAAAGAGTCCAGTATGACCGCAACCCAAAGATATGGTCTATCAACCTGGCGAAAAGGCTTATTCTTCGAGTCACACCGATGAAAGTACCACCGATTCGGGATCAAGGGCAAAGCTAGCTCCTCGCATAATTGGTCCTTTCCCTGTTCTTGAAAGCGTGTTAGAGGTGGCATCTCATTTGGAACTTCCACCGAACCTTTCTCAGTTTCACGATGTGTTCCAAACGTATCACACTCCGCCGCTGCTTCAAAGACCCTAAAAGTTAAAAAAAACATTAAAAATCCTCGGAGTAGATCACGAATTGCTTGAACTCACAGACCTCTCTTAGACAGAGCAATCCGGTCCGCAATTCTCGATCAAGCCGAGCGTCGCACACGTCCAGAAAGTTATCAAGTTCCTCAGGTTCAGTGTCAAACCATTCTGAGGATGAACCACTTGGAACGCGAGGATCGTCTTCGCGTAGAATACCCCACTTTTTTTCTTTCTACCTCCTAAATCTCGGGACGAGATTTTCTTTCTTGTAGTGGAGGAGATTTTGTAACACCCCCTGTAATTAAGCTAAACAGAGATCACCCTTTTTGATGAGCCCATGTCATCATGAGTAATATTGCATACCATCAGTAGCATCAATTGTCATCAAACTCCTAAGTCACAATTCAAATTAAATACGAAATTGGAATATAAAAGTTGTCCCACATAGAAACTAAAAGGTCAGAATAAATAACAATATTCCAGGCTATTCTAAAATTGAAAACCAACATCATTGGAATTGGGATAAGTGACTCGAACACCTCAAACAGTGGAATGAAGATAATATTATAACCATTTATTAAATCTGAAATAATATGGAATTTGTTTTGGGGGGGTCCAAACTAATTTTCCGTGTTAAGGAATAATGCCAATGGGTATGTATAATAGTCCATACCTTTTAAAAAACCTGCCGAAACATTACAGTAAGAAAAGAGATAAAGAAAAGAGAAAAGAACCGAACGGAAAAAGAAGCAACACCCCCCCCCCCCCGACTGGCCTCGGCCCAGCAACCACCCCGTGCGCCATGCCGGGCCAGCCGGCACCTACGTAGCCGGCCAACCCCCCCTGCCAAACCCTAACCCTACCCCCGATCCCGCCCCTCCCCCCTCCGCTCTCGCCTCCTCCCCCCCCCCCATCTGGATCGGGCGCCAGCGCCCCGATCACGTCCGCCTCCTCGTCGTACGTGCCCGCTCTCCGACGCCGCCCACACCGTCCCGCCTCCCCTCGCAGCCCCACCTTCCCGATCATCCAGATCGGGATCGGAGGATCGCGTGAACGACCTCCCGTCCCCGGGTCGCGGTCGACGACGCGCTCCGCTCGCCGTCGCCGTTGAGCCCGCCCCGCCCGGATCCCGCTCTCCTCGCCGGCCGGCTCCCTCGACTGCCCACCCCCTGCTCTCTGCTTCGCCTAACGCTCCCGACCGCTCTTCCTCCCCTCTCCTCTACGACCCACCTTTTCCATTATCTTGCTCCCTCTCTCTTCGTTGCCATCGTTCTTACTTCTCCTCCTATTTCCCGATCCTTCTCTTGCCTCCCCTTCTCCTGTTCTTCCTCATTCTACACTCACTCGGGCTCCCTCCGCCGGCCTCTTCCCTGGGGAGGTGACTCCCTGGGCCGTCCTACGGATCCTGTGAGGCCTCGTGCCTCTCCCCCCCCTCTTCTGCTCGCGCACGCGCCCGCGCTCCCTGGCTCCCTCGCCGCGCTCCCGCCTTTGCCTCCCGCCTTCTGTCTCAACTCCGCGCGCTCCCTCCCGCCCCCTGGCCTTCTCATCTCGTGCATCGCCGCTCGCTCCTCGCCGCCAACCTCTCCGCGTCCTGCCCCCCCCGCTTCGCCTCCTCGCGACCGCCTCCCGCTTGCCCCTCTCTCCAGCCACCAACCCTCGCTGCCCCCGCCCTCTTACCTCTCCATCCAACCTCTCCCTCCTTCCCCTCCTCCGTCCCTTCCTTTGTCCTGCTCCGTGCTCTCCCTCTTCCGCCTCCTCCCGTCGACCGTGCGCCCCCTTTTGGGCACCGGACATTTCCGTTTCCGAAAGGGTCACGCCCGGACGTGTCCGCCCCTGGGTGGCCACTGCCCAGTGGGGCCCTAACCCCTGTGACGCTGACGAATGGGCCCACGGCCTCAGAAACAGTTTTAAGAAAATAGACTAAAATAATCATTAAAATAATTAAAATAAGTTAATTAATTAATTAATTAATTAGTAATTAATCCTGATTAGGTTAATCTAATTAACTAATTAGTGTTATAACAAGTATCAGTAATTAATTAAGTAAACCGAATTAACCTACAGCCTATGACAGGTGGGGACCCACCCCTGTCAGGTGCCTGCTGACGTCATCAATGATGTCATGCTGACGTCATCATTTACTGTTTCGGATAATGTTGACTTAAATAATTAATTAAAATTTCCAGAAATTAAATAAAAATTTTGAAATCATATCTTTTAAACCGTAACTCCGATGAATATTTATACATGAAAAACTTGCCAGAACGACGATACGAACCGATACCCCAATCGGTATCATCCGTCAGACCGCCCGCCAGCTATGAGAAACGTTGAACAATTAAGAAAAAACCGGATTTCGATAAATGAATAGCGTCCAACTTTAATTAATAATCGAATAAATTCCTAAATAACTACTCGCTTAGTTAGGCCTGTATATCACCCCGGCATATCATCTAGACAGGCATGCATCCCGTTGCATTATTGCCGTGTTGTTTACTGTTTCTTTCCCCTCTCTCTTCGGTAGACTACGATACCGACGCATGCTGCTTGGTGCCTCGACCCGACTACGTTGTTGATACACCCTACTTGCCAGGGCAACCAGCAAGCCCCCCCTGATCACCAATAATCGCCTTTTCTCCCTCTATACTGCTTGCATTAGAGTATGTAGGCATGATACTGCTTTCGTTAATCCTATTCTGCTGCATAGCCTGTCATTGGTTGCTACTGTTGTTGATACCTTACCACCCTGCAATTCCTAAATGCCTAGTGTAGGATGCTAGTTTATCATCATTGGCCCCTCATTCTTGTCAGTCTCCTTGTGCTATCATACTATCGGGCCGGGAATCACTACTCGGGAGGTGATCCACGGTGTATACTATACATATATGCATCCTATCCAGATGGTGATAAATCTGGGTCGCTCGAAGAGTACCCGCAAGTGATTCCGGATTGGGGGCTGAAAGGACCGTTGTCCCACGGCCCTTTGTGTGATCTTTGTGGCGGAGCGACAGGCAGGTTGTAGACCACCTAGAGACAGTTGTGCCAGGCCCTGGTCGCGTTCGCGTTACTTCATAATAACACGCTTAACAGATTGGATATTTGATCTGAGTTGGCCACTGGCCTATACGCACTAACCAACTACGCGGGAGTATTGTATGGGTATCCCGGGGCGTCGTGGTATCGCTGAAGGCCCTCTTGACGTCAGCGACCGACGTCGGCGCCGTGTTGGACCGCGCTAACGGAACCGCCGTGATCTGCGTGTGGGTTGCTAGGTCTGCTCGCGGCCTGCGTACGCGCAACGTCAGCGAGCCGCACTGGGCGATGGCCCAACCCCAGAGTGCCTAGGGATTAAGTCCGTCGTGCTGACCTCTTCTGTTTACCTAGTTGGGGCTGCGACCGTGTTGTTCTTCCGAGGCCGGGCATGACCCAGAAAGTGTGTCCGGCCTAAGGGGATCGAGCGTGTTGGGGAATATGTTGTGCCCCCTGGCAGGGATTTATCTATTTCGAATAGCCGGTCCCGTAATAAAGGACTACCCTGAGTTGTATTCCACCTCATGACAACTAGAATGGAATACTTAATAAAACACAACCCGTACAGTGACCAATATAACCCGGTGGTCGCTCTCATCGCATGGTGGCGACGAGAGGATCGACTGGTAGGATTATGCTATACGTTGTTGTTTGGTTAACTTCCCAACTATCTCTTCTATTGCTTCACGATTGAGGCTGCCAGAAGCGGAGCTTCGACGACTACTATCCCCCCCCCTCCTATTCTGGCATTCTGGCAGTTCAGTCCACCGATATTGCCTCTTTACACATATACCATGCATATGTAGATAGATCCTTGCTTTCGAGTACTTTGATGATACTCACGGTTGCTTTCCCCCGCCTTTCCCCCTTTCCCTTCTGGGGTTGGTCGCAACCAATGTTGGAGAGCCCAGGAGCCAGACGCCACCGTTCGACGACTAACTACCAACCAGGGCGAGCTACTACTACGTCCAGGCGCCGCACCGGAGTAGTTGGAGGATCCAGGCATGACGGGCCCTGCGCCTGTTCTGATCTGTTTGTGTATCCCTGTTTGTGCTAGCCAGCTTATGGCACCTTGTTTAACCTATGTCTAGACTCAGATATTTTGGCTTCCGCTGACTCCTCTTTGGATCGAGCAGTTGTCGTCGAGCCTCGTGGCCCCTGCTTGTATAATGATGCTTGTAACTTATTATTTTATTAAGTTTGTTGTGATATCTTCCCGTGAGTCCCCTGATCTTGATCGTACAACGTTTGCGTGCTGATTAGTGTACTCGAAGCCGGGGCGCACAAATCGATCGGGAATACAACTCCGAGTGGGTCCTTTATTAACCGTAGTACCGGCTATCGATAGAAATGTTCTTTCCCGCAGGGGTTTCACAACCTTACCTCATCATCTCGCTTAATAACTCCGGCCGGACACACTTTCCGGGTCACCCGGCCTCTGCCATACAACGACATCGCCAAACCCTACTACGGCTCATCCCCGCATCGAGAGGTTCCCCGTCGGTCTAACCATCCTAAGCGCCAGAGTCTTGGCATCGCCTGTGCACTCCGAGTCTTGCTTGCAGGGGGAAGCCAGCACCAGGGGGGCGCCGTCCTCCGGCCTCAATGCTTGACTGGACTCTGACGAACTTTCGCTGATGCTACGATGCCGAACGCCCATACTATGCCACGTGATGTTAGTGCTATCAGACCGAGGCTGCTCGGATCAAAATATCCAAATCGAATGGCCTAAGGGCTTGCGGAAAAACGAGCAGCGACTCACGAAAGATGTACGGCCCCGTCGCCCCGTCTCGAGGAACTTCTGCAAGGGCTAAGAATGCCGCCGCGGCCTCGTATTCATCACTCGGGCACCATCCCGGTCAACCCCTCGTCGAAAAGACTGTTGCGGAAACTCGTTCCACCTCTCCTACTGGGGTGGTAACCCGCCTGTCCTTCCTTCCTGTAGGGTAAAATAACTTCCGCGGGTTCCCCCTTCGAGTCCGACCCGTCTTATCAAGGTTCAGCAGTAAAGTCACAGGTCTCAATCCGTTGATCGGTCTTCTGATAATCCCAAGCGGGGGCAACAAGGATCAAAAGTGGGGTCCTCTAGTGGGTCTCTAACCATCCTATACTAAGCATGTTTAGGATACAGCAGTAAGTATCAATGGTAGGTTACAAGCAACAGGCTATGCATCAGAATAGAGCAACAGTACGAGTAGCAAATTCTAAGCAAGCTGAGAGATATAGAATGGGCAATATCCGGGATGATCAAAGGGGGCTTGGCCTGTTTGCTCGTGCGGCAAGGGCCAAGGTCTTCGTACTGAACCAATCACCGGAGCTGCGTCGTCACCCGTGCTCCTTCGAGAGAGAAGAGGTGGAGGAAACAGTATAATATAAAGGCAAACGAGCACCCAAAGTACGACATGTACAATGTCAGGGAAGTGACGATTGCCTGGTGTGTCCTAACATTGGTGCACGTCCTCAGGGAAGGAGACTCCCTCCGGGAATGTTTTCCCGGTTCCGACAATTTGTCAAACAGATGACCGGGGAGGATCGTTTGTATGTTCGGATAGTTAGAGACTGTGGGGACAAACGGACCGCATATTCCAGATTCATCCTCGTCGTCCTGCGGGGGTGGGGGGGGGGGGGGGGGGGATACTTTCATGTACAAGTTTTTCGATGTTGGACTATGATTAATTTATATGCTTTATTAAAGTTTTATAGCATTTTAAGGAATTACTTAAAACTTGACTAAGTCAAATGGTCCGCAGTCAGCGCTGGACTAGTCAAATGGACCAGTCAACTGGGTCAAGGGACCACATGGTCATATGTCCTCATTTGTAACTAAAACAGGTAAGGTTACTTCACTGATGCTTAGGTTACTAGGTTTCATTAGTTTGCAAAGCGAATAATTACGTTAAGGAACCAGTAATTAATTAATTATTTTATTATTTTAAACTCATTTTTTTTGTAAATAGGGGCACTGGGCCCCACTGGTCGGCCAGTGGCCTGGACTATGGTCTGGGGCCACTGCATCCACTGACAATTATCCAGCAGGGGAGGCACGCCCGCCGTCGCCCAGGCCAGGCGGCGCTCCGTAGTGCGGCGAGCCGTGAGGGGGCGGGGTGGCCAGGCCGCCGGGGTCGCGGCCGGCGCCGGAGTTGCCGGGCCGGAGCGGGGCGGAGCGGTGGCGGTCACGAGCGGGGGCAGCGAGGCGGGGGTGAGCGGTGCGCGTCAAGCCAGAGGAGACACGCGGGCACCGCGGGGCCTGGCGGCGGCCAGAGCACCCGAGGCGCGCCCGAAGCTGCGCAGCGCGGCGGGGCAGTCTAGAGCGACGAGTGGGGCAAAGGTGGGGGAAGAGCTTGTGGCTGGCGAGCGGCTCACATGTGGCTTGAAGAAGGGCGACGGCGGTCTTGTTGGGGATGGCCGGTTGAAGGCTGCGGGCGGCAGGGCCGCCGACGTTGGCGGGCGCTGGGCGCCGGAGGCTGGCGTCGGGGGCGGGTCGGGAACTGCTTCCTGCTGTGGGCGTTCCTGGTGAGAAGAAGTGACGAGGACTGCGCCGTCGTCGGGGAAGCGTGGCCGGCGCGGTCGCCGTGAATCGCCGGGCGACGTTGGAGCGGCGGGCGGCGGCGGCCTTCCTCCCGTCCCGATCCAATCGTGACATTAGGAGATGGGGGGGGAGTGGGGGGTGGGATGGGCTAAGGGTTTTGGGGTCGTGGGGGGGGGGGAGTTATGGGGATGGTGGTGCGCCGCCATGGAGGCCCGTGGCCCGTTGTGGCCCTCGGTGGGGGGGGGGAAGAGGGGGGTTTGCTCCTTTTTTATTTTTCTGTTTTGCTTTCCTTTTTATATCCTTTCTTTTTATTTAACCACAGCTCCGATTAGCAATAGTTAGGGCTCTATATGAATTTTGTAAAACTTAGGAATTACCTCCAACAAATACTAGGCCATACCTCACCACTACCAAAAATTTGGTTTGGGTGAAAATAGGAGCTCCCACAATTTTTATAATAATAATTGCATTAATCCTTACTGTTTTAATTATGTTAGAGAGCCACCTAATTAATTTATTAATCGTTGGTTCAAGGTTAAGAATAGTCTCTGCAATATTTCCACTTAATGACAATTTAGTTTTCGATGTTGGTCACTTCTTTCTATTTCAAATTTCATTTAAATGTGAATTTGGACTTAGGAGTTTGAAATCATTATGAATGACAAATGATGATCATGCACTGTTAATCATGCTGACTTGGGCATTGTCAACAGGGTGATACTGTAGTTACCACTGGGGGTGTTTACAATAGGGCGAGGGTTTAGATTTTAGAGGGTTAGGGTAGGTTTCATTGTTTGAACCCTTTAGTGTTTACTGTTTAGAATAGAAGTGTCAAAACGTTTTAAGGTCCTGGTTTAGGGTTTCGGACAATTTTTTTAATTGACAAAATTGCAAAAAGGGGAAAAATAGAGTTTTTGGACGTTTTAGGTTTTTAGATGGCTAGGGTTTAGATCAGGCGTTAAGTTAAGGAGGTTTTTTATGGTTTGAACCTTTAGTATTTAGGGTTTAGAATAGAGTGTCTGACCTTTTATCCTGGGTTTTAGTTTCGGACAATTTTTTAAATTGACAAAATTCCAAGGGAAAATAGATTTTGGACGTTTTAGACGTTTTTAGGGTTTTAGGCTAGGTTTAGATTTTCAGAGTTAGGGTTTAGGTTTTAATGGTTTGAACCCTTTAGTGTTTACGTTTTAGAATAGAGTTTCAGACATTTTTACGATCCTGGGTTTAGGGTTTCGGAAAAATTTATATCCACAAAATTCCAATGGAAAATAGAGTTTTTGACGTTGTTATGACTTTTATGGTTTAGGGCTAGGGGTTTACATTTCAGAAGTTTAGGTTAAGGTTTATGGTTTGAACCTAGTGTTACTGTTTAGAATAGAGTTTCAGACGTTTTAAGTCCCGGTTGAGGGTTTAGACAATTTTTAAATCACAAAATAAAAAGGGAACATCGAGTTTTTGGACTTTTAGAGGTGTTTAGGTTTAGGGCTAGGGTTCGACACTTACGTCCATAGAGTAACTTCAAAGGCCATTTTCAGAACTACTTGATAGCTGTTGTTCTACGAAACTCGGCATCACGGAAGAGATTCTCCCCACTTTTGCCGAAGAATAACACAACTCGTAGCAATGGTCTTCAAGCACTTGGGTTGATAATCGTTCGACTGGCCCTTGGATGAGGATGATAAGCGGAACTCCGGTGATATGAGTTTCCCATAGCCTTTTGAAACTTGTCCCAGAAATGGACCAGTGAATATGCTGCACTGGTCTGAACGATCTCTTTCGGGATACCGTGGAGTTAACAATTCTGGAGATATATAACGCTGCTATGACTAGCATGATCGTCTCCTTGACAGCAAAAGTGTGCAACTTTTGGAGATTGGTCCGTACGACGACAAAATAGCGTCGTGACCCTTCTGTGACCTGGGAAGTCCTTAATGAATCCATCTGAACCTTATCCCATTTCCCATAGATAATGGCACGGTTGCAGATTTCGAGCAGTGCTTCTAGGATTCTCTGCTTTAACTCGACGACAACACATCACATCAGCAACATAAAGAGCAATGCTCCTGCTTCATTCTAGACCACCAGTATCTTTGACGGAGATCACGATACATTTTTGGTGTCACCCGATGAATCGAACAGTGGGTTCATGGCCTCCTTCGAACTTTGTCTAGTCATAGCTTCGAAGCGAAGTTACGACAATGATCGCGGTCGCTCTGAAATACAGGTTCCATCTCAGACAGCGAGAAATCCCTGTACTTTCAAGGTTAAATCTTTCTTCATCAAATCAACTTCAGCATCTTTGCTTGCGCATTCTTAAACATTCTCAGATCTGGTTTGTATCACAAGGATATTAATAGGACCCTGTGGAACATACGCACTTAGCTTGCACAGTTCTTCAAAAGACGAGGTTGAGCGCGCCTAACCATGAGTTTGTCGCATAGGACTTGCGCTTAAGGCATCAGCCATACAGTTAGCCTAGCCATGGTAATAATATACCCAATCATAGGTCTGCAATGGTTCTCCATCCATCTTTGCTGAACGGAGGGCTCAGAGATGGCTGAGTGTAAACAGTACTTCAGACTTTTATGATCCGTGTATTCTTGCAAACGATACCGAGAATGTATGTCTCCACAACTGCATGGTGCATATATGACATCAGTCTAGTTTCTAGAATCTGTACCGGATAATTCTTCTTCATGTGGGCGCATTGTGAGAGCCATAAGCAATCACTGTACGCTCTTGCATGAGAATACAGCCTAACCTTCACGGGATGCCATCCAATAGAATCACGAAGTCTTTGCGAGAGATCTGGAGGCGCAAGAACTGAGCAGAAGTTAGCTTGTCTTTGAGTGTTTGAAACTTTCCTGACAGTTTTCTGTCCATTCCAACTTAACGCCCTGGTGAAGCAGATCATCAAAGGCTTAGCAATCTTTGAGAAATTCTCGACAAATACCACGGCATAGCTTGCGAGGCCGAGAAAACTCTCACTTGCTTGACGTTCTCGAGGAGTCCGTCCAGAATAGCCTTAACAAACTCGTTCTGGGTACGGCAATGCCATCCTTGGAATCACATGGCCGCGGTATGCCATTCAGACACCAGAATGCACATTTAGAATATTTGGCTACGTTGTGTGGTTCGCGAAGTCTATTCGCCGTACCAGACGGAGGTTTCGCAAATGTTCTTCTTTCTTATTCTTCGAGCAACCTCAGAATATCATCCAGATAACCAAACACGACTTTTGTCGAGCATAATCGATGAGATAGAATTCATTGAGACGGGAGAATGTGGCTGGAGCATTTGTTAAGGGCAAATGACTGACAAGTGTAACTCATAAAACCATATCGAGTACAAATGCATTCTTCGGAATATCCTCGGTTCACGAACAGCGGATCTGATGTAACCCAACCTCAAATCAAGTTTAGCGAATAAACCGATATCGAGTAAGTTTTGATCATACAAAATCATTGATCCGAGGAAGCGGATATTTATCTGAATGGTGCTTGGTTAATGGGCCGATAATCCTGAACCAATTCGGTTAGTTTCCATCCTCTTCTTAAACGAAGAGTGAAGGTGCTCCCCAAGGCAGAGGAACTGGGGGCGGATGAAACCTTTCTTAAGTGACGTGGTCAATTTCTTCTTCCTAAGCTCAAGAAGATGAGGCTGAGGCATCTTTATAAGGACGCTTCGCAATAGAGTAGTGCCTGTTTCAAGTCAATGACAAACTCAAACAGCTCTAGCATGGGGTATTCCCTGAAGTTTTTCTGGAAAGAACGTCTTGAAAATCACGAACACTGGAACGTCTCGATGCCTTCAAAGGTGGGCATTCAATGCATTCAGAACATAAATCTGGCTCTTACATCCTGAGCTATTCGGGCTGAGGTCTTTGACTGTCTGGCCAGAAGGGTGAGTGAGCTGGACTTTCTTATGGCACATCAATCCAAACATTGTGGGCGGTCAACCATCCATACCGAGAATATGTCTAGGTCGGAAGTCCAGACATAAGGGAAGCAGAGAACATCAACCCTTCAATTTTGATCTGATGTTGTGACTTACCATCTTGTTTGCCCCTGGAAACAGGAGTGAATAAAATCCCCTTTCTATGGTGTGGCAATAACTCTAGAGGTAGCTCATGTCGCTGAGCAAATTGTTTAGCCAAGATGTGAATGTCCAGTTGGTATCAGAGCCGACTGCCTGTAGGAATCCCCCTTTCCAGTTCCTTGACCGAAGTTGAGTCTAGACAAAGAAAACCGTTTTACTAACTTGGCTGTGTGGCTTACGGGCCCACATTGCCAACTGGGTGGTATTAGGATCTTTTATTCCTCGTCTATACTCTGGGACTCTGATCTCTCTTCTACTCGGGTTAAATGAAGTTTACTAATGCCGACACTTAGGATCTCGTAAATTCTGTCTACCCGGAGAGCTGGATATCTGTGCGATTTCCCTGTCGATGATCTGATTAGTCTGATAATCATTTTCCTTTCCATTGTTTTGTTTAACCTTTCTCTCCGAGTTGTGTTAAACCTCTTATTGTCGTTTGACAAACCTGAATTTCTCCATTGTTTTGTTTAACCTTTCTCTCCGAGTTGTGTTAAACCTCTTATTGTCGTTTGACAAACCTGAATTTCCTCTGTTTCAGATGGACCGTTTGTTTCCACCGCGTCCTACGACACAGCTTCTGCTTCGCACTTGGGCTCGTAATACCCCTGGGTTTCCAGCTGTCCTGATCGCTCTCATGACCAGACTTGGCTACCGTTGGTACCCTGAGTACTTGGTTTATGAGGATTACCGCGAGTTCAACCAGGAACAGTACTATGCTGAAGTTCGGATTTATGATCAGCAGAACAACTCAGACACCGAGCTACACCTTTTTCACGGATTAGGCGTGACGATTGAGATGGCAGTCCATGATGCCGCCTACTCCGCTGTCGCACGTCTACGAGGGGAGCACAATGCTATCTTGGATGACTCCGAGTTCCGCTACATTCCGTATGCCCCTGCTGGAGATGCTACCGGATACTACACGGCTATCTGTGCCCCGTACGAGCCTCGTCGCTACGACCCGCGCGTTCTGATTCAGTGCACTCAGGCTCTGGATCGCATTGTTCGGGCTCTTGCCGTCGAGTTGGTTGCCACTCGAGCACGTCTCTACGATGCTATGACGCAGTTGCTGCCCGCTGTCCGTGCAGGGATACATCCGGAGCACATCCTTTATCCGCGCAGGACTCAGATGTATGCTGGTATTGACTGGCCTACTGTTGGAGGTCACACACCGACACGTGGACCTCTTCTTACAGCTCGAGACCGGGTTCTGCATCAGAGTGCACATGGAGCACAGGATCTTTCCGCGACGAACATTCATCGTCCGCACTCGCAGCTACCCCGATACAGTGGTTCTCTCCGACGTTGATGTAGCCTTTGCTATCTCTCGTTGTGTACTTCCTTACCGCGTGCCTGCGCGCCGCCTAGTATGTCTAGCTTTTGATTTGCGCCGTTATGCTGTCCGCTTGTACCCGACGTTGTGTATGGATCTGTATGTCTTAATCGACTACTGTTATGTATCTATAACACTGCTTGGAGTATTGTCGTGTTACATCATGCTTGTCACTAAGCACTCGCGCTTGCTTTTACTAAACTACCCCCTGTTGTAAATTAGCAGGATGGTTAGACCCGCTGGTCGTGGTCGTGGCCGTGGTGCCAACGATCCACCACCGCCGAACTATATGGCTGGAATGATGCAGCAATTTGAACTGCAACGTCAGTTCGTGCAAGGGATCATGGATCAGTTTCCTCGTCCCAATATGAACCAGTATCCGGGCCCAGGGACCCTGCAGGACTTTATGCGCCTCAACCCAACCGTCTACCGCGGCTCAACTCAGCCCCTGGATGCGGATGACTGGCTTCGCGACATCACCTATGAGTTGGAATCTGGTGGCGTTGCCTCTGCAAACTATGTCACCTTCGCCTCCTTCTTTCTCAAGGGCCCCGCTGCTCAATGGTGGGACAGCCACAGGCGCACTCAACCAGCTGGCACAGTCATCACTTGGCCGGATTTCCAAGCTGCCTTCCGTGCCCGTTTCATTCCCCAGGGAATCATGGACCGGAAGAAGCAAGAGTTCCGCAACCTCACCCAGGGCAACAAGACAGTGGAAGCTTATCAGCGGGAGTTTTTGGAATTATCCCGCTATGCTGAAGAAGACATTCCCACTGATGCTCGCCGTCAGGAAAGGTTTCGCGAAGGACTTCAAGCTGACATCAAGCTAGCGCTCCTTGTGCATGAATTTGATAATTTCTCCATCTTGGTGAACAAGGCTATCCAGGTCGAGACTGGTCTGCAGACACACCAGGGATCTCTTAGGCGCAACCGTGACACTGGTTCATCTTCGAGCCAGCCTGCACAGAAGCGTCGGATCTGGATTCCAAACAGCGTGTACCGTCCAGCTGCACCTGCTCCAAGACGGTCCTATACTGCACCACGCCTGCCTCCACCACCTAGGCAGCCAGGACTTCCAGCTCCACCACCCCGAGCTCCTGCTCCTAATCCCAATGATAGTCTGTGCTACAAGTGTGGGCAGCCAGGTCATTTTTCCAGGAACTGCATTCAGAACCAGAACCAACTGGCACTTCCTGCAACTGGCCGTAGGAACAATCAGCCTCGCAACAACAATGCCAAGACTTATGGGCGTATTCAAGCCAACCACACCGATTTCAATGAAGCTCAGGACCAGCCTGCCACCGTGATGGGTACTCTCCTTGTTAATTCAGTACCAGCTTCTGTTTTATTTGATTCGGGAGCATCGCATTCATTCATGTCCGAAGAATTTGCATACAAACACGACATTAAATGTGAGGTCATGAACACTGCAATAGTAATACACACCCCCGCGGGTCAATGTCAAACCTCCATGGGTAGCAACGACGTCACCGTTGAAATTGAAGGGCTGGAGTTTCACGCCTCCCCTTTCATACTAAAGTCTTGTAATATCGACCTCATTCTCGGAATGGATTGGTTGAAAGCGCATACTGCTTCTATAGTTTGCGCCACGAAGATCGTCCATCTTCTACACCCTTCTGAAGAAATAATAAGCTACCAGGCTCAAATCATCCAAAATGCCGAGGCGAGACTTTATGCCTTGAATGCGTTAAACGCATCACCACTTGAAGGCATCAAGAACATTCCAGTTGTTCGCGAATTCCAAGGTGTTTTCCCAGAAGAACTCCCAGGGATACCCCCTGCTCGAGCTGTCGAATTTGTCATCGACTTGAAACCAGGCACCACTCCTATCGCCAAGCGACCCTACAAGATGCCGCCGCATGAACTCCTTGAACTTAAGGAGGAAATCGACGCTTCACTTCGTAAGGGTTTCATTCGCCCAAGTTCCTCCGCTTGGGGAGCACCTTCTCTCTTTGTCAGGAAGAAGGATGGATCAAACCGATTGGTCCAAGATTACCGTCCTATTAACCAAGCAACTATCCAGAACAAATATCCCCTTCCCCGGATAAACGATCTGTATGATCAACTGGCGGGTTCATCAGTGTTCTCTAAACTCGACTTAAGGTTGGGTTACCACCAGATCCGTGTTCGTGAAGAGGATATCCCAAAGACCGCCTTCGTTACTCGATATGGCTCATACGAGTACACTGTCATGTCATTCGGTTTAACCAATGCTCCCGCCACAATCTCCCGCCTGATGAATTATATATTCATGGAATACCTTGACAAGTTCGTCGTGGTTTACTTGGATGATATCCTAGTATACTCCAAGAACAAAGAGGAACATGCTGAACATCTTCGACTTGTTCTGGAAAAACTTCGAGAGCATCAACTATATGCTAAGTTTTCCAAGTGTGAATTCTGGCTTCCCGAAGTAACATACCTTGGGCATGTCATCTCCAAGGATGGTATTGCCGTCAACCCCGAGCGAGTTCAGGCTATTCTTGATTGGGCTCCTCCAAAGAACGTCAAGCAAGTTCGAAGTTTTCTCGGACTCGCCAGCTATTGCCGTCGATTTGTCGAGAACTTCTCCAAGATCGCCAAGCCCCTGACTAACCTGCTTCATAAAGGCGTCAAGTTCGATTGGACGGAAAAGTGTCAGGAAAGTTTCCAGACGCTCAAAGACAAGCTGACTTCTGCCCCAGTGCTTGCCCCTCCTGATTCCCAGAGGGATTTTGTCATCTATTGTGATGCATCCCGTCAAGGATTAGGCGGTGTCCTAATGCAAGACCGCAGAGTAATTGCTTATGCTTCGCGTCAATTGCGTCCGCACGAAGAGAATTACCCAGTACATGACCTCGAGCTTGCTGCCGTCATCCATGCATGTAACACCCCCTATATTAAGCTACAGAGATCACCCTTTTGATGAGGCCATGTCATCATGATTAATAGTGCATAATCATCATTAGCATCATGTTGCATTTCAACTCCTAAGTCAAATTCAAATTTAAATGAAAGTGGGATATAAAAGTTGTCCAACATAGAAACTAAAATGTCAGATAAATAACAAATATTCCAGAGGCTATTCTAAAATTGAAACCAACATCATTGGAATTGGATAAGTGACTCGAACAACCTCAAACAGTGGATAAAGATAATATTTAATAACCATTTATTAAATCTGAAATAAATATGGAATTATGTTTTGTCCAAACTAATTTTAGGTGTTAAGGAATAATGCACTGGTATTTATGAAATAGGTCACACTTTTTACAAAAACCATTTGGGGCCTAAACATTTAACAGTAGAGAAAAGAGAATAAAGAAAAGGGAAAAGAAACAGAAAAACAAAAGAAAAGAAAAGGCCCCCCTGGCCAACTGGGCCAGGCGGCCCAGCTGGCCGACCCACCTGGCCCAACTGGCCGGCCCAGCCCCATCCCCTGCCTTATCCCCATGGGGGGGGAAACCCTAACCAGCCACCCCCCACTTCCCCCCTCTCCCGATATATCCCCCCCTCTCCCCCGATTGGATCGGGATCGAGAGGTGGAGGTCGCCGCGACGCCCCGACCCTGCCGCCCGACGCCGCCCCGTTGCCATTGCCGTTGGACGCCGTCGCCGGAGCGCTCCCCCGCCGGCCTGCTTCTCCTCTCCGCCGTCGTCCCCGTCTTCCTCCTCGCGCTCCACTGCCCCGTCCCTACGCTCCCTCGGTGAGGCCCCCGGTCCTCCTCTCTCGCTCGCCTGCCGCGCTCCCGCCGCGCCCACCGTTGCTCCGCTCCGGCCGTGACCACGCCTCGCGCGCTCCGGCCCCGCGCTCACCGCGGTCGGGCCGTGCCCTGGCCATGCGCCGCGCCGTCCGGCCGTGCCCGTCGCCCAGCGGTCACCGCGCCCAGCGCCTCGCCCCGCTGAGGCCTCTCTGCCTCGCCGGCCCCTACTCACTACCCCGCGCGCTGCCTGCGCCTCACCCTCGCCTACCTCTGCCGCCAGTCCCACCTCGCCCCTCTACGCCGCCTCCGGCCACCGGTCCTCCCCCCCCCGCGGCTCCAGCCGCGCCGTGGCCGCCGGCCGCGCACCCTCGCGGCCATCTCCCGCGACCGGCGATGGCGCCCTGGCGCGCCCCATCGCCCGTGCCCGTTCGAGCGGGTTCGCCCGCCCGTTACCCGTACCCAGCGCCCGTTAAGTCCCCCTGGCCCATTGACATGTGGGGCCCAGCCCCAGAACGTTTTAATAAAAAGGAAATAAAAATAAAAATAAAAATAATAAAAATAATTAATTAATTAGTTAATTAATCCTGATTAGGTTAATTTAACTAACTAATTAGTGTTAATTAAACAGTAATATAATTAGTTAACCCTAATTAATTTAACAGTCTATGACAGGTGGGACCCACCCTGTCAGGGCGCCTGCTGACATCAGCATGATGTCATGCTGACATCATCGCAGCACTGTTTCGGATAATGTTGAATTAAATAATTAATTAAAATTTCAGAAATTAATAAAAACTTTAGAAAATCATATCTTTTAAACCGTAACTCCGATGAAAATATTTTATACATGAAACTTGCTCAGAACGACGATACGAACCC
Source organism: Thinopyrum elongatum (assembly GCA_011799875.1). NCBI lineage: Eukaryota > Viridiplantae > Streptophyta > Magnoliopsida > Poales > Poaceae > Thinopyrum > Thinopyrum elongatum. The sequence continues at coordinate 272,730 of JAAAXO010000328.1, forward strand.
GGATACGCCCTCGGTATCTCCGTCAGACGCCCGCAGCTATGAGAACGTTGAACAATTAGACCGATTTCGATAAATGAATAGTGTCCAACTTTAATTAAATAAATCCGAATAAATTCCTAAATTAACTAAATCGCTTAGTTAGGCTGTATATCACCCCGGCATATCATTTAGACATGTCATGCATCCCTGTTGCATTATTGCCGTGTGTTTACTGTTTCTTCCCCCTCTTCTCTTCGGTAGACTACGAGACCGACGCAGCTGCTGGTGCCTCGACCGACTACGTTGTTGACGACCCCTACTTGCCAGAGCAACCAGGCAAGCCCCCCCCACTTGATCACCAGATATCGCCTATTCTCCTCTATACTGCTTGCATTAGAGTAGTGTAGCATGTTACTGCTTTCCGTTAATCCTAGTCTGATGCATAGCCTGACACTGTTGCTACATCTGTTGATACCTTACCTGCAATCCTAAATGCCTAGTGTAGGATGCTAGTTTATCATCATTGGCCCTGCATTCTTGTCAGTCTGCCTTGCTATACTATCGGGCCGTGATCACTCGGGAGGTGATCACGGGTTAAACTATACATATATACATACTATACAAATGGTGACTAAAGTCGGGTCGGCTCGAAGAGTACCCGCGAGTGATTCACGGATTGGGAGCTGAAAGGACCTTTGTCCCAACGGCCCTTTGAGTGGATCTTTGTGGCGGAGCGACAGGGCAGGTTGAGACCACCTAGGAGACAGGTGGGCCAAGCCCTGGTCGGCGTTCGCGTTTACTTCATAATAACACGCTTAACGAGATTGGATATTTGATCTGAGTCTGGCCACTGGCCTATACGCACTAACCAACTACGCGGGAGTAGTTATGGGTATCCCGGCGTCGTGGTATCAGCTGAAGCCTTCTTGACGTCAGCGACTGAGCGGCGCGCGCCGTGTTGGACCGCGCTAACGTAACCGCCGTGATCGTGTGGGTTGCTAGGTCTGCTCGCGGCCGCGTACGCAACGTGCAGGAGCGCACTGGGCGATGGGCCCAGACCCCAGAGTGCCTAGGATTAGTCCGGCGTGCTGACCTCTCTGTTGAGCCTAGGTGGGGCTGCGACGTGTGGATCTTCCGAGGCCGGGCATGACCCAGGAAAGTGTGTCCGGCCAAAGGGGATCGAGCGTGTTGTGGAATATGTGGTGCACCCCTGCAGGGAAGTTTATCTATTCGAATAGCCGTGTCCCTCGGTAAAAGGACGACCCGGAGTTGTATTCCGACCTCATGACAACTAGAAATGGATACTTAATAAAACACACCCTTACAAGTGACAGATATAACCCGGTGGTCGCTCTCTCGCATGGTGGCGACGAGAGGATCGACGGGTAGGATTATGCTATACGTTGTTGTTTGGTTAACTTCCAACTAATCTCTTCTATTGCTTCACGATGGAGGCTGCCAGAAGCGTAGTCTTCGACAGGACTAGCTATCCCCCTCTTATTCTGGCATTCTGCAGTTCAGTCCACCGATATTGCCTCTTTACACATATACCATGCATATGTAGTATAGATCCTTGCTTGCGAGTACTTTGGATGAGTACTCACGGTTGCTTTCCCCCTCCTTTCCCCCTTTCCCTTCTGGCTGGTTGTCGCAACCAGATGTTGGAGCCCAGGAGCCAGACGCCACCTTCGACGACTACTACCACCAGGGCGGAGCCTACTACTACGTCCAGGACGCCGACGACCAGGAGTAGTTAGGAGGATCCCAGGCAGGAGGCCCTGCGCCTGTTCGATCTGTTGTATCCCTGTTTGTGCTAGCCATCTTATGGCACCTTGTTTAACCTATGTCTATACTCAGATATTGTTGCTTCCGCTGACTCCTCTTTGATCGAGCATTTGTATTCGAGCCCTCGTGGCCCCTGGCTTGTATTATGATGCTTGTATGACTTATTTATGTTTTAGAGTTGTGTTGTGATATCTTCCCGTGAGTCCCTGATCTTGATCGTACACGTTTGCGTGCATGATTAGTGTACGATCGAGCCGGGGGCGCCACAATCGATCGGGATACAACTCCGAGTGTCCTTTACCGTAGGACCGGCTATCGATAGAAATGTTCTTCCCTGCAGGGGTGCACCAACTTACCCATCATGCTCGCTTAACTCCGGCCGGACACACTTTCCTGGGTCATGCCCGGCCTCGGCCATACAACACATCGCAACCCTACCTACGGCTCAGCAGAGAGGTCCCCGTCGGTCTACATCCTAAGCGCTCAGAGGTCTTGGGCCATCGCCCTGTGCACTCCGAGTCGTTGCGTGCAGGGGGAAGCCAGGCACCAGGGGGGCGCCGGTCCGTCCCGGCCGCAATGCTGAACTGGACGTCTGACAGAACTTTCGGCTGATGCTACGATGCAGAACGCCCATACTATGCCCACGTGATGGTTAGTGCTATCAGACCAGAGGCCTGCTCGGATCAAATATCCAAATCGTAAGTGGCCTAAGGGCTTGCGGAAAACGAGCAGAGACTCACGAAAGATGTGACCCCGTCGCCCCGTCTCGAGGACTTGCTGCAAGGGCTAAGAATGCCCGGCCGCGCCTCGTATTCATCACTCGGGCACCATCCAGGTCAACCCGTCTCGTAAAAGACTGTCGGGAACTCAGGTCCACCTCTACTGGGTGGTACCGCCTGTCCCTTCAGTCCTGTAGTAAAAGTAACTTCCTCGGGTCCCCCTTCGGGGCCGACCCGTCTCTATCAAGGTTCAGCAGTAAAGTCACAGGTCTTCAATCCCGTTGATCGGGTCTTCTGATAATCCAGCGGGGCAACAAGGATCAAAGTGGGGTCCTCTAGTGGGTCTCTAACCATCCTATACTAAGCAGTTTAGGATAAGCAGGTAAGTATCAATGGTAGGTTACAATAAACAGGCTATGCATCAGAATAGGAGCAAACAGTAACAGTAGCAAATTCTAATGCAAGCATGAGAATATAGAATGGGCAATATCGGGATGATCAAAGGGGGGGGCTTGCCTGGTTGCTCGGCGGCAAGGGCCAGGTCTTCGGTACTGGAACCAATCACCGGAGCTGCGTCGGCACCGGGCTCTATCGAGAGAGAAGAGGGGGAGGAAACAGTATAAATATAAAGCAAACAAGAGCAACACAAAGTACGACATGACAATGTGCAGTGCCGGGTGTGTCCTAACATATGGTTGCACGTCACTCAGGAAGGAGGAATCCATCCGGGAATGTTTTCCCGGTTCCGGACATTTGTCAAACAGATGACCGGAGAGGAACGGTTGTATGTTCGGATAGTTAGAGACGTGTGGCGGACAAACGGACCGCATATTCAGATTCATCTCGTCGTCCTGAGTAACTTTCATGTACAAAGTTTTTCGATGTGAGCTATGGATTAATTTATATGATTTATTAAAGTTTTATAGCATTTTAGGAATTACTTAAAACGTTGACTAAGTCAAATGGTCCAGTCAGCGCTGACTAGGTCAAAGTTGACCAGTCAACTGGGTCAAGGGGACCCACATGTCATAGTCATAATTTAACTAAAACAGGGTTAGTTAGCTTAACTAGATGATTAGGTTAACTAGGTTTAATTAGTTTAGCAAAGCAGAATTAATTAACTTAATTAATCCAGTAATTAATTAATTATTTATATTATTTTAAACTATTTTTTTTTAAATAGGGGCACTGGGCCCCACTGGTCAGGCAGTGGCCGGACATGTCTGGGGCCACTGCCATGGCCACTGGACAATGTCCAGCAGGGGAGGGGCAGCGCCCGCGGCGCCAGAGGCCAGGCGGCGCCCGTAGGGCGGGCGAGGCCGTGAGGGGGCGGGGTGGCCAGGCCGCCGGTGGTCGCGGCCGGCGCCGGAGTTGCCGGGCCGGAGGCAGGGGCGGAGCGGTGGCGGGCACGAGCGGGGCAGGCGAGGCGGGGGTGAGCGCGTGCGCGGGCCAGAGGAGGCAAGCGGGCACCGCGGCCGGGCGGCGGCCAGAGCACGCCGAGGCGCGCCCGAGCGCGCGCGCGGCGGGGCAGCGGAGAGCGACGAGTGGGCAAAGGGGGGAAGAGCGGGGCGGCGAGCGGCTCACATGGGGCTGAAGAGGGGGCGACGGCGGTGGTGGTTGGGGAGGCCGTTGAGGCGGCGGGCGGCAGGGCCGGCCGACGGTGCGGGCGCGGGGCGCCGGAGCTGGCGTCGGGCGGCGGGGTCGGGAACGGCTCCTGCTGGGGGCGGTCCGGTGGAGAAGAAGGACGAGGACGGGCGCCGGCGTCGGGGAGCGTGGCGGCGCGGTCGCCGGGATCGCCGGGCGACGGTGGAGCGGCGGGCGGCGGCGGCCTCCTCCCGTCACATCCATCGCGGACAGAGGAGATGGGGGGGAGTGGGGGGGGGGTGGTGGGGCTAGGGTGGTGTTGGTGTGGGGGGGGGGGAGATATGGGGATGGGGGTGCGCCGGCCAGGGAGGCCGTGGCCCAGTTGGGCCGCCGGGGGGGGGGGGGGAAGAGGGGGGTTTGCTCCTTTTTTTATTTTTCTGTTTTGCTTTTCTTTTATCCTTTTCTTTTTATTTAACCACAGCTCCTATTTAGCAAATAGTTAGGGCTCTATATGAATTTTGTAAAACTTAGGAATTACTCCAACAAATACTAGGCAATACCTACCACTACCAAAAATTGGTTTGGTGAAAATAGGAGCTCCCACAATTTTTATAATAATTAATATGCATTAATCCTTACTGTTTTAATTATGTTAGAGCCACCTAATTAATTTATTAATCGTTGGTTTCAATTTTAGAATAGTCTCTGCAATATTTGCCACTTAATGAACAATTTAGTTTTCATGTTGGTCAACTTTTATATTTCACTTTCATTTAAATTTGAATTTTGACTTAGGAGTTGAAAAGCATTATGATGCAAATGATGATCATGCACTGTTAATCATGCTGACTTGGCATTGTCAAAAGGGTGATTACTGTAGTTAACCACTGGGGGTGTTACATAGGGCTAGGGTTTAGATTTTAGAGTTTAGGGTTAGGTTTCATGGTTTGAACCTTTAGTGTTTACTGTTTAGAATAGAGTGTCAAACGTTTTAAGTCCTGGGTTTAGGGTTTCGGACAATTTTTTAAATTGACAAAATTGCAAAGGGAAAATAGAGTTTTTGGACGTTTTTAGGGTTTAGGGCTAGGGTTTAGATTTCAGAGTTTAGGGTTAGGTTTTATGGTTTGAACCTTTAGTGTTTACTGTTTAGAATAGAGTTTCAGACGTTTTAAGTCCCGGGTTTAGGGTTTAGGACAATTTTTTAAAATCACAAAATAAAAAAGGGAAAATCGAGTTTTTGGACGTTTTAGATGTTTTTAGGGTTTAGGGCTAGGGTTCGACACTTACGTCCATAGAGTACTTCAAAGGGGGCCATTTTCAGACTAGCTTGATAGCTGTTGTTATAAGAGAACTCGGCATACGGAAGAGATTCTTCCCACTTCTTGCCGAAAGAAATAACACAAGCTCGTAGCATGTCTTCAAGCACTTGGTTGACTCGTTCGACTTGGCCTTGGGATTGAGGATGATAAGCTGAACTCCGGGTGATATGAGTTCCCATAGCCTTTTGAAAACTTTCCCAGAAATGACCAGTGAATATGCTGCCACGGTCTGAACTGATCTCTTTCGGGATACCGTGGAGTGAAACAATTCTGGAGATATATAACTCTGCTAACTGACTAGCAGTGATCGTCTCCTTGACAGGCAGAAAGTGTGCAACTTTGGAGAGTTGGTCGACGACGACAAGAATAGCGTCGTGACCCTTCTGTGACCTGGGAAGTCCTGTAATGAAATCCATCTGAACCTTATCCCATTTCCATAGAGGAATAGGCAACGGTTGCAGGATTTCAGCAGGCTTCTGATGTTCTGCTTTAACGCGACGACACACATCACATTCAGCAACATAACGAGCAATGTCCTGCTTCATTCTAGACCACCAGTATCTTTGACGGAGATCACGATACATTTTGGTGCTACCCGGATGAATAGACAGTGGGGTATCATGGGCCTCCTTCATGACTTTGTCAGTCATAAGCTCGAAGCGAGGTACGACAATGCGGTCTCTGAAATACAAGGTTCCATCTTCAGACAGCGAGAAATCCCTGTACTTTTCAAGGTGAAGATCTTTCTTCATCAAATCAACTTCAGCATCTTTAGCTTGCGCATTCTTAACAGCATTCTCAAGATCTGGTTGTATCACAAGGATATTAAGAGGACCCTGTGGAACAATACGCAGATTCAGCTTGCACAGTTCTTCAAAAAGACGAGGTTGAGCTCGCCTAACCATGAGGTTGTCGCAATAGGACTTGCGGCTTAAGGCATCAGCCATTACATTAGCCTTGCCAGGGGTATAAGAAATACCCAAATCATAGTCTGCAATGGTCTCCATCCATCTTTGCTGACGGAGGTTCAGAGATGGCTGAGTGAACAAGTACTTCAGACTTTTATGATCCGTGTATATCTTGCAACGATTACCGAGAAGGTAATGTCGCCACAACTGCAGTGCATAGATGACAGCAGCTAGTTCTAGATCATGTACCGGATAATTCTCTTCATGTGGGCGCAATTGATGAGAGCCATAAGCAATCACTTTACGCTCTTGCATTAGGATACAGCCTAATCCTTCACGGGATGCGTCACAATAGATCACGAAGTCTTTGCGAGAATCTGGAGGAGCAAGAACTGGAGCAGAAGTTAGCTTGTCTTTGAGTGTTTGAAAACTTTCCTGACATTTTTCTGTCCATTCAAACTTAACGCCCTTGTGAAGCAGATCAGTCAAAGGCTTAGCAATCTTTGAGAAATTCTCGACAAAACCACGGCAATAGCTTGCGAGGCCGAGAAAACTTCTCACTTGCTTGACGTTCTTCGGAGGAGTCCAGTCCAGAATAGCCTGAACTCGTTCTGGGTTAACGGCAATGCCATCCTTGGAAATCACATGGCCGAGGTATGCCACTTCAGACAACCAGAATTCACATTTAGAATATTTGGCATACAGTTGGTGTTCTCGAAGTCTTTCCAGTACCAGACGGAGGTGTTCGGCATGTTCTTCTTTATTCTTCGAATAAACCAGAATATCATCCAGATAAACCACGACGAATTTGTCGAGATAATCGATGAAGATATAATTCATTAGACGGGAGAATGTGGCTGGAGCATTTGTTAAGCCAAATGACATGACAGTGTACTCATAAGAACCATAGCGAGTAACAAATGCAGTCTTCGGAATATCCTCTTCACGAACACGGATCTGATGGTAACCCAACCTCAAATCAAGTTTAGAGAATACCGATGATCGAGTAAGTTGATCATACAAATCATTGATCCGAGGAAGCGGATATTTATTCTGAATGGTGGCTTGGTTAATGGGCCGATAATCCTGAACCAATCGGTTAGTTCCATCCTTCTTCTTAACGAAGAGTGAAGGTGCTCCCCAAGCAGAGGAACTGGGGCGGATGAAACCTTTCTTAAGTGACGTGTCAATTTCTTCCTTAAGCTCAAGAAGATGATGCGGAGGCATCTTATAAGGACGCTTCGCAATAGGAGTAGTGCCTGGTTTCAAGTCAATGACAAACTCAACAGCTCTAGCAGGGGGTATTCCTGGAAGTTCTTCTGGAAAGACGTCTTGAAAATCACGAACAACTGGAACGTCCTCGATGCCTTCAAGAGGTGAGGCATTCAATGCATTCAGAACATAAATCTGGCTCTTAGCATCCTGAGCTATTCGGGCTGAGTATTTGACTGTCTGGCCAGAAGGGTGAGTGAGCTGGACTTTCTTAGTGGCACAGTCAATCAAAGCATTGTGGGCGGTCAACCAGTCCATACCGAGAATGATGTCTATGTCGGAAGGTCCAAGAGCAATAAGGGAAGCAGAGAACATCAACCCTTCAATTTTGATCTGATTGTTGTGACTTACCATCTTGGTTTGCCACCTGGAACAGGGAGTGATAATCTCTAATGGTGTGGGCAATAACTCTAGAGGTAGCTCATGTCGCTGAGCAAATTGTTGAGACACAAAGGAATGTGATGCTCCGGAATCAAAGAGAACAGAAGCTGTAACTGAATTAACTAACAGAGTTCCCATCACGATTTTTGGAGACTCACGAGCTTCTCCCATTTTGACGTTAGTGACCTGGCCTCGGTCCATAGCAGACATCCTGGCCTTACGATTTCTGCATCGATGGGTTCGATGGCCCTTCGTACGACCATCAGGGGGACATGGTGCATCCTGAGGAGAAGCCATAACATTAGGCGGTCCATCATGAACCGTTAGTTGTCTCGACGGTGAAGGCAGGCGAGGTGCAACATATGACGGCCTTGGGGTTGGAGCAGGTCGGTGGTAAACATTGTGTGGGATCCAGACTCGACGTTTCTGAACAGGCTGACCCGAAGATGAGCCTACTTCACGAGTGCACTTGAGCGACTCCTGGCATTCAGTCAGAGCTGTTTCAATTCGGAAAGATTTGCTGACAAGCGTTGCGAAGTCTGTGCAATCAAGGACTGCAAGTGCGAGTTTTATGTCAGTACGGAGTCCTTCACGGAATTTCTCCTGCTTGCGGGCGTCAGTGTCAATGTCATCCTCAGCATAGCGGGATAACTCGAGAAATTTCCTCTGATATTCATCCACAGTCATTGTGCCCTGTGTGAGTTTGCGAAACTGCTGCTTCTTCTGATCTATCAGACCTTGAGGAATGTACCGTGCACAAAAAGCTGACTGAAATTCCTGCCAAGTGGCTACTGTTTCTGCAGGCAACATACCCTTGTGGCTTTCCCACCATTGGGCAGCTGGACCCTTTAAGTGGAATGTCGCAAAGGTGACATAACTGGCAGGGGCAACATTAGCTGACTCCATCTCAAACAGGATGTCACGAAGCCAATCATCAGCATCCATAGGATTGGTGGAGTTGCGGAAAACGGATGGATTGAGGCGCACAAATTCTGGCAGAGTTATTGGAGCAGACTGTTGCTGAGCATTCTGAGTTGGAAACTGAGCCAACACTCCGGTCATAAACTGACGGTTGAGTTCAAACTGCTGCATCATTGCGGCAATATAGGGTGGAGGTGGAGGATCGTCAGCCATCCGGCCAAATCAACAGGGGCAGTTTAGCAAGTAAAACTGCATATGTATGGAATTATTCATGAAGTAACACGCACGACAGAAGGAAGTGCAATAGATACTTCATCATAGTCACACCAGACATTCAAATCCACACATAGTCTCGATTACGAACCGGCATTACGACAGCTGAAAAGAGAAGGCTAGACAACTAGGCAGCGCGCAGGCACGCGATATAGAAGTACACAACGAGACATAGCAAAGGCTACATCAACGTCGGAGAAAACTGACGGAGCGAGGAATCTGCAAGTGACAACACAGGGTGCCCTCGATAAAAGGATCCTGTAAGCAGAACCTGGCCCAAAATCTTGAAGCAAGGGGGGATATTTTCAGAACTCCGGGTGGATGTGATCACGAGAGCTTAATGTTGGAGTTAGTAAAATCATTTAACCCGAATAGAAGAGAGGTCAGAGTCCCAGAGTAAAGGTCGAGGAGTAAAAGATCCTAATACCACCCAATTGGCGACGTGGGCCCGTAAGCCACACAGCCAAGTTAGTAAAATAGTTTTCCGGTTTCTAGACTCAACTTCGGCCAAGGAGTTGGAAAGGGGATTCCTACAGGCAGTCGGCTCTGATACCAACTTGTGACGCCCCCGGCCCGATCGTGCACTAATCATACACGCAAATGCACACGATCAAGCCTAAGGACTCACGGGAAGATATCACAACACAACTCTAAAACATAAATAAAGTCATACTAGCTTTATATTACAAGCCAGGGGCCTCGAGGGCTCGAATACATAAGCTTGCGAACAAGCGTCAGCGGAAGCATCAGATATCTGAGTACAGATATGAAATAGAAACAGAAAGGCCTTTAGAAAGGCGGGGCAAAATAAAAAACTACGATCAAAAGGCGCAGGCCTCCTGCCTGGGACCCTCCGATCCTACTCCTGGTCGTCAGTCAACTCATAGTAGTATCCATCCTCTGGGTAGTAGTAGTAGCGATCGTCGGCAGGGCAACTGTCTCAGGGGCTCCGTCATCTTGGTCACGACAAACGGATATGGGGAGAAAAGGAAAACAAAGCAACCGTGAGTACTCAGAAGTACTCAGCAAGCAAGGATCTACACTACATATGCAACATTTTCAAGGGGAGGCTGTATATGTGGACTGGGCTGCAGAAATGCCAGAATAGAGAGAAGGCCTAGTCCTATCGAAGACTAGCATCTTCAGCGGTCTTGCAGCAGTAGAAGAGAGTAGAACAGTACAATATAATGTAGTAGTATCATTAAGTCTCAACCTCACCCAGAGATCCTTTCTCGACTCCCTGCGAGAAAGCAATCCCAGAGCCATAAAGTCATCAACCTCGCCCAGAGATCCCTTCTCGACTCCCTGCGAGAAGCAATCCCAGAGCCATACAGTATCCAGGTCTCGTCACAGGTATCCAGTTCTAGTTGTATCGATCGGGATACAACTCCGAGTGTCCTTTACCGTAGGACCGGCTATCGATAGAAATGTTCTTCCCTGCAGGGGTGCACCAACTTACCCATCACGCTCGCTTAACTCCGGCCGGACACACTTTCCTGGGTCATGCCCGGCCTCGGCCATACAACACATCGCAACCCTACCTACGGCTCAGCAGAGAGGTCCCCGTCGGTCTACATCCTAAGCGCTCAGAGGTCTTGGGCCATCGCCCTGTGCACTCCGAGTCGTTGCGTGCAGGGGGAAGCCAGGCACCAGGGGGGCGCCGGTCCGTCCCGGCCGCAATGCTGAACTGGACGTCTGACAGAACTTTCGGCTGATGCTACGATGCAGAACGCCCATACTATGCCCACGTGATGGTTAGTGCTATCAGACCAGAGGCCTGCTCGGATCAAATATCCAAATCGTAAGTGGCCTAAGGGCTTGCGGAAAACGAGCAGAGACTCACGAAAGATGTGACCCCGTCGCCCCGTCTCGAGGACTTGCTGCAAGGGCTAAGAATGCCCGGCCGCGCCTCGTATTCATCACTCGGGCACCATCCAGGTCAACCCGTCTCGTAAAAGACTGTCGGGAACTCAGGTCCACCTCTACTGGGTGGTACCGCCTGTCCCTTCAGTCCTGTAGTAAAAGTAACTTCCTCGGGTCCCCCTTCGGGGCCGACCCGTCTCTATCAAGGTTCAGCAGTAAAGTCACAGGTCTTCAATCCCGTTGATCGGGTCTTCTGATAATCCAGCGGGGCAACAAGGATCAAAGTGGGGTCCTCTAGTGGGTCTCTACCCATCCTATACTAAGCAGTTTAGGATAAGCAGGTAAGTATCAATGGCAGGTTACAATAAACAGGCTATGCATCAGAATAGGAGCAAACAGTAACAGTAGCAAATTCTAATGCAAGCATGAGAATATAGAATGGGCGATATCGGGATGATCAAAGGGGGGGGCTTGCCTGGTTGCTCGGCGGCAAGGGCAAGGTCTTCGGTACTGGAACCAATCACCGGAGCTGCGTCGGCACCGGGCTCTATCGAGAGAGAAGAGGGGGAGGAAACAGTATAAATATAAAGCAAACAAGAGCAACACAAAGTACGACATGACAATGTGCAGTGCCGGGTGTGTCCTAACATATGGTTGCACGTCACTCAGGAAGGAGGAATCCATCCGGGAATGTTTTCCCGGTTCCGGACATTTGTCAAACAGATGACCGGAGAGGAACGGTTGTATGTTCGGATAGTTAGAGACGTGTGGCGGACGAACGGACCGCGTATTCAGATTCATCTCGTCGTCCTGAGTAACTTTCATGTACAAAGTTTTTCGATGTGAGCTATGGATTAATTTATATGATTTATTAAAGTTTTATAGCATTTTAGGAATTACTTAAAACGTTGACTAAGTCAAATGGTCCAGTCAGCGCTGACTAGGTCAAAGTTGACCAGTCAACTGGGTCAAGGGGACCCACATGTCATAGTCATAATTTAACTAAAACAGGGTTAGTTAGCTTAACTAGATGATTAGGTTAACTAGGTTTAATTAGTTTAGCAAAGCAGAATTAATTAACTTAATTAATCCAGTAATTAATTAACTATTTATATTATTTTAAACTATTTTTTTTTTAAATAGGGGCACTGGGCCCCACTGGTCAGGCAGTGGCCGGACATGTCTGGGGCCACTGCCATGGCCACTGGACAATGTCCAGCAGGGGAGGGGCAGCGCCCGCGGCGCCAGAGGCCAGGCGGCGCCCGTAGGGCGGGCAAGGCCGTGAGGGGGCGGGGTGGCCAGGCCGCCGGTGGTCGCGGCCGGCGCCGGAGTTGCCGGGCCGGAGGCAGGGGCGAAGCGGTGGCGGGCACGAGCGGGGCAGGCGAGGCGGGGGTGAGCGCGTGCGCGGGCCAAAGGAGGCAAGCGGGCACCGCGGCCGGGCGGCGGCCAGAGCACGCCGAGGCGCGCCCGAGCGCGCGCGCGCGGCGGGGCAGCGGAGAGCGACGAGTGGGCAACGGGGGGAAGAGCGGGGCGGCGAGCGGCTCACATGGGGCTGAAGAGGGGGCGACGGCGGTGGTGGTTGGGGAGGCCGTTGAGGCGGCGGGCGGCAGGGCCGGCCGACGGTGCGGGCGCGGGGCGCCGGAGCTGGCGTCGGGCGGCGGGGTCGGGAACGGCTCCTGCTGGGGGCGGTCCGGTGGAGAAGAAGGACGAGGACGGGCGCCGGCGTCGGGGAGCGGGGCGGCGCGGTCGCCGGGATCGCCGGGCGACGGTGGAGCGGCGGGCGGCGGCGGCCTCCTCCCGTCCCGATCCAATCGGGACAGAGGAGAATGGGGGGAGTGGGGAGGGGTGGGGTGGGGCTAGGGTTTGGTCGGTGGGGGAGATATGGGGATGGGGTGCGCGGCCAGGGAGGCCGTGGCCCATTGGGCCGCCGGGGGGGGGAAGAGGGGGGTTTGCTCCTTTTTTTATTTTTCTGTTTTGCTTTTCTTTTATCCTTTTCTTTTTATTTAACCACAGCTCCTATTGCAAATAGTTGGGCTCTATATGAATTTTGTAAAACTTAGGAATTACTCCCACAAAATACTAGGCATACCTACCACTACCAAAAATTGGTTTGGAGAAAATAGGAGCTCCCACAATTTTTATAATAATTAATATGCATTAATCCTTACTGTTTTAATTATGTTAGAGCCACCTAATTATTTATTAATCGTTGGTTTCAATTTTAGAATAGTCTCTGCAATATTTGCCACTTAATGACAATTTAGTTTTCATGTTGGTCAACTTTTATATTTCACTTTCATTTAAATTTGAATTTTGACTTAGGAGTTGAAAAGCATTATGATGCAAATGATGATCATGCACTGTTAATCATGCTGACTTGGCATTGTCAAAAGGGTGATTACTGTAGTTACCACTGGGGGGTTGTTACATAGGGCTAGGTTTAGATTTAGAGTTTAGGGTTAGTTTTATGGTTTGAACCTTTAGTGTTTACTGTTTAGAATAGAGTGTCAGACGTTTTAAGTCCTGGGTTTAGGGTTTCGGACAATTTTTTAAATTGACAAAATTGCAAAGGGAAAATAGAGTTTTTGGACGTTTTTAGGGTTTAGGGCTAGGGTTTAGATTTCAGAGTTTAGGGTTAGGTTTTATGGTTTGAACCTTTAGTATTTAGGGTTTAGAATAGAGTGTCAGACATTTTAAGTCCTGGGTTTAGGGTTTCGGACAATTTTTTAAATTGACAAAATTCCAAAGGGAAAATAGAGTTTTTGGACGTTTTAGACGTTTTTAGGGTTTAGGGCTAGGGTTTAGATTTCAGAGTTTAGGGTTAGGTTTTATGGTTTGAACCTTTAGTGTTTACTGTTTAGAATAGAGTTTCAGACATTTTAAGTCCTGGGTTTAGGGTTTCGGAAAAAAATTTAATATCACAAAATTCCAATGGGAAAATAGAGTTTTTGGACGTTTTAGACGTTTTAGGGTTTAGGGCTAGGGTTTAGATTTCAGAGTTTAGGGTTAGGTTTTATGGTTTGAACCTTTAGTGTTTACTGTTTAGAATAGAGTTTCAGACGTTTTAAGTCCCGGGTTTAGGGTTTAGGACAATTTTTTAAAATCACAAAATAAAAAAGGGAAAATCGAGTTTTTGGACGTTTTAGATGTTTTTAGGGTTTAGGGCTAGGGTTTAGATTTCAGAGTTTAGGGTTAGGTTTTATGGTTTGAACCTTTAGTGTTTACTGTTTAGAATAGAGTGTCAGATGTTTTAAGTCCTGGGTTTAGGGTTTCGGACAATTTTTTAAATTGACAAAATTGCAAAGGGAAAATAGAGTTTTTGGACGTTGTAGACGTTTTTAGGGTTTAGGGCTAGTGTTTAGATTTTAGAGTTTAGGGTTAGGTTTTCTGGTTTGAAACTTTGGTGTTTAGTGTTTAGAATAGAGTGTCAGACATTTTAAGTCCTGGGTTTAGGGTTTTGGACAATTTTTTAAATTGACAAAATTCCAAAGGGAAAATAGAGTTTCTGGACGTTTTAGACGTTTTTAGGGTTTAGGGCTAGTGTTTAGATTTCAGAGTTTAGGGTTAGGTTTTATGGTTTGAACCTTCAGTGTTTACTGTTTAGAATAGAGTTTCAGACATTTTAAGTCCTGGGTTTAGGGTTTCGGAAAAAAATTTAATATCACAAAATTCCAAAGGGAAAATAGAGTTTTTGGACGTTTTAGACGTTTTAGGGTTTAGGGCTAGGGTTTAGATTTCAGAGTTTAGGGTTAGGTTTTATGGTTTGAACCTTTAGTGTTTACTGTTTAGAATAGAGTGTCAGACGTTTTAAGTCCTGGGTTTAGGGTTTCGGACAATTTTATAAATTGACAAAATTGCAAAGGGAAAATAGAGTTTTTGGACGTTTGAGACGTTTTTAGGGTTTAGGGCTAGGGTTTAGATTTCAGAGTTTAGGGTTAGGTTTTATGGTTTGAACCTTTAGTGTTTAGGGTTTAGAATAGAGTGTCAGACATTTTAAGTCATGGGTTTAGGGTTTCGGACAATTTTTAAAATTGACAAAATTCCAAAGGGAAAATAGAGTTTTTGGACGTTTTAGACGTTTTTAGGGTTTAGGGCTAGGGTTTAGATTTCAGAGTTTAGGGTTAGGTTTTACGGTTTGAACCTTTAGTGTTTACTGTTTAGAATAGAGTGTCAGCCGTTTTAAGTCCTGGGTTTAGGGTTTAGGAGAATTTTTCAAAATCACTAAATTCCAAAGGGAAAATAGAGTTTTTGGACGTTTTAGACGTTTTAGGGTTTAGGGCTAGGCTTTTGATTTGAACCTTTAGTGTTTGCTGTTTAGAATAATGTTTCAGATGTTTTAAGTCCCGGGTTTAGGTTTACGACAATTTTCTAAAATCACAAAATTCCAAAGGGAAAATAGAGTTTTTGGACGTTTATAGGGTTTAGGGCTAGGGTTTAGATTTCAGAGTTTAGGGTTAGGTTTTATGGTTTGAACCTTTGGTGTTTAGTGTTTAGAATTGAGTTTCAGGCGTTTTAAGTCCCGGGTTTAGGGTTTAGGACAATTTTTTAAAATCACAAAATTAAAAAGGGAAAATAGAGTTTTTGGATGTTTTAGATGTTTTTAGGGTTTAGGGCTAGGGTTTAGATTTCAGAGTTTAGGGTTAGGTTTTATGGTTTAAACCTTTAGTGTTTACTGTTTAGAACATAGAGTTTCGGACGTTTAAGTCAGGGGGGGGGGGGTGGGGGGGGGGAGGGGGGGGGGGGGGGGGTGGGTTTACGTTTGGACATTTTTTAAAATCACAAATTCCAAAGGGAAAATAGAGTTTTGGACGTTTTAGCGTTTTAGGTTTAGGGTAGGGTTAGATTTCAGAGTTTAGGGTTAGGTTTTATGGTTTGAACCTTTAGTGTTTACTGTTTAGAATAGAGTTTCGACAGTTTTAAGTCCGGGTTTAGGGTTTAGGACAATTTTTAAAATCACAAAATTCCAAAGGGAAAATAGATTTTTTGGACTTTTTAGATGTTTTAGGTTTAGGGCTAGGGTTAGATTTCAGAGTTTAGGTTAGGTTTTATGGTTGAACCTTTAGTGTTTATGTTTAGAATAGAGTTTCAGACGTTTTAGTCCGGGTTTAGGGTTTAGGACTTTTTTAAAATCACTAAATTCCAAGAAAATAGAGTTTTTGGACGTTTTACGTTTTAGGGTTTAGGGCTAGGTTTAGATTCAGTTTAGGTTAGGTTTTATGGTTGAACCTTTAGTGTTTACTTTTAGAATAAGTGTCAGACGTTTTAAGTCCGGTTTAGGGTTTAGGACAATTTTTTAAAATCATAAATTCCAAAGGGAAAATAGAGTTTTTGGACGTTTTAGAGTTTTAGGGTTTAGGGCTATGTTGATTTCCAAGTTTAGGGTTAGGTTTTATGGTTTGAACCTTTAGTGTTTACTGTTTAGAATAGAGTTTCGGACGTTTTAAGTCCTGGTTTAGGTTTTGGACAATTTTTTAAAATCACAAAATTCCAAAGGAAAATAGAGTTTTTGGTTTTTAGACGTTTTTGGGTTTAGGCTAGGTTTAGATTCAGAGTTAGTTAGGTTTTATTTTTGAACCTTTAGTGTTTACTGTTTAGAATAGTGTTTTAGGGTTTAGGACAATTTTTTAAAATCACTAATTCCAAAGGAAAATAGAGTTTTTGGACGTTTTAACTTTTTAGGGTTTAGGGCTAGGGTTTAGATTTCAGAGTTTAGTGAGGTTTTATGGTTTGAACCTTTAGTGTTTTAACTATTTTAGAATAGAGTGTCAGACATTTTAAGTGCTGGGTTTAGGGTTTCGGACAATTTTTTAAATTGACAAAATTCCAAAGGGAAAATAGAGTTTTTGGACGTTTTAGACGTTTTTAGGGTTTAGGGCTAGGGTTTAGATTTTAGAGTTTAGGGTTAGGTTTTATGGTTTGAACCTTTAGTGTTTACTGTTTAGAATAGAGTTTCAGACATTTTAAGTCCTGGGTTTAGGGTTTCGGAAAAAAATTTAATATCCCAAAATTCCAATGGAAAATAGAGTTTTTGGACGTTTTAGACGTTTTAGGGTTTAGGGCTAGGGTTTAGATTTCAGAGTTTAGGGTTAGGTTTTATGGTTTGAACCTTTAGTGTATACTGTTTAGAATAGAGTTTTAGACGTTTTATGTCCCGGGTTTAGGGTTTAGGACAATTTTTTAAACTCACAAAATTGAAAAGGGAAAATAGAATTTTTGGACGTTTTAGACGTTTTTAGGGTTTAGGGCTAGGGTTTAGATTTTAGAGTTTAGGGTTAGGTTTTATGGTTTGAACCTTTATTGTTTACTGTTTAGAATAGAGTGTCAGACGTTTTAAGTCCTGGGTTTAGGGTTTCGGACAATTTTTTAAATTGACAAAATTGCAAAGGGAAAATAGAGTTTTTGGACGTTTTAGACGTTTTTAGGGTTTAGGGCTAGGGTTTAGATTTCAGAGTTTAGGGTTAGGTTTTATGGTTTGAACCTTCAGTGTTTACTGTTTAGAATAGAGTTTCAGACATTTTAAGTCATGGGTTTAGGGTTTCGGAAAAAAATTTAATATCACAAAATTTCAAAGGGAAAATAGAGTTTTTGGACGTTTTAGACGTTTTAGGGTTTAGGGCTAGGGTTTAGATTTCAGAGTTTAGGGTTATGTTTTATGGTTTGAACCTTTAGTGTTTACTGTTTAGAATAGAGTTTCAGACGTTTTAAGTCCCGGGTTTAGGGTTTAGGACAATTTTTTAAAATCACAAAATTAAAAAGGGAAAATATAGTTTTTGGACGTTTTAGACGTTTTTAGGGTTTAGGGCTAGGGTTTAGATTTCAGAATTTAGGGTTAGGTTTTATGGTTTGAACCTTCAGTGTTTACTGTTTAGAATAGAGTTTCAGACATTTTAAGTCCTGGGTTTAGGGTTTCGGAAAAAAATTTAATATCCCAAAATTCCAATGGGAAAATAGAGTTTTTGGACGTTTTAGACGTTTTAGGCTCTTGTGTTTAGGGTTTAGGACAATTTTTTAAAATCACAAATTCCAAAGGGAAAATAGAGTTTTTGGACGTTTTAGACGTTTTTAGGTTTTAGGGCTAGGGTTTAGATTTCAGAGTTTAGGGTTAGGTTTTATGGTTTGAACCTTTAGTGTTTACTGTTTAGAATAGAGTGTCAGGTTTTAAGTCCGGGTTTAGGGTTTGGACAATTTTTAAAATCTAAATACCCAAAGGGAAAATAGAGTTTTTGGACGTTTTAGACGTTTTTAGGGTTTAGGGCTAGGTTTTAGATTTCAAGTTTAGGGTTAGTTTTATGGTTTGAACCTTTAGTGTTTCTGTTTAGAATAGAGTTTCAGAGTTTTTAAGTCCGGTTTAGGGTTTAGGACAATTTTTTAAAATCAACAAATTCACAAGGGAAAATAGAGTTTTTGGACGTTTTAGACGTTTTAGGTTTAGGCTGGGGTTTAGATTTCAGAGTTTAGGGTTAGGTTTTATGGTTTGAACCTTTAGTGTTTACTGTTTAAATAGAGTGTCGGACGTTTTAAGTCCCGGGTTTAGGGTTAGAAATTTTTTTTAAAATCACAAATTCCAAAGGGAAAATGAGTTTTGGATGTTTTAGACGTTTTTTAGGGTTTAGGGAGGGTTTAGTTTTCCAGTTTAGGTTAGGTTTTATGTTTGAACCTTTAGTGTTTACTGTTTAGAATGAGTTTTCGGACTTTTTAAGTCCCGGGTTTAGGTTTAGCAATTTTTTAAATCACAAATTCCAAGGGAAAATAGAGTTTTTGGACGTTTTAGAGTTTTAGGGTTTAGGGCTAGGGTTTAGATTTCAGAGTTTAGGGTTAGGTTTTATGGTTTGAACCTTTAGTGTTTACTGTTTAGAATAGAGTTTCAGATGTTTAAGTCCTGGGTTTAGGGTTTAGACATTTTTTAAATCACAAATTCCAAAGGGAAAATAGATTTTTGACGTTTTAGACGTTTTTAGGGTTTAGGGCTAGGGTTTAGATTTCCAAGTTTAGGGTTAGGTTTTATGGTTTGAACCTTTAGTGTTTACTTTTTAGAATAGAGTTCAGACGTTTAAGTCGGGTTTAGGTTTAGGACAATTTTTAAAATCACAAATTCCAAGGGAAAATAGAGTTTTTGGACGTTTTAACGTTTTAGGTTTAGGGCTAGGGTTTAGATTTCAGAGTTTAGGGTTAGGTTTTATGGTTTGAACCTTTAGTGTTTACTGTTTAGAATAGAGTGTCAGACGTTTTAAGTCCCGGGTTTAGGGTTTAGGACAATTTTTTAAATCACAAATCCCAAAGGGAAAATAGAGTTTTTGACTTTTAGACGTTTTAGGGTTTAGGGCTAGGGTTTAGATTTCAGTTTTAGGTTTAGGTTTTATGGTTTGAACCTTTAGTGTTTACTGTTTAGAATAGAGTTTCAGATGTTTAAGTCCGGTTTAGGGTTTAGGACAATTTTTTAAAATCACAAAATTCCAAAGGGAAAATAGAGTTTTTGGACGTTTTAACGTTTTAAGGGTTTAGGGCTAGGGTTTAGATTTCAGAGTTTAGGGTTAGGTTTTATGGTTTGAACCTTTAGTGTTTCTGTTTAGAATAGAGTGTCGGACGTTTTAAGTCCCGGGTTTAGGGTTAGGAAATTTTTTAAATCACAAATTCCAAAGGGAAAATAGAGTTTTTGGAGTTTTTAGACGTTTTATGGTTTAGGGCTAGGGTTTAGATTTCCAAGTTTAGGGTTAGGTTTTTGGTTTGAACCTTTAGTGTTTACTGTTTAGAATAGAGTTTCAAGTTTTAAGTCCCGGTTTAGGGTTTAGGACAATTTTTTAAAAATCACAAATTCCAAAGGGAAAATAGAGTTTTTGGACGTTTTAACGTTTTAGGGTTAGGGCTAGGGTTTAGATTTCAGAGTTTAGGGTTAGGTTTTATGGTTTGAACCTTTAGTGTTTACTGTTTAGAATAGAGTTCAGACGTTTTAAGTCCCGGGTTTAGGGTAGGACAATTTTTTAAAATCACAAATTCCAAAGGGAAAATAGAGTTTTTGGACGTTTTAGACGTTTTAGGGTTTAGGGCTAGGGTTTAGATTTCAAGTTTAGGGTTAGGTTTTATGGTTTGAACCTTTATGTGTTTACTGTTTAGAATAGAGTGTCAGACGTTTTTAAGTCCCGGGTTTAGGTTTTAGGACATTTTTAAAATCACAAATTCCAAAGGGAAATAGAGTTTTTGGACGTTTTAGACGTTTTTAGGGTTTAGGGCTAGGGTTTAGATTTCAGAGTTTAGGGTTAGGTTTTATGGTTTGAACCTTTAGTGTTTACTGTTTAGAATAGAGTTCAGAGTTTTAAGTCCCGGGTTTAGGGTTTAGGACAATTTTTTAAAATCACAAATATCAAAGGGAAAATAGAGTTTTTGGACGTTTTAGACGTTTTAGGGTTTAGGGCTAGGGTTTAATTTCAAGTTTAGGGTTAGTTTTTATGGTTTGAACCTTTAGTGTTTACTTGTTTAGAATAGAGTTCAGAGTTTTAAGTCCCGGTTTAGGGTTTAGGACAATTTTTTAAAATCACAAATTCCAAAGGAAAATAGAGTTTTTGGACGTTTAACGTTTTAGGGTTTAGGGCTAGGGTTTAGATTTCAGAGTTTAGGGTTAGTTTTTATGGTTTGAACCTTTATGTTTTACTGTTTAGATAGAGTGTCGACGTTTTAAGTCCCGTTTTTAGGGTTAGGACAATTTTTTAAAATCACAAATTCCAAAGGGAAAATAGAGTTTTTGGAGTTTTAGACGTTTTATGGGTTTAGGCTAGGGTTTAGATTTCAGTTTAGGGTTAGGTTTTATGGTTTGAACCTTTGTGTTTACTGTTTAGAATAGAGTTCATCGGACGTTTTAAGTCCCGGGTTTAGGGTTTAGACAATTTTTTAAAATCACAAATTCCAAAGGGAAAATAAGTTTTTGGACGTTTTAGAGATGTTTTTTAGGTTTAGGGCTAGGTTTAGATTTCAGAGTTTAGGGTTGTTTTATGGTTTGAACCTTTAGTGTTTACTGTTTAGAATAGAGTTTCAGAGTTTTAAGTCCTGGGTTTAGGGTTTAGGACAATTTTTTAAAAATCACAAATTCCAAAGGGAAAATAGAGTTTTTGGACGTTTTAGACGTTTTTGGGTTTAGGGCTAGGGTTTAGATTTCAGAGTTTAGGTTAGGTTTTATGGTTTGAACCTTTAGTGTTTACTGTTTAGAATAGAGTTTCAGACGTTTTAAGTCGGTTTAGGGTTTAGGACAATTTTTTAAAATCACTAAATTCCAAAGGGAAAATAGAGTTTTTGGACGTTTTAGTTATGCGTTTTGGTTTAGGGCTAGGGTTTAGATTTCAGAGTTTAGGGTTAGGTTTTATGTTTGAACCTTTAGTTGTTTACTGTTTAGAATAGAGTTTCAGACTTTTTAAGTCCCGGTTTAGGGTTTAGGACAATTTTTTAAAATCACAAACCAAAGGGAAAATAGAGTTTTTTGACGTTTTAGACGTTTTATGAGGGTTTAGGGCTAGGGTTTAGATTTCCAAGTTTAGGTTAGTTTATGGTTGGAACCTTTAGTGTTTACTGTTTAGAATAGAGTTTCAGATGTTTTAAGTCCGGGTTTAGGGTTTAGGACAATTTTTTAAAATCACAAAATTCCAAAGGGAAAATAGAGTTTTTGACGTTTTAACGTTTTAGGGTTTAGGGCTAGGGTTTAGATTTCAGAGTTTAGGGTTAGGTTTTATGGTTTGAACCTTTAGTGTTTACTGTTTAGAATAGAGTTCTGACGTTTTAAGTCCGGGTTTAGGGTTAGGAAATTTTAAAATCAAATTCCAAAGGGAAAATAGAGTTTTTGGAGTTTTAGACTTTTTAGGGTTTAGGGCTAGGGTTTAGATTTCAAGTTTAGGTAGGTTAGTTTTTATGGTTTGAACCTTTAGTGTTTACTGTTTAGAATAGAGTTTCAGAGTTTTAAGTCCCGGTTTAGGGTTTAGGACAATTTTTTAAAATCACAAAATTCCAAAGGGAAAATAGAGTTTTTGAGTTTTAAACGTTTTAGGGGTTTAGGGCTAGGGTTTAGATTTCAGAGTTTAGGGTTAGGTTTTATGGTTTGAACCTTTAGTGTTTACTGTTTAGAATAGAGTTCGACGTTTTAAGTCCCGGGGTTTAGGGTTAGGAAATTTTTTAAATAAAATCACAAATTCCAAAGGAAAATAGAGTTTTTGGAGTTTTAGACGTTTTTGGTTTAGGGCTAGGGTTTAGATTTCAAGTTTAGGGTTAGGTTTTATGGTTTGACCTTTAGTGTTTACTGTTTAAATAGAGTGTTCAGACGTTTTAAGTCCCGGGTTTAGGGTTTAGGACAATTTTTTAAATCACTAAATTCCAAAGGGAAAATAGAGTTTTTGGACGTTTTAGACGTTTTAGGGTTTAGGCTAGGGTTTAGATTTCAGAGTTTAGGGTTAGGTTTTATTGGTTTGAACCTTTAGTGTTTACTGTTTAGAATAGAGTTCAGACGTTTTAAGTCCCGGTTTTAGGGTTTAGGACAATTTTTAAAATCACAAATCCAAAGGGAAAATAGAGTTTTTGGACGTTTTAGACGTTTTTAGGGTTTAGGGCTAGGGTTTAGATTTCAGAGTTTAGGGTTAGGTTTTATGGTTTGAACCTTTAGTGTTTACTGTTTAGAATAGAGTTCAGGTTTTTTAAGTCCCGGGTTTAGGGTTTAGAGCAATTTTTTAAAATCACAAATCCAAAGGGAAAATAGAGTTTTTGGACGTTTTAGACGTTTTAGGGTTTAGGGCTAGGTTTAGATTTCAAGTTTAGGGTTATTTTTTATGGTTGAACCTTTAGTGTTTACTGTTTAGAATAGAGTTTCAGTTTTAAGTCCCGGTTTTAGGGTTTAGGACAATTTTTTAAAATCACAAATTCCAAGAAAATAGAGTTTTTGGACGTTTTAACGTTTTATGGGTTTAGGGCTAGGGTTTAGATTTCAGAGTTTAGGGTTAGGTTTTATGGTTTGAACCTTTAGTTTTTACTGTTTAAATAGAGTTTCGGACGTTTTAAGTCCCGGTTTAGGGTTAGGAAATTTTTTAAAATCACAAATTCCAAAGGGAAAATAAGTTTTTGGAGTTTTAGACGTTTTAGGGTTTAGGGCTAGGGTTTAGATTTCAGTTTGGTTAGGTTTTATGGTTTGAACCTTTAGTGTTACTGTTTAGAATAGAGTTTCGGACGTTTTAAGTCCCGGGTTTAGGGTTTGGACAATTTTTTAAAATCACAAAAATTCCAAAGGGAAATAGATTTTTTGGACGTTTTAGAGTTTTGGTTTAGGGCTAGGGTTTAGATTTCAGAGTTTAGGGTTAGGTTTTATGGTTTGAACCTTTAGTGTTTACTGTTTGAATAGATTTCAGAGTTTTAAGTCTGGGTTTAGGGTTTAGGACAATTTTTTAAAAACAAAATTCCAAAGGGAAAATAGAGTTTTTGGACTTTTTAGACGTTTTAGGGTTTAGGGCTAGGTTTTAGATTTCAAGTTTAGGTTTAGGTTTTATGGTTTGAACCTTTAGTGTTTACTGTTTAGAATAGAGTGTCAGACGTTTTAAGTCGGGTTTAGGGTTTGGACAATTTTTTAAAATCACAAAATTCCAAAGGGAAAATAGAGTTTTTGGACGTTTTAGAGACGTTTTAGTGTTAGGCTAGGGTTTAGATTTCAGAGTTTAGGGTTGGTTTTATGGTTTGAACCTTTAGTGTTTACTGTTTAGAATAGAGTTCAGACGTTTTAAGTCCCGGGTTTAGGGTTTGGACAATTTTTTAAATCACAAATTCCAAGGGAAAATAGAGTTTTTGGAGTTTTAGACGTTTTTAGGGTTTGGGCTAGGGTTTAGATTTCAGAGTTTAGGGTTAGGTTTTATGGTTTGAACCTTTAGTGTTTACTGTTTAGAATAGAGTTTCAGATGTTTAAGTCCGGGTTTAGGGTTTAGGACAATTTTTTAAAATCACAAAATTCCAAGGGAAAATAGAGTTTTTGGACGTTTTAGACGTTTTAGGGTTTAGGGCTAGGGTTTAGATTTCAAGTTTAGGTTTAGGTTTTATGGTTTGAACCTTTAGTGTTTCTGTTTAGAATAGAGTTCGACGTTTTAAGTCCGGGGTTTAGGGTTAGAAATTTTTTAAATCACAAATTCCAAAGGGAAAATAGAGTTTTTGGAGTTTTAGACGTTTTAGGTTTTAGGGCTAGGGTTTAGATTTCAAGTTTAGGGTTAGGTTTTATGGTTTGAACCTTTAGTGTTTACTGTTTAGAATAGATTTCGAGTTTTTAAGTCGGGTGTTTAGGGTTTAGGACAATTTTTAAAACACAAATTCCAAAGGGAAAATAGAGTTTTTGACGTTTTACGTTTTAGGGTTTAGGGCTAGGGTTTAGATTTCAGAGTTTAGGGTTAGGTTTTATGGTTTGAACCTTTAGTGTTTCTGTTTAGAATAGAGTGTCAGACGTTTTAAGTCCCGGTTTAGGGTTTAGGACAATTTTTTTAAATCACAAATTTCCAAAGGGAAAATAGAGTTTTTGGACGTTTTAGACGTTTTAGGTTTAGGCTAGGGTTTAGATTTCAGAGTTTAGGGTTAGGTTTATGGTTTGAACCTTTAGTGTTACTGTTTAAATGAGTGTTCAGACGTTTTAAGTCCCGGGTTTAGGGTTTAGGACAATTTTTTAAAATCACAAATTCCAAAGGGAAAATAGAGTTTTTGGACGTTTTAGACGTTTTTAGGGTTTAGGGCTAGGTTTAGATTTCAGAGTTTAGGGTTAGGTTTTATGGTTTGAACCTTTAGTGTTTACTGTTTAGAATAGAGTGTCAGTTTTAAGTCCGGGTTTAGGGTTTGGACAATTTTTTAAAATCACAAATACCCAAAGGGAAAATAGAGTTTTTGGACGTTTTAGACGTTTTAGGGTTTAGGGCTAGGGTTAGATTTCAAGTTTAGGGTTAGTTTTATGGTTTGAACCTTTATGTTTACTGTTTAGAATAGAGTTTCAGACTTTTAAGTCCCGGTTTAGGGTTTAGGACATTTTTAATCACAAATTCAAGGAAAAAATAGAGTTTTTGGTACGTTTTAAGTTTAGGGTTTAGTAGGGTTTAATTTAGAGTTTAGGGTTAGTTAGGTTTTATGGTTTGAACCTTTAGTGTTTACTGTTTAATAGATGTCGACGTTTTAAGTCCCGGGTTTAGGGTTAGAATAATTTTTAAAATCACAAATTCCAAAGGGAAAATAGAGTTTTTGGAGTTTTAGACGTTTTAGGTTTAGGGCTAGGGTTTAGATTTCGAGTTTAGGGTTAGGTTTTATGGTTGAACCTTAGTTGTTACTGTTTAGAATAGAGTTTCGGACGTTTTAAGTCCGGGTTTAGGGTTTAGGACATTTTTTTAAATCACAAATTCCAAAGGGAAAATGAGTTTTTTGGACGTTTTAGAGTTTATGGTTTAGGGCTAGGGTTTAGATTTCAAGTTTAGGGTTAGGTTTTATGTTTTGAACCTTTAGTGTTTTACTGTTTGAATAGAGTTTCAGATGTTTTAAGTCCCGGGGTTTAGGTTTTTAGGACAATTTTTAAAAATCACAAATTCCAAAGGGAAAATAGAGTTTTTGGACGTTTTAGACGTTTTAGGGTTTAGGGCTAGGGTTTAGATTTCAATTTTAGGGTTAGGTTTTATGGTTTGAACCTTTAGTGTTTACTGTTTAGAATAGAGTGTCAGACGTTTTAAGTCCCGGGTTTAGGGTTTAGGACAATTTTTAAAATCACAAAATTCCAAGGGAAAATAGAGTTTTTGGACGTTTTAGACGTTTTAGGTTTTGGGCTAGGGTTTAGATTTCAGAGTTTAGGGTTAGGTTTTATGGTTTGAACCTTTAGTGTTTACTGTTTAGAATAGAGTGTCAGTGTTTTAAGTCCCGGTTTAGGTTTTAGACAATTTTTTAAAATCACAAAACCAAAGGGAAAATAGAGTTTTTGGACGTTTTAGACGTTTTAGGGTTTAGGGCTAGGGTTTAGATTTAAGTTTAGGGTTGTTTTTATGGTTGAACCTTTAGTGTTACTTTTTAGATGAGTTTCAGATGTTTTAGATGTCCCGGTTTAGGGTTTAGGACAATTTTTTAAAATCACAAAATTCCAAAGGGAAATATAGTTTTTTTGACGTTTTAACGTTTTAGGGTTTAGGCTAGGGTTTAGATTTCAATTTTGGTTTAGGTTTTATGTTTTTTTGAACCTTTAGTGTTTACTGTTATAATAGAGTTCAGACGTTTTAAGTCCGGGTTTAGGGTTAGGACAATTTTTTAAATCACAAATTCCAAAGGGAAAATAGAGTTTTTGGACGTTTTAGACGTTTTAGGGTTTAGGGCTAGGGTTTAGATTTCAGAGTTTAGGGTTAGGTTTTATGGTTGAACCTTTAGTGTTTACGTTTAGAATAGAGTGTCAGACGTTTTAAGTCCCGGGTTTAGGGTTTAGGACAATTTTTTAAAATCACAAATTCCAAAGGGAAAATAGAGTTTTTGGACTTTTAGACGTTTTTAGGTTTTAGGGCTAGGTTTAGATTTCAAGTTTAGGGTTAGGTTTTATGGTTTGAACCTTTAGTGTTTACTGTTTAGAATAGTGTCGGTGTTTTAAGTCCCGGTTTAGGGTTTAGACAATTTTTAAAATCACAAATACCAAAGGGAAAATAGAGTTTTTGGACTTTTTAAGACGTTTTAGGGTTTAGGGCTAGGTTTAGATTTCAAGTTTAGGGTTAGTTTTTATGGTTTGAACCTTTATGTTTACTGTTTAGAATAAGTTTCAGTGTTTTAAGTCCCGGTTTAGGGTTTAGGACAATTTTTTAAATCACAAATTCCAAAGGGAAAATAGAGTTTTTGGACGTTTAGACGTTTTAGGGTTTAGGCTAGGGTTTAGATTTCAGAGTTTAGGGTTAGGTTTTATGGTTTGAACCTTTAGTGTTTACTGTTTAGTAGAGTGTCGGACGTTTTAAGTCCGGGTTTAGGGTTAGGAAATTTTTTAAAATCACTAAATTCCAAAGGGAAAATAGAGTTTTTGGACGTTTTAGACTTTTTTAGGGTTTAGGGCTAGGGTTTAGATTTCAGTTTTAGGGTTAGGTTTTATGGTTGAACCTTTAGTGTTTACTGTTTAGAATAGTTTCGGACGTTTTAAGTCCCGGGTTTAGGGTTTAGAACAATTTTTTAAAATCACAAAATTCCAAAGGGAAAATAGAGTTTTTGGACGTTTTAGAGTTTTAGGGTTTAGGGCTAGGGTTTAGATTTCAGAGTTTAGGTTTAGGTTTTATGGTTTGAACCTTTAGTGTTTACTGTTTGAATAGAGTTTCGAGTTTTTAAGTCCGGGTTTAGGGTTTAGGACAATTTTTTAAAATCACAAATTCCAAGGGAAAATAGAGTTTTTGGACGTTTAGACGTTTTAGGGTTTAGGGCTAGGGTTTAGATTTCAAGTTTAGGGTTAGGTTTTATGGTTTGAACCTTTAGTGTTTACTGTTTAGAATAGAGTTCAGACGTTTTAAGTCCCGGTTTAGGGTTTAGGACAATTTTTTAAAATCACAAAATTCCAAAGGGAAAATAGAGTTTTTGGACGTTTTAGACGTTTTAGGGTTTAGGCTAGGGTTTAGATTTCAAGTTTAGGGTTAGGTTTTATGGTTTGAACCTTTAGTGTTTACTGTTTAGAATAAGTGTCAGGTTTTAATCCCGTGGTTTAGGGTTTAGACAATTTTTTAAAATCACTAAATTCCAAAGGAAAATAGAGTTTTTGGACGTTTTAGACGTTTTTAGGGTTTAGGGCTAGGGTTTAGATTTCAGAGTTTAGGGTTAGTTTTATGTTGAACCTTTAGTGTTTACTTTTATAATAGAGTTCAGACTGTTTTAAGTCCCGGTTTAGGGTTTAGGACAATTTTTAAAATCACAAATTCCAAAGGGAAAATAGAGTTTTTGGACGTTTAGACGTTTTAGGGTTTAGGGCTAGGGTTTAGATTTCAGAGTTTATTTGGGTTTTAGTGTTTTATGTGTGTTTTGTTCGTTTTGTTGGAACTTTATGTTTGGGATAAGTGATTTTAGTTTGGTGAGTGTTTTTGGATTTATGATGTTTATGATAGAGTGTCGGACGTTTTAAGTCCCTGGGTTTAGGTTAGGAAATTTTTAAAAATCACAAATTCCAAAGGGAAATAGAGAGTTTTTGGTGTTTTAGACGTTTAAGGTTTAGGGCTAGGGTTTAGATTTCCAGTTTAGGGTTAGGTTTTATGGTTTGAACCTTTAGTGTTTACTGTTTAGAATAGAGTTTCGACGTTTATATTAGTCGGTTTAGGGTTAGACAATTTTTTAAAATCACAAAATTCCAAAGGGAAAATAGAGTTTTTGGACGTTTTAGAGTTTTAGGTTTAGGGTCAGGGTTAGATTTCAGAGTTTAGGGTTAGGTTTTATGGTTTGAACCTTAGTGTTTACTGTTTGAATAGAGTTTCAGAGTTTTAAGTCCTGGGGTTTAGGGTTTAGGACAATTTTTTAAAAAATCACAAATTCCAAAGGGAAAATAAGTTTTTGGACGTTTTAGACGTTTTAGGGTTTAGGGCTAGGTTTTAGATTCCAGTTTAGGGTTAGGTTTTATGGTTTGAACCTTTAGTGTTTACTGTTTAGAATAGAGTTCAGACGTTTTAAGTCCCGGG
Organism: Thinopyrum elongatum; assembly: GCA_011799875.1. Lineage (NCBI taxonomy): Eukaryota > Viridiplantae > Streptophyta > Magnoliopsida > Poales > Poaceae > Thinopyrum > Thinopyrum elongatum. The sequence continues at coordinate 301,376 of JAAAXO010000328.1, forward strand.
TTTAGGGTTTAGGACAATTTTTTTAAATTCACTAAATAATTCCAAAGGGAAAATAAGTTTGTTTTTTTGTGTGTTGGGATGTTTACGTTTTTATGACGTTTTTTTAAGGGTGTTTAGGGCTTAGGGTTTAGATTTTCAGAGTTTAGGGTTAGTGTTTTTATGGTTTAAAACCTTTAGTGTTTACTGTTTAGAATAGAGTGTTAGCTTTTAATCCCGGTTTAGGGTTTTAGGACAATTTTTTAAAATCACAAATACCAAAGGGAAATAGAGTTTTGGACGTTTTAGACGTTTTTAGGGTTTAGGGCTAGGGTTTAGATTTCAAGTTTAGGGTTAGTTTTTATGGTTTGAACCTTTAGTGTTTACTGTTTAGAATAGAGTTTCAGAGTTTTAAGTCCCGGGTTTAGGGTTTAGGACAATTTTTTAAATCACAAATTCCAAGGGAAAATAGAGTTTTTGGACGTTTTAAACGTTTTAGGGTTTAGGCTAGGGTTTAGATTTCAGAGTTTTAGGGTTAGGTTTTATGGTTTGAACCTTTAGTGTTTACTGTTTAGAATAGAGTGTCGGACGTTTTAAGTCCCGGGTTTAGGGTTAGGAAATTTTTAAAATCACTAAATTCCAAAGGGAAAATAGAGTTTTTGGATTTTAGACGTTTTGAGGGTTTAGGGCTAGGGTTTAGATTTCAAGTTTAGGTGTTAGGTTTATTATGGTTGAACCTTTAGTGTTACTGTTTAGAATAGAGTTTCGGGACTTTTAAGTCCCGGTTTAGGGTTTAGACAATTTTTTAAATTCACAAAATTCCAAAGGGAAAATAGAGTTTTTGGACGTTTTAGAGTTTTATGGTTTAGGGCAGGTTTAATTTCAGAGTTTAGGGTTAGGTTTTATGGTTAACCTTTAGTGTTTACTGTTTGAATAGAGTTTTCAGATGTTTTAAGTCCTGGTTTGGTTTAGGACAATTTTTTAAAAACACAAATTCAAAGGGAAATAGTTTTTGGACTTTTAACTTTTTAGGTTTAGGGCTAGGGTTTAGATTTCAAGTTTAGGTTAGGTTTTATGGTTTGAACCTTTAGTGTTTACTGTTTAGAATAGAGTGTCGACGTTTTAAAGTCCCGGGTTTAGGGTTTAGGACAATTTTTTAAAAATCACTAAATCCAAGGGAAAATAGAGTTTTTGGTGTTACTTTATTGAGTGTTTTTAGGTTTAGGGCTAGGGTTTAGATTTCAGAGTTTAGGGTTAGGTTTTATGGTTTGAACCTTTAGTGTTTACTGTTTAGAATAGAGTCAGTGTTTTTAAGTCCCGGTTTAGGGTTTGGACAATTTTTTAAATCAAAATATCCAAAGGGAAAATAAGTTAGTTTTGGACGTTTTAGAGACGTTTTAGGGTTTAGGGCTAGGGTTTAGATTTCAAGTTTAGGGTTAGTTTTATGGTTGAACCTTTATTGTTTACTGTTTAGAATAGAGTTTCAGGATGTTTTAAGTCCCGGTTTAGGGTTTAGGACAATTTTTTAAAATCACAAATTCCAAAGGGAAAATAGAGTTTTTGGACGTTTTAACGTTTTAGGGTTTAGGCTAGGTTTAGATTTCAGAGTTTAGGTTAGGTTTATGTTTTGAACCTTTAGTGTTTACTGTTTAGAATAGGTGTGACGTTTAAGTCCCGGGTTTAGGGTTAGGAAATTTTTTTAAAATCACAAAAATTCCAAAGGGAAAATAGAGTTTTTGGAGTTTTAGAACGTTTTAGGGTTTAGGGCTAGGTTTTAGATTTCAGTTTAGGGTTAGTTTTATGGTTTGAACCTTTAGTGTTTACTGTTTAGAATAGAGTTGTCGACTTTTAATCCCGGGTTTAGGGTTTAGACAATTTTTTAAATCACAAAATTCCAAAGGGAAAATAGAGTTTTTGGACGTTTTAGACGTTTTAGGTTTAGGGCAGGGTTTAGATTTCAGAGTTTAGGGTTAGGTTTTATGGTTTGAACCTTTATTGTTTACTGTTTGAATAGAGTTTTCAGAGTTTTAAGTCCTGGGTTTAGGGTTTAGGACAATTTTTTAAAAATCACAAATTCCAAAGGGAAATAGAGTTTTGGACGTTTTAGACGTTTTAGGGTTTAGGCTAGGTTTAGATTTCAAGTTTAGGGTTAGGTTTTATGGTTTGAACCTTTAGTGTTATCTGTTTAGAATAGAGTTTCAGACGTTTTAAGTCCCTGGGTTTAGGGTTTAGACAATTTTTTAAAATCACAAATTCCAAAGGAAAAATAGAGTTTTTGGACGTTTTAGACGTTTTAGGGTTTAGGGCTAGGGTTTAAGATTCAAGTTAGGGTTAGGTTTTATGGTTTGAACCTTTAGTGTTACTGTTTAGAATAGAGTGTCAGGTTTTTAATCCCGGTTTAGGGTTTAGACAATTTTTAAAATCACAAAATCCAAAGGGAAAATAGAGTTTTTGGACGTTTTAGACGTCGTTTTAGGGTTTAGGGCTAGGGTTTAGATTTCAAGTTTGGGTTAGTTTTTATGGTTGAACCTTTAGTGTTTACTGTTTAGAATAGAGTTTCAGATGGTTTTTTTTATTAGTTATTTTGGTAGTATAATTTAAGGGTTGTGTGTTTTTAGGACAATTTTTTTAAAATCACAAATCCAAATGGGAAAATAGAGTTTTTGGACGTTTTAACGTTTTAGGGTTTAGGCTAGGGTTTAGATTTCAGGTTTAGGGTTAGGTTTATGGGTTGAACCTTTATGGTTGGTGTTTAATTGGTTTTTAAATTTGTATGATGTGGTCGGACGTTTTTAGTCCGGTTTAGGGTTAGGATAATTTTTTAAAATCACAATTCAAGGGAAAATAGAGTTTTTGGATGTTTTAGACGTTTTAGGGTTTAGGGCTAGGGTTTTAGATTTCAGGTTTAGGGTTAGGTTTTTGGTTTGAACCTTTAGGTTTTTGTTTTACTGTTTAGAATAGGTATGTTGGACGTTTAAGGTGTTTCTTTAATGGTTTATGTGGTTTGGTGTTAGGCAATTTTTTTAAAACAAAATCAAAGATATTTGTTATACTGTTGTTAATTAATAGATACAGTTTACTGTTTTTTTGGGTCGTTAAACGTTTTAGATGGTTGATTTGGTTGAGGGCGAGGGTGTTTAGCTTTTTATGTTTTTTATTAGAAATGGTTTTTTTTTTTTAGGTGGTTTAGGTTTTTATGGTTTTGTGAACCTTTAGTGTTTACTGTTTGAATAGAGTTCGAGTTTTTAAGTCCTGGGTTTAGGGTTTAGGACAATTTTTTAAATCACTAAATTCCAAAGGAAAATATTTTTTGGACGTTTTAGACGTTTTAGGTAGGGTAGGGCTAGGGTTTAGAGGTGTTTTTTTATTGTCAACTCTTGTGTTGGTCAATTTTTATTGTGGTTTTTTACGTGTTTTTTTTTTACTTTGTGTGTGTTCTTTTGTTCGGTTTTATATTACTGTATTTTTGTTATGTATTCCTTGTGTGTTGATTGGATTGTGGTTTGGTTTTTTTTAAGTGGAGATAGAAGTGGTTATATGTATTTTTTGGATCCGGGGGGGTTTTTGTTTAGGGGTTACAGATGGAGTGTTTGTTTGGAATGGTTTGTTTATGACATTGTTATGATTAGGTTGTTTGAGTTAAGAGAGAGGTGGGGGGACGTTTAGACGGTAAGAGCAGGGGAGAGTACAGAGTTAGGGTTAGGTTTAGGGTGGGAACCGAGTTTACTGAAAGAGAGCAGGTTAAGTCCGGGTTTAGGGTTTAGACAATTTTTTAAAAAAATCACAAATCCAAAGGGAAAATAGAGTTTTTGGACGTTTTAAGACGTTTTAGGGTTTAGGGCTAGGGTTTAGATTTCCAATTTTTAGGGTGTTTTATGTTGAACCTTTAGTGTTTACTGTTTAGAATAGAGTTTCAGATGTTTTAAGTCCCGGGTTTAGGGTTTAGGACAATTTTTTAAAATCACAAATCCAAAGGGAAAATAGAGTTTTTGGACGTTTTAAACGTTTTTAGGGTTTAGGGCTAGGGTTTAGATTTCCGAGTTTAGGGTTAGGTTTTATGGTTTGAACCTTTAGTGTTTACTGTTTATAGAGTGTCGGACGTTTTAAGTCCCGGTTTAGGTTAGGAAATTTTTTTAAATCACAAATTCCAAGGGAATAGAGTTTTGGAGTTTTTTGGATGTGTTTTTTTAGGTTTTCTAGGGTTTGTTTTATTGGGTTTTTTGGTTTTTTGGTTTGCTTTTCTTTTTTGGTTTTGTTGTTTTGTTGTTGGGTTTCTTTTTTTTTGGTTGGGTGTGTTTTGACGTTTTGGGTTTGGTGGGTTTTTTTGTTGGTTTGGTTTTTGGTTGTTTAAGAGTGGTTTTGTTTTTTTTTTGGGTTTTGTCGGTTTGTTTTTCTTTTTTTTTAATTTTTTTTTTTTTGTTTTAGAGTTTTAGGTTTGTGGGGTGTTTAGTTTCAGAGTTTAGGGTTGGTTTTATTTTGACCTTTATTGTTTACTATGTTTGAATAGAGTTTCAATGTTTTAAGTCCTGGGTTTAGGGTTTAGGACAATTTTTTAAAAACAACAAATTCCAAAGGGAAAATAGAGTTTTGGACGTTTTAAACGTTTTAGGGTTTAGGGCTAGGGTTAGATTTCAAGTTATAGGTTTAGGTTTTATGGTTTGAACCTTAGTGTTTACTGTTTAGAATAGAGTTCAGACGTTTTAAGTCTGGTTTAGTTTAGGACATTTTTTAAATCACAAATTCCAAAGGGAAAATAGAGTTTTTGGACGTTTTAGACTTTTTAGGGTTTAGGCTAGGGTTTAGATTTCAGAGTTTAGGGTTAGGTTTTATGTTTTGAACCTTAGTTTTACTGTTTAGATAGAGTGTCAGACGTTTTAAGTCCGGTTTTAGGGTTTAGGACAATTTTTTAAAATCACTAAATCAAAAAGGGAAAATAGAGTTTTTGGACGTTTAAGACGTTTTAGGGTTTAGGGCTAGGTTTAGATTTCCAAGTTTAGGGTAGGTTTTATGGTTTGAACCTTATGTGTTTATTGTTTAGAATAGAGTTCGGACGTTTTTAAGTCCTGGGTTTAGGTTTAGGACAATTTTTTAAAATCACAAAATTCCAAAGGGAAAATAGAGTTTTTGGACGTTTTAGACTTTTTAGGTTTTAGGGAGGGTTTAGATTTCAGTTTAGGGTTAGGTTTTATGGTTTGAACCTTTAGTGTTTACTGTTTAGATATAGTGTCAGACGTTTTAAGTCCCGGGTTTAGGTTTAGGACAATTTTTTAAAATCACTAAATTCCAAAGGGAAATAAGAGTTTTTGGACGTTTTTAGACGTTTTAGGGTTTAGGGCTAGGGTTTAGATTTCAGAGTTTAGGGTTAGGTTTTATGGTTTGAACCTTAGTGTTTACTGTTTAGAATAGATGTCAGGTTTTTTAAGTCCCGGTTGTTTAGGTTTGACAATTTTTTAAAATCAAAATTCCAAAGGAAAATAGAGTTTTTGTGACGTTTTAGACGTTTTAGGGTTTAGGGCTAGGGTTTAGATTTCCAAGTTTAGGGTTAGGTTTTATGGTTGAACCTTTATTGTTTACTGTTTAAATAGAGTTTCAGAGTTTTAAGTCCGGTTTAGGGTTTGGACAATTTTTTAAAATCACAAAATTCCAAAGGGAAAATAGAGTTTTGGACGTTTTAGTTTTAGGGTTTAGGCTAGGTTTTAGATTTCAGAGTTTAGGGTTAGGTTTTATGGTTTGAACCTTTAGTGTTTACTGTTTAATAGAGTGTCGGACGTTTTAAGTCCCGGGTTTAGGGTTTAGAAATTTTTTAAAATCACTAAATTCCAAAGGGAAATAGAGTTTTTGAGTTTTAGACGTTTAGGGTTTAGGCTAGGGTTTAGATTTCCAGTTTAGGGTTAGGTTTTATGGTTGAACCTTTAGTGTTACTGTTTAGAATAGAGTTTCGGACGTTTTAAGTCCCGGTTTAGGGTTTAGGACAATTTTTTAAAATCACAAATTCCAAAGGGAAAATAGAGTTTTTGGACGTTTTAGATGTTTTAGGTTTAGGGCTAGGTTTAGATTTCAGAGTTTAGGGTTAGGTTTTATGGTTTGAACCTTTAGTGTTTACTGTTTGAATAGAGTTTCAGAGTTTTAAGTCGGGTTTAGGGTTAGGACAATTTTTAAAATCACAAATTCCAAAGGAAAATAGAGTTTTTGGACGTTTTAGAACGTTTTAGGGTTTAGGGCTAGGGTTTAGATTTCAAGTTTAGGTTAGGTTTTGGTTTGAACCTTTAGTGTTTACTGTTTAGAATAGAGTGTCAGACGTTTTAAGTCCGGGTTTAGGTTTAGACAATTTTTTAAATCACAAATTCCAAAGGGAAAATAGAGTTTTTGGACGTTTTAGACGTTTTAGGTTTAGGCTAGGGTTTAGATTTCAGAGTTTAGGGTTAGGTTTTATGGTTTGAACCTTTAGTTTTACTGTTTAGATAGAGTGTCAGCTTTTTAAGTCCGGGTTTAGGGTTAGGACAATTTTTTAAAATCACAAATACCAAAGGAAAATAGAGTTTTTGACGTTTTAGACGTTTTAGGGTTTAGGGCTAGGGTTTAGATTTCCAAGTTTAGGTTATTTTTATGGTTGAACCTTTAGTGTTTACTGTTTAGAATAGAGTTTCAGATGTTTAAGTCCCGGTTTTAGGGTTTAGGACAATTTTTTAAAATCACAAAATTCCAAAGGGAAAATAGAGTTTTTGACGTTTTAACGTTTTAGGGGTTTAGGGCTAGGGTTTAGATTTCAGAGTTTAGGTTGGTTTTATGGTTTGAACCTTTAGTGTTTACTGTTTAGAATAGAGTTCGGACAGTTTTAAGTCCCGGGTTTAGGTTAGGAAATTTTAAATCACAAATTCCAAAGGGAAAATAGAGTTTTTGGAGTTTTAGACGTTTTAGGTTTAGGGCTAGGGTTTAGATTTCAAGAGTTTAGGGTTAGTTTTATGGTTTGAACCTTTAGTGTTTACTGTTTAGAATAGAGTTTCAGATGTTTAAGTCCCGGTTTAGGGTTTAGGACAATTTTTTAAATCACAAATTCCAAAGGAAAATAGAGTTTTGTACGTTTTAAACGTTTTAGGGTTTAGGGCTAGGGTTTAGATTTCAGAGTTTAGGGTTAGGTTTTATGGTTTGAACCTTTAGTGTTTACTGTTTAGAATAGAGTGTCAGACGTTTTAAGTCCGGTTTAGGGTTTAGGACAATTTTTTAAATCACAAATTCCAAAGGGAAATAGAGTTTTTGGACGTTTAGAGACGTTTTAGGGTTTAGGCTAGGGTTTAGATTTCAGAGTTTAGGGTTAGGTTTTATGGTTTGAACCTTTATTGTTTACTGTTTAGAATAGAGTGTCAGACGTTTTAAGTCCGGGTTTAGGGTTTAGGACAATTTTTTAAATCACAAATTCCAAAGGGAAAATAGAGTTTTGGACGTTTTGAACGTTTTTAGGGTTTAGGGCTAGGGTTTAGATTTCAGAGTTTAGGTTAGTTTTTTATGGTTTGAACTAGTGTTTACGTTTAGAATAGAGGGTCAGGTTTTTCTCCGGGTTTAGGGTTTACAATTTTTTAAAATCACAAATCCAAAGGAAAATAGAGTTTTTGGACGTTTTAGACGTTTTAGGGTTTAGGGCTAGGGTTTAGATTTCAGAGTTTAGGGTTAGGTTTTATGGTTTGAACCTTTAGTGTTTACTGTTTAGAATATAGGTTCAGAGTTTTAAGTCCCAGGTTTTTGGACGTTGTTTAGGGTTTAGGGCTAGGGTTTAGATTTCAGAGTTAGGGTTAGGTTTTATGGTTTGAACCTTTAGTGTTTACTGTTTAGAATAGAGTTTCAGACTTTTAAGTCCGGGTTTAGGGTTTGGAAATTAAATCAAAATTCCAAGGGAAAATAGAGTTTTTGGACGTTTTAGACGTTTTAGGGTTTAGGGCTAGGGTTTATATTCAGAGTTTAGGGTTAGTTTTAGGTTTGAACCTTTAGTGTTTACTGTTTAGAATAGAGTTTCAGACGTTTTAAGTCCCGGGTTTAGGGTTTAGGACAATTTTTAAAATCACAAATTAAAGGGAAATAGAGTTTTTGACGTTTTAGACGTTTTTAGGGTTTTGGCTAGGGTTTAGATTTTAGAGTTTAGGGTTAGGTTTTATGGTTTGAACCTTTAGTTTTAGTTAGAATAGAGTGTCAGACTTTAAGTCGGGTTTAGGGTTTGGACAATTTTTAAATTACAAAATTCCAAAGGGAAAATAGAGTTTTTGGACGTTTTAGACGTTTTTAGGGTTTAGGGCTAGGGTTTAGATTTCAGAATTTAGGGTTAGGTTTTATGGTTTGAACCTTCAGTGTTTACTGTTTAGAATAGAGTTTCAGACATTTTAAGTCATGGGTTTAGGGTTTCGGAAAAAATTTTAATATCACAAAATTCCAAAGGGAAAATAGAGTTTTTGGACGTTTTAGACGTTTTAGTGTTTAGGGCTAGGGTTTAGATTTCAGAGTTTAGGGTTATGTTTTATGGTTTGAACCTTTAGTGTTTACTGTTTAGAATAGAGTTTCAGACGTTTTAAGTCCCGGGTTTAGGGTTTAGGACAATTTTTTAAAATCACAAAATTAAAAAGGGAAAATATAGTTTTTGGACGTTTTAGACGTTTTTAGGGTTTTGGGCTAGGGTTTAGATTTTAGAGTTTAGGGTTAGGTTTTATGGTTTGAACCTTTAGTATTTGGGGTTTAGAATAGAGTGTCAGACATTTTAAGTGCTGGGTTTAGGGTTTCGGACAATTTTTTAAATTGACAAAATTCCAAAGGGAAAATAGAGTTTTTGGACGTTTTAGACGTTTTTAGGGTTTAGGGCTAGGGTTTAGATTTCAGAGTTTAGGGTTAGGTTTTATGGTTTGAACCTTTAGTGTTTACTGTTTAGAATAGAGTTTCAGACATTTTAAGTCCTGGGTTTAGGGTTTCGGAAAAAAATTTAATATCCCAAAATTCCAATGGGAAAATAGAGTTTTTGGACGTTTTAGACGTTTTAGGGTTTAGGGCTAGGGTTTAGATTTCAGAGTTTAGGGTTAGGTTTTATGGTTTGAACCTTTAGTGTTTACTGTTTAGAATAGAGTTTCAGACGTTTTATGTCCCGGGTTTAGGGTTTAGGACAATTTTTTAAAATCACAAAATTAAAAAGGGAAAATAGAATTTTTGGACGTTTTAGACGTTTTTAGGGTTTAGGGCTAGGGTTTAGATTTTAGAGTTTAGGGTTAGGTTTTATGGTTTGAACCTTTGTTGTTTACTGTTTAGAATAGAGTGTCAGACGTTTTAAGTCCTAGGTTTAGGGTTTCGGACAATTTTTTAAATTGACAAAATTGCAAAGGGAAAATAGAGTTTTTGGACGTTTTAGACGTTTTTAGGGTTTAGGGCTAGGGTTTAGATTTCAGAGTTTAGGGTTAGGTTTTATGGTTTGAACCTTCAGTGTTTACTGTTTAGAATAGAGTTTCAGACATTTTAAGTCATGGGTTTAGGGTTACGGAAAAAATTTTAATATCACAAAATTCCAAAGGGAAAATAGAGTTTTTGGACGTTTTAGACGTTTTAGGGTTTAGGGCTAGGGATTAGGTTTCAGAGTTTAGGGTTATGTTTTATGGTTTGAACCTTTAGTGTTTACTGTTTAGAATAGAGCTTCAGACGTTTTAAGTCCCGGGTTTAGGGTTTAGGACAATTTTTTAAAATCACAAAATTAAAAAGGGAAAATATAGTTTTTGGACGTTTTAGACGTTTTTAGGGTTTAGGGCTAGGGTTTAGATTTTAGAGTTTAGGGTTAGGTTTTATGGTTTGAACCTTTAGTGTTTACTGTTTAGAATAGAGTGTCAGACATTTTAAGTCCAGGGTCTAGGGTTTCGGACAATTTTTTAAATTGACAAAATTGCAAAGGGAAAATAGAGTTTTTGGACGTTTTAAACGTTTTTAGGGTTTAGGGCTAGGGTTTAGATTTCAGAGTTTAGGATTAGGTTTTATGGTTTGAACCTTTAGTGTTTAGGGTTTAGAATAGAGTGTCAGACATTTTAAATCCTGGGTTTAGGGTTTCGGACAATTTTTAAAATTGACAAAATTCCAAAGGGAAAATAGAGTTTTTGGACGTTTTAGACGTTTTTAGGGTTTAGGGCTGGGGTTTAGATTTCAGAGTTTAGGGTTATGTTTTATGGTTTGAACCTTTAGTGTTTACTGTTTAGAATAGAGTGTCAGCCGTTTTAAGTCCTGGGTTTAGGGTTTAGGAGAATTTTTCAAAATCACTAAATTCCAAAGGGAAAATAGAGTTTTTGGACGTTTTAGACGTTTTAGGGTTTAGGGCTAGGGTTTTGATTTGAACCTTTAGTGTTTACTGTTTAGAATAAAGTTTCAGATGTTTTAAGTCCCAGGTTTAGGTTTACGACAATTTTCTAAAATTACAAAATTCCAAAGGGAAAATAGAGTTTTTGGACGTTTTTAGGGTTTAGGGCTAGGGTTTAGATTTCAGAGTTTAGGGTTAGGTTTTATGGTTTGAACCTTTAGTGTTTACTGTTTAGAATAGAGTTTCAGACATTTTAAGTCCTGGGTTTAGGGTTTCGGAAAAAAATTTAATATCCCAAAATTCCAATGGGAAAATAGAGTTTTTGGACGTTTTAGACGTTTTAGGGTTTAGGGCTAGGGTTTAGATTTCAGAGTTTAGGGTTATGTTTTATGGTTTGAACCTTTAGTGTTTACTGTTTAGAATAGATTTTCAGACGTTTTAAGTCCCGGGTTTAGGGTTTAGGACAATTTTTTAAAATCACAAAATTAAAAAGGGAAAATATAGTTTTTGGACGTTTTAGACGTTTTTAGGGTTTTGGGCTAGGGTTTAGATTTTAGAGTTTAGGGTTAGGTTTTATGGTTTGAACCTTTAGTATTTAGGGTTTAGAATAGAGTGTCAGACATTTTAAGTGCTGGGTTTAGGGTTTCGGACAATTTTTTAAATTGACAAAATTCCAAAGGGAAAATAGAGTTTTTGGACGTTTTAGACGTTTTTAGGGTTTAGGGCTAGGGTTTAGATTTCAGAGTTTAGGGTTAGGTTTTATGGTTTGAACCTTTAGTGTTTACTGTTTAGAATAGAGTTTCAGACATTTTAAGTCCTGGGTTTAGGGTTTCGGAAAAAAAATTAATATCCCAAAATTCCAATGGGAAAATAGAGTTTTTGGACGTTTTAGACGTTTTAGGGTTTAGGGCTAGGGTTTAGATTTCAGAGTTTAGGGTTAGGTTTTATGGTTTGAACCTTTAGTGTTTACTGTTTAGAATAGAGTTTCAGACGTTTTATGTCCCGGGTTTAGGGTTTAGGACAATTTTTTAAAATCACAAAATTAAAAAGGGAAAATAGAATTTTTGGACGTTTTAGACGTTTTTAGGGTTTAGGGCTAGGGTTTAGATTTTAGAGTTTAGGGTTAGGTTTTATGGTTTGAACCTTTATTGTTTACTGTTTAGAATAGAGTGTCAGACGTTTTAAGTCCTGGGTTTAGGGTTTCGGACAATTTTTTAAATTGACAAAATTGCAAAGGGAAAATAGAGTTTTTGGACGTTTTAGACGTTTTTAGGGTTTAGGGCTAGGGTTTAGATTTCAGAGTTTAGGGTTAGGTTTTATGGTTTGAACCTTCAGTGTTTACTGTTTAGAATAGAGTTTCAGACATTTTAAGTCATGGGTTTAGGGTTTCGGAAAAAAAAATAATATCACAAAATTTCAAAGGGAAAATAGAGTTTTTGGACGTTTTAGACGTTTTAGGGTTTAGGGCTAGGGTTTAGATTTCAGAGTTTAGGGTTATGTTTTATGGTTTGAACCTTTAGTGTTTACTGTTTAGAATAGAGTTTCAGACGTTTTAAGTCCCGGGTTTAGGGTTTAGGACAATTTTTTAAAATCACAAAATTAAAAAGGGAAAATATAGTTTTTGGACGTTTTAGACGTTTTTAGGGTTTAGGGCTAGGGTTTAGATTTCAGAATTTAGGGTTAGGTTTTATGGTTTGAACCTTCAGTGTTTACTGTTTAGAATAGAGTTTCAGACATTTTAAGTCCTGGGTTTAGGGTTTCGGAAAAAAAATTAATATCCCAAAATTCCAATGGGAAAATAGAGTTTTTGGACGTTTTAGACGTTTTAGGGTTTAGGGCTAGGGTTTAGATTTCAGAGTTTAGGGTTATGTTTTATGGTTTGAACCTTTAGTGTTTACTGTTTAGAATAGAGTTTCAGACGTTTTATGTCCCGGGTTTAGGGTTTAGGACAATTTTTTAAAATCACAAAATTAAAAAGGGAAAATAGAATTTTTGGACGTTTTAGACGTTTTTAGGGTTTAGGGCTAGGGTTTAGATTTTAGAGTTTAGGGTTAGGTTTTATGGTTTGAACCTTTAGTATTTAGGGTTTAGAATAGAGTGTCAGACATTTTAAGTGCTGGGTTTAGGGTTTCGGACAATTTTTTAAATTGACAAAATTCCAAAGGGAAAATAGAGTTTTTGGACGTTTTAGACGTTTTTAGGGTTTAGGGCTAGGGTTTAGATTTCAGAGTTTAGGGTTAGGTTTTATGGTTTGAACCTTTAGTGTTTACTGTTTAGAATAGAGTTTCAGACATTTTAAGTCATGGGTTTAGGGTTACGGAAAAAATTTTAATATCACAAAATTCCAATGGGAAAATAGAGTTTTTGGACGTTTTAGACGTTTTAGGGTTTAGGGCTAGGGTTTAGATTTCAGAATTTAGGGTTAGGTTTTATGGTTTGAACCTTCAGTGTTTACTGTTTAGAATAGAGTTTCAGACATTTTAAGTCCTGGGTTTAGGGTTAGGTTTTATGGTTTGAACCTTTAGTGTTTACTGTTTAGAATAGAGTTTCAGACGTTTTATGTCCCGGGTTTAGAGTTTAGGACAATTTTTTAAAATCACAAAATTAAAAAGGGAAAATAGAATTTTTGGACGTTTTAGACATTTTTAGGGTTTAGGGCTAGGGTTTAGATTTTAGTGTTTAGGGTTAGGTTTTATGGTTTGAACCTTTATTGTTTACTGTTTAGAATAGAGTGTCAGACGTTTTAAGTCCTGGGTTTAGTGTTTCGGACAATTTTTTAAATTGACAAAATTGCAAAGGGAAAATAGAGTTTTTGGACGTTTTAGACGTTTTAGGGTTTAGGGCTAGGGTTTTGATTTGAACCTTTAGTGTTTACTGTTTAGAATAAAGTTTCAGATGTTTTAAGTCCCGGGTTTAGGTTTACGACAATTTTCTAAAATCACAAAATTCCAAAGGGAAAATAGAGTTTTTGGACGTTTATAGGGTTTAGGGCTAGGGTTTAGATTTCAGAGTTTAGGGTTAGGTTTTATGGTTTGAACCTTTAGTGTTTACTGTTTAGAATAGAGTTTCAGACATTTTAAGTCCTGGGTTTAGGGTTTCGGAAAAAAATTTAATATCCCAAAATTCCAATGGGAAAATAGAGTTTTTGGATGTTTTAGACGTTTTAGGGTTTAGGGCTAGGGTTTAGATTTCAGAGTTTAGGGTTAGGTTTTATGGTTTGAACCTTTAGTGTTTACTGTTTAGAATAGAGTTTCAGACGTTTTAAGTCCTGGGTTTAGGGTTTAGGAAATTTTTTTAAAATCACAAAATAAAAAAGGGAAAATAGAATTTTTGGACATTTTAGACGTTTTTAGGGTTTAGGGCTAGGGTTTAGATTTTAGAGTTTAGGGTTAGGTTTTATGGTTTGAACCTTTAGTGTTTACTGTTTAGAATAGAGTGTCAGACGTTTTAAGTCCTGGGTTTAGGGTTTCGGACAATTTTTTAAATTGACAAAATTGCAAAGGGAAAATAGAGTTTTTGGACGTTTTAGACGTTTTTAGGGTTTAGGGCTAGGGTTTAGATTTCAGAATTTAGGGTTAGGTTTTATGGTTTGAACCTTTAGTGTTTAGGGTTTAGAATAGAGTGTCAGACATTTTAAGTCCTGGGTTTAGGGTTTCGGACAATTTTTAAAATTGACAAAATTCCAAAGGGAAAATAGAGTTTTTGGACGTTTTAGACGTTTTTAGGGTTTAGGGCTAGGGTTTAGATTTCAGAGTTTAGGGTTAGGTTTTATGGTTTGAACCTTTAGTGTTTACTGTTTAGAATAGAGTGTCAGCCGTTTTAAGTCTTGGGTTTAGGGTTTAGGAGAATTTTTCAAAATCACTAAATTCCAAAGGGAAAATAGAGTTTTTGGACGTTTTAGACGTTTTAGGGTTTAGGGCTAGGGTTTTGATTTGAACCTTTAGTGTTTACTGTTTAGAATAAAGTTTCAGATGTTTTAAGTCCCGGGTTTAGGTTTACGACAATTTTCTAAAATCACAAAATTCCAAAGGGAAAATAGAGTTTTTGGACGTTTATAGGGTTTAGGGCTAGGGTTTAGATTTCAGAGTTTAGGGTTAGGTTTTATGGTTTGAACCTTTGGTGTTTAGTGTTTAGAATTGAGTTTCAGGCGTTTTAAGTCCCGGGTTTAGGGTTTAGCACAATTTTTTAAAATCACAAAATTAAAAAGGGAAAATAGAGTTTTTGGACGTTTTAGATGTTTTTAGGGTTTAGGGCTAGGGTTTAGATTTCAGAGTTTAGGGTTAGGTTTTATGGTTTGAACCTTTAGTGTTTACTATTTAGAATAGAGTGTCAGACGTTTTAAGTCCTGGGTTTAGGGTTTCGGACAATTTTTTAAATTGACAAAATTGCAAAGGGAAAATAGAGTTTTTGGACGTTTTAGACGTTTTTAGGGTTTAGGGCTAGGGTTTAGATTTCAGAGTTTAGGGTTAGGTTTTATGGTTTGAACCTTTAGTGTTTACTGTTTAGAATAGAGTGTCAGACATTTTACGTCCTGGGTTTAGGGTTTCGGACAATTTTTTAAATTGACAAAATTTCAAAGGGAAAATAGAGTTTTTGGACGTTTTAGACGTTTTAGACGTTTTAGGGTTTAGGGGGGCTAGGGTTAGATTCAGAGTTTAGGGTTAGGTTTTATGGTTTGAACCTTTAGTTTACTGTTTAGAATAGAGTTCAGAAGTTTTAAGTCCCGGGTTTAGGGTTTAGGACAATTTTTTAAAATCATAATCCAAGGGAAAATAGAGTTTTTGACGTTTTAGACGTTTAGGGTTTAGGGCTAGGGTTTAGATTCAGAGTTTAGGGTTAGGTTTTATGGTTGAACCTTTAGGGTTTACTGTTTAGAATAGAGTTTCAGATTTTAAGTCCCGGTTTAGGGTTTAGGACAATTTTTTAAATCACAAAATCCAAAGGGAAAATAGAGTTTTGGCGTTTAACGTTTTGGGTTTGGGCTAGGGTTTAGATTTCAGGTAGGGTTAGGTTTTATGGTTTGAACCTTTAGTGTTTCTGTTTAATAGAAGTTCGGAGTTTTAAGTCCCGGGTTTAGGGTTTAGAAATTTTTTAAAATCACTAAATTCCAAAGGGAAAATAGAGTTTTTGGACGTTTTAGACGTTTAGGGTTTAGGGCTAGGGTTTAGATTTCCAAGTTAGGGTTAGTTTTATGGTTTGAACCTTTAGTGTTTACTGTTTGAATAGAGTTTCAGACGTTTTAAGTCCCGGTTTAGGGTTAGGACAAATTTTTAAAATCACAAAATTCCAAAGGGAAAATAGAGTTTTTGACGTTTTAGACGTTTTAGGGTTTAGGGCTAGGGTTTAGATTCAGAGTTTAGGGTAGGTTTTATGGTTTGAACCTTTAGTGTTTCTGTTTAGAATAGAGTGTCAGACGTTTTTAGTCCCGGGTTTAGGGGTTTAGGACAATTTTTTAAAATCACAAATTCCAAAGGGAAAATAGAGTTTTTGGACGTTTTAGACGTTTTAGGGTTTAGGGCTAGGGTTTAGATTTCAGAGTTTAGGGTTAGTTTTATGGTTTGAACCTTTAGTGTTTACTGTTTAGAATAGAGTTCAGACTTGTTTTAATCTCGGGTTTAGGGTTAGGACAATTTTTTAAATCACTAAATCCAAAGGGAAAATAGAGTTTTTTTGGACGTTTTAGACGTTTTAGGGTTTAGGGCTAGGGTTTAGATTTCAAGTTTAGGGTTAGGTTTATGGTTTGAACCTTTAGTGTTTACTGTTTAGAATAGAGTTTCAGACGTTTTAAGTCCGGTTTAGGGTTTAGGACAATTTTTTAAAATCACAAAATCCAAAGGGAAAAGAGTTTTTGGACGTTTTAGAGTTTTAGGGTTTAGGGCTAGGGTTTAGATTTCAGAGTTTAGGGTTAGGTTTTATGGTTTGAACCTTTAGTGTTTATGTTAGAATAGAGTTCAGACGTTTTAAGTCCGGGTTTAGGGTTTAGGACAATTTTTTAAAATCACTAATTCCAAAGGGAAAATAGATTTTTGGACGTTTTAGACGTTTTAGGGTTTAGGGCTAGGGTTTAGATTTCAGAGTTTAGGGTTAGGTTTTATGGTTTGAACCTTTAGTGTTACTTTTAGAATAGAGTGTCAGACGTTTTAAGTCCGGGTTTAGGGTTTAGACAATTTTTTAAAATCACTAAATTCCAAAGGGAAAATAGAGTTTTTGGACGTTTTAGACGTTTTAGGGTTTAGGGCTAGGGTTTAGATTCCAAGTTTAGGGTTAGGTTTTATGGTTTGAACTTTAGTGTTTACTGTTTAGAATAGAGTTCAGAGTTTTAAGTCCGGGTTTAGGTTTGGACAATTTTTTAAAATCACAAAATTCCAAAGGGAAAATAGAGTTTTTGACGTTTTAGACGTTTTAGGGTTTAGGCTAGGGTTTAGATTTCAGAGTTTAGGGTTAGGTTTTATGGTTTGAACCTTAGTGTTTACGTTTAGATAGAGTGTCAGACGTTTAAGTCCCGGGTTTAGGGTTTAGGACAATTTTTAAAATCACAAATTCCAAAGGGAAAATAGGTTTTTGACGTTTTAACGTTTTAGGGTTTGGGCTAGGGTTTAGATTTCAGAGTTTAGGGTTAGGTTTTATGGTTTGAACCTTTAGTGTTACTGTTTAGAATAGAGTGTCAACGTTTTAAGTCCCGGGTTTGGGTTTAGGACAATTTTTTAAAATCAAAATTCCAAAGGGAAAATAGAGTTTTTGGAAGTTTTAGACGTTTTAGGGTTTAGCTAGGGTTTAGATTTCAGAGTTTAGGGTTAGGTTTTATGGTTTGAACCTTTAGTGTTTACTGTTTAGAATAGAGTGTCAGACGTTTTAAGTCCGGGTTTAGGGTTTAGGACAATTTTTAAAAATCATAAATTCCAAAGGGAAAATGAGTTTTTGACGTTTTAGACGTTTTAGGGGTTAGGGCTAGGGTTAGATTTCAGAGTTTAGGGTTAGGTTTTATGGTTTGAACCTTTAGTGTTTACTGTTTAGAATAGAGTTTCAGATTTAAGTCCCGGGTTTAGGGTTTAGGACAATTTTTAAAATCACAAAAATTCCAAAGGGAAAATAGAGTTTTTGACGTTTTAACGTTTTAGGGTTTAGGGCTAGGGTTTAGATTTCAGAGTTAGGGTTAGGTTTTATGGTTTGAACCTTTAGTGTTTCTGTTTAGAATAGAGTTCGGACGTTTTAAGTCCCGGGTTTAGGGCTAGGATTTTTTAAATACAAAATTCCAAAGGGAAAAATAGAGTTTTTGGAGTTTTAGACGTTTAGGTTTAGGGCTAGGGTTTAGATTTCAAGTTAGGGTTAGGTTTTATGGTTGAACCTTTAGTGTTTACTGTTTAGAATAGAGTTTCAGATTTTAAGTCCGGGTTTAGGGTTTGGACAATTTTTTAAAATCACAAAATCCAAAGGGAAAATAGAGTTTTTGGACGTTTTAGACGTTTTAGGGTAGGGCTAGGGTTTAGATTTCAGAGTTTAGGGTTAGGTTTTATGGTTTGAACCTTTGTGTTTGTTAAGATAGAGTGTCAGGAGTTTTAAGTCCCGGGTTTAGGGTTTAGGAAATTTTTAAAATCACTAAATTCCAAAGGGAAAATAGAGTTTTTGGACGTTTTAGACGTTTTAGGTTTAGGGCTAGGGTTTAGATTTCAAGTTTAGGGTTAGTTTTATGGTTTGAACCTTTAGTGTTACTGTTTAGAATAGAGTGTCAGGACGTTTAAGTCCCGGGTTTAGGGTTAGGACAATTTTTTAAAATCACAATTCCAAGGGAAAATAGAGTTTTTGGACGTTTTAGACGTTTTAGGGTTAGGGCTAGGGTTTAGATTTCAGAGTTAGGTTAGGTTTATGGTTGAACCTTTAGTGTTTACTGTTTAGAATAGAGTTTGACTTTTAAGTCCCGGGTTTAGGGTTTAGGACATTTTTTTAAATCACAAAATTCCAAAGGAAAAATAGAGTTTTTGGACGTTTTAGACGTTTTAGGGTGGTTTAGGGCTAGGGTTTAGATTTCCAAGTTTAGGGTTAGGTTTTATGGTTTGAACCTTTAGTGTTTACTGTTTAGAATAAGTTTTGGACGTTTACGTTAGTTAGCTTTCTCAGGAGGTTTAGTCCGGGTTTAGGTTGACAATTTTTAAAATCACAAATTCCAAAGGAAAATAGAGTTTTTGGACGTTTTAGACTTTTAGGGTTTAGGGCTAGGGTTTAGATTTCCAGTTTAGGGTTAGGTTTTATGGTTTGAACCTTTAGTGTTTATGTTTAGAATAGAGTTTCAGAGTTTTAAGTCCTGGTTTAGGGTTTTGACAATTTTTTAAATCACAAAATTCCAAAGGGAAAATAGAGTTTTTGGAGTTTTACGTTTTAGGTTTAGGGCTAGGGTTTAGATTTCAAAGTTTAGGGTTAGGTTTTATGGTTTGAACCTTTAGTGTTTACTGTTTAGAATAGAGTGTCGGACGTTTAAGTCCGGGTTTAGGGTTTAGGACAATTTTTAAAATCACAAATTCCAAAGGGAAAATAGAGTTTTGGACGTTTTACGTTTTTAGGGTTTAGGGGTAGTTAGATTTCAGAGTTAGGGTTAGGTTTTATGTTTGAACCTTTAGTGTTTACTGTTTAGAATAGAGTGTCAGGACGTTTTAAGTCCGGGTTTAGGGTTAGGAAAATTTTTTAAAATCACAAAATTCCAAAGGGAAAATAGAGTTTTTGGATGTTTAGACGTTTTAGGGTTTAGGGCTAGGGTTTAGTTTTAGATTTCCAGTTTAGGGTTAGGGTTTATGGTTTGAACCTTTAGTGTTTACTTTAGAATAGAGTTTCGACGTTTAAGTCCCGGGTTTAGGGTTTAGGACAATTTTTTAAAATCACAAAATTCCAAAGGGAAAATAGAGTTTTTGGACGGTTTAGATTTTAGGGTTTAGGGCTAGGGTTTAGATTTCAGAGTTTAGGGTTAGGTTTTATGGTTTGAACCTTTAGTGTTTAATGTTTAGAGAGTGGTTCAGCGTTTTAAGTCTGGGTTTAGGGTTTAGGACAATTTTTTTAATCACTAAATTCCAAAGGGAAAATAGATTTTGGACGTTTTAGACGTTTTAGGGTTTAGGGCTAGGGTTTAGATTTCAAGTTTAGGTTAGGTTTTATGGTTTGAACCTTTAGTGTGTTACTATTTAGAATAGAGTGTCAGACGTTTTAAGTCCTGGGTTTAGGGTTTAGGACAATTTTTTAAAATCACTAATTCCAAAGGGAAAATAGAGTTTTTGGACGTTTTAGAGTTTGGGTTTAGGCTAGGGTTAGATTCAGTTTAGGGTTAGGTTTTATGGTTTGAACCTTTAGTGTTTACTGTTTAGAATAGAGTTTCGGACGTTTTAAGTCCGGGTTTAGGTTTTAGGACAATTTTTTAAAATCACAAAATTCCAAAGGGAAAATAGAGTTTTGGACGTTTTAGACGTTTTAGGGTTTAGGGCTAGGGTTTAGATTTCAGAGTTTAGGGTTAGGTTTTATGGTTTGAACCTTTAGTGTTACTGTTTAGAATAGAGTGTCAGACGTTTAAGTCCGGGTTTAGGGGTTAGGACAATTTTTTAAAATCACTAAATTCCAAAGGGAAAATAGAGTTTTTGTTGACGTTTGACGTTTAGGGTTAGGGTAGGGTTTAGATTTCAGAGTTTAGGGTTAGGTTTTATGGTTTGAACCTTTAGTGTTACTGTGTTTAGAATAGAGTGTTAGACGTTTTAAGTCCGGGTTTAGGGTTTAGGACAATTTTTTTAAAATCACTAAAATTCCAAAGGGAAAATAGAGTTTTTGGACGTTTTAGACGTTTTAGGGTTTAGGGCTAGGGTTTAGATTTCAGAGTTTAGTTAGGTTTTATGGTTTGAACCTTTAGTGTTTACTGTTAGAATAAGATTGGACGTTTTAAGTCCCGGGTTTAGGGTTTAGGACATTTTTTAAAATCACAAATTCCAAAGGAAAATAGAGTTTTGGATTTTAGACGTTTTTGGGTTTAGGGTAGGGTTTAGATTTCAAGTTTAGGGTTAGGTTTTATGGTTTGAACCTTTAGTGTTACTGTTAGATAGAGTTGGACGTTTTAGTCCCGGGTTTAGGGTTAGGACAATTTTTTAAAATCACAAAAATCCAAAGGGAAAATAGAGTTTTGGACTTTTAGACGTTTTAGGGTTTAGGGCTAGGGTTTAGATTTCAGAGTTAGGGTTAGGTTTTATGGTTTGAACCTTTAGTGTTTACTGTTTAGAATAGAGTGTCGGACGTTTTAAGTCCCGGGTTTAGGGTTAGGACAATTTTTTAAATCACTAATTCAAAGGGAAAATAGAGTTTTTGGAGTTTTAGACGTTTTAGGGTTTAGGGCTAGGGTTTAGATTTCCAGTTTAGGGTTAGGTTTATGGTTTGAACCTTAGTGTTTACTTGTTTAGAATAGAGTTTGGACGTTTTAAGTCCCGGGTTTAGGGTTTAGGACAATTTTTTAAAATCACAAAATTCCAAAGGGAAAAAATAGAGTTTTTGGACGTTTAGATGTTTTAGGGTTTAGGGCGGGTTTAGATTTCAGAGTTAGGGTTAGGTTTTATGGTTTGAACCTTTAGTGTTTAATGTTTAGAATAGAGTTCAGACGTTTTAAGTCCGGGTTAGGGTTTAGGACAATTTTAAAATCACTAAATTCCAAAGGGAAAATAGATTTTGGACGTTTTAGACGTTTTAGGGTTTAGGGCTAGGGTTAGATTTCAAGTTTAGGGTTAGGTTTTATGGTTTGAACTTTAGTGTTTACTTTAGAATAGAGTGTCAGACGTTTTAAGTCCGGGTTTAGGGTTTAGGACAATTTTTTAAATCACTAAATTCCAAAGGGAAAATAGAGTTTTGGACGTTTTAGACGTTTTAGGGTTTAGGGCTAGGTTTAGTTTCAAGTTTTAGGGTTAGGTTTTATGGTTTGAACCTTTAGTGTTTACTGTTAGAATAGAGTTCGGACGTTTTAAGTCCGGGTTAGGTTTAGGACAATTTTTAAATCACAAAATTCAAAGGGAAAATAGAGTTTTGGACGTTTTAGACGTTTTAGGGTTTAGGGCTAGGGTTAGATTTCAGAGTTTAGGGTTAGGTTTATGGTTGAACCTTTAGTGTTTACTGTTTAGAATAGAGTGTTCAGAGTTTTAAGTCCCGGGTTTAGGGTTTAGGACAATTTTTTAAAATCACTAAATTCCAAAGGGAAAATAGGTTTTTGGACGTTTTAAGTTGAGGGTTAGGGCTAGGGTTTAGATTTCAGAGTGTGGGTTAGGTTTTATGGTTGAACCTTTAGTGTTACTGTTAGAATAGAGGTGTCAGACGTTTTAAGTCCGGGTTTAGGGTTTAGGACAATTTTTTTAAAATCAAAATTCCAAAGGGAAAATAGAGTTTTTGGACGTTTTAGACGTTTTAGGGTTTAGGGCTAGGGTTTAGATTTCAGAGTTTAGGTTAGGTACCTTTTATTTTATGGTTTGAACCTTTAGTGTTTACTGTTAGAATAGAGTTTCAGACGTTTTAAGTCCCGGGTTTAGGGTTTAGGACAATTTTTAAATCACAAAAAATCAAAGGGAAAATAGAGTTTTTGGACGTTTAGACGTTTTAGGGTTTAGGGCTAGGGTTTAGATTCAGAGTTTAGGGTTGTTTATGGTTGAACTTTAGTGTTTAGTTTAGAATAGAGTGGTCAGACTTAAGTCCCGGGTTAGGGTTTAGGACATTTTTAAATCACTAAAATTCCAAAGGGAAAATAGAGTTTTTGGACGTTTTAGACGTTTTAGGGTTTGGGCTAGGGTTTAGATTTCAGAGTTTAGGGTTAGGTTTTATGGTTTGAACCTTTAGTGTTTACTGTTTAGAATAGAGTGTTCAGACGTTTAAGTCCGGGTTTAGGGTTTAGGACAATTTTTTAAAATCACAATTCCAAAGGGGAAAATAGAGTTTTGGACGTTTTAGACGTTTTAGGGTTTAGGGCTAGGGTTTAGATTTCAGAGTTTAGGGTTAGGTTTTATGGTTGAACCTTTAGTGTTTACTGTTTGAATAGAGTTTCAGACGTTTTAAGTCCGGGTTTAGGGTTTAGGACAATTTTTTTAAAATCACTAAAATTCCAAAGGGAAAATAGGGTTTTGGACGTTTTAGATTTAGGGTTTAGGGCTAGGGTTTAGATTTCAGAGTTTAGGGTTAGGTTTTATGGTTTTGTAGTTTAGTACTGGTTAGAATAGAGTGTGCGTTTTAAGTCCCGGGTTTAGGTTTAGGACAATTTTTTAAAATCACTAAATTCAAAGGGAAAATAGAGTTTTTGGACGTTTTAGTACGTTTTAGGTTTAGGGTAGGGTTTAGATTTCCAAGTTTAGGGTTAGGTTTTATGGTTTGAACCTTTAGTGTTTACTTTTAGAATAGAGTTTCGGAAGTTTAAGTCCCGGTTTAGGGTTTAGGACAATTTTTAAAATCACAAAATTCCAAAGGGAAAATAGAGTTTTGGACGTTTTAGAGTTTTAGGGTTAGGGCTAGGGTTTAGATTTCAGAGTTTAGGGTTAGTTTTATGGTTTGAACCTTTAGTGTTTACTGTTTAGAATAGAGTTTCAGACGTTTTAAGTCCCGGGTTTAGGGTTAGGAATTTTTTTAAATCACAAATTCCAAAGGGGAAAATAGAGTTTTTAGACGTTTTAGGGTTTAGGGTAGGTTTAGATTTCAAGTTTAGGTTAGGTTTTATGGTTTGAACCTTTAGTTAGTTTACTGTTTAGAATAGAGTTTCGGTTTAAGTCCGGTTTAGGGTTTAGGCAATTTTTTAAATCACTAAATTCCAAAGGGAAAATAAAGAGAGTTTTGGACGTTTTAGGGTTTATAGGTTTAGATTTCAAGGTTTAGGGTTAGGTTTTATGGTTTGAACCTTTAGTGTTTACTGTTTAGAATAGAGTTCGGAGTTTTAAGTCCCGGGTTTGGGTTTAGGACAATTTTTTAAAATCACAAAATTCCAAAGGGAAAATAGAGTTTTTGGACGTTTTAGACGTTTTAGGGTTTAGGGCTAGGGTTTAGATTTCAGAGTTTAGGGTTAGGTTTATGGTTTGAACCTTTAGTGGTTAGTTTAGAATAGAGTGTCAGACGTTTTAAGTCCCGGGTTTAGGGTTTAGGACAAATTTTTTAAATCACAAATCAAAGGGAAAATAGAGTTTTTGGAGTTTTAACGTTTTTAGGGTTTAGGGCTAGGGTTTAGATTCAGAGGTTAGGGTTATAGGTTTTAGTTGAACCTTTAGTGTTTACGTTTAGAATAGAGGTTCAGCGTTTAAGTCCGGGTTTAGGGTTTAGGACAATTTTTTAAAATCACTAAATCCAAAGGGAAAATAGAGTTTTTGGACGTTTTGAGTTTTAGGTTTAGGGCTAGGGTTAGATTTCCAGTGTTAGGGTTTAGTTTTATGGTTTGAACCTTAGTGTTTACTGATTTAGAATAGAGTTCGGACGTTTTAAGTCCCGGGTTTAGGTGTTAGGACAATTTTTTAAAATCACAAAATTCCAAAGGGAAAATAAGTTTTTGGACGTTTTAGACGTTTAGGGTTTAGGGAGGGTTTAGATTTCAGAGTTAGGGTTAGGTTTTATGGTTTGAACTTTAGTGTTTACTGTTTAGAATAGAGTGTCGACGTTTAAGTCCGGGTTTAGGGTTTAGGACAATTTTTAAAATCACTAAATTCCAAGGGAAAATAGAGTTTTTGACGTTTTTAGGGTTTTAGGGCTAGGGTTTAGATTTCAGAGTTTAGGGTTAGGTTTTATGGTTTGAACCTTTAGTGTTTACTGTTTAGAATAGAGTGTCAGGCGTTTTAAGTCCGGGTTTAGGGTTTAGGACAATTTTTTAAATCACTAAATACCAAAGGGAAAATAGAGTTTTTGGACGTTTTAGACGTTTTAGGTTTAGGGCTAGGTTTAGATTTCCAAGTTTAGGGTGTAGCGTTTTATGGTTGAAACTTTGGTGTTTAGTGTTTAGAATAGAGTGCCAGACATTTTAAGTCCTGTGTTTAGGGTTTTGGACAATTTTTTAAATTGACAAAATTCCAAAGGAAAAATAGAGTTTCTGGACGTTTTAGACGTTTTTAGGGTTTAGGGCTAGGGTTTAGATTTCAGAGTTTAGGGTTAGGTTTTATGGTTTAAACCTTTAGTGTTTACTGTATAGAATAGAGTTTCAGACATTTTAAGTCCTGGGTTTAGGGTTTCGGAAATTTTTTTAATATCACAAAATTCCAAAGGGAAAATAGAGTTTTTGGATGTTTTAGACGTTTTAGGGTTTAGGGCTAGGGTTTAGATTTCAGAGTTTAGGGTTAGGTTTTATGGTTTGAACCTTTAGTGTTTACTGTTTAGAATAGAGTTTCAGATGTTTTAAGTCCCGGGTTTAGGGTTTAGGACAATTTTTTAAAATCACAAAATTAAAAAGGGAAAATAGAGTTTTTGGACGTTTTAGACGTTTTTTGGGTTTAGGTCTAGGGTTTAGATTTTAGAGTTTAGGGTTAGGTTTTATGGTTTGAACCTTTAGTGTTTACTGTTTAGAATAGAGTGTCAGACGTTTTAAGTCCTGGGTTTAGGGTTTCGGACAATTTTTTAAATTGACAAAATTGCAAAGGGAAAATAGAGTTTTTGGACGTTTTAGACGTTTTTAGGGTTTAGGGCTAGGGTTTAGATTTCAGAGTTTAGGGTTAGGTTTTATGGTTTGAACCTTTAGTGTTTACTGTTTAGAATAGAGTGTCAGCCGTTTTAAGTCCTGGGTTTAGGGTTTAGGAGAATTTTTCAAAATCACTAAATTCCAAAGGGAAAATAGAGTTTTTGGACGTTTTAGACGTTTTAGGGTTTAGGGCTACGGTTTTGATTTGAACCTTTAGTGTTTACTGTTTAGAATAAAGTTTCAGATGTTTTAAGTCCCGGGTTTAGGTTTACGACAATTTTCTAAAATCACAAAATTCCAAAGGGAAAATAGAGTTTTTGGACGTTTTTAGGGTTTAGGGCTAGGGTTTAGATTTCAGAGTTTAGGGTTAGGTTTTATGGTTTGAACCTTTGGTGTTTACTGTTTAGAATAGAGTGTCAGACATTTTAAGTCCTGGGTTTAGGGTTTCAGAAAATTTTTTAAATTGACAAAATTTCAAAGGGAAAATAGAGTTTTTGGACGTTTTAGACGTTTTTTGGGTTTAGGTCTAGGGTTTAGAATACAGAGTTTAGGGTTAGGTTTTATGGTTTGAACCTTTAGTGTTTACTGTTTAGAATAGAGTTTCAGACGTTTTAAGTCCTGGGTTTAGGGCTTAGGACAATTTTTTGAAATCACAAAATTAAAAAGGGAAAATAAAGTTTTTGGACGTTTTAGACGTTTTTTGGGTTTAGGGCTAGGGTTTAGATTTCAGAGTTTAGGGTTAGGTTCTATGGTTTGAACCTTTAGTGTTTACTATTTAGAATAGAGTGTCAGACGTTTTAAGTCCTTGGTTTAGGGTTTCGGACAATTTTTTAAATTGACAAAATTGCAAAGGGAAAATAGAGTTTTTGGACGTTTTAGACGTTTTTAGGGTTTAGGTCTAGGGTTTAGATTTCAGAGTTTAGGGTTAGGTTTTATGGTTTGAACCTTTAGTGTTTACTGTTTAGAATAGAGTGTCAGACATTTTACGTCCTGGGTTAGGGTTTCGGACAATTTTTTAAATTGACAAAATTTCAAAGGGAAAATAGAGTTTTTGGACGTTTTAGACGTTTTTAGGGTTTAGGTCTAGGGTTTAGATTTCAGAGTTTAGGGTTAGGTTTTATGGTTTGAACCTTTAGTGTTTACTGTTTAGAATAGAGTGTCAGACATTTTAAGTCCTGGGTT
>JAAAXO010000328.1:327499-338492 GCA_011799875.1 Thinopyrum elongatum
ACCTAACCCTAAAACTCTGAATCTAAACCTAGCCCTAACCCTAAAAACGTAAAACGTCCAAAAACTCTATTTTCCCTTCAATTTGTGATTTTAAAAAATTGCCTAAACCCTAAACCCGGGACTTAAAAGTCTAAAACTCTATTCTAAACAGTAAACACTAAAGGTTCAAACCATAAAACCTAACCCTAACTCTGAAATCTAACACCCTAACTAAACCCAAAAAACTTCTAAAACGTCCAAAAACTCATTTTCCCTTTTTGAATTTGTGATTAAAAAATTGTCCAAACACCCTAAACCCGGGACTTAAAACGTCGAACCTCATTCTAAACAGTAAACACTAAAGGTTCAAACCATAAAACCTAACCTAAACTGAAATCTAAACCCGCCCTAAACCCTAAAACGTCTAAAACTCCAAAACCTATTTCCCTTTGAATTTTGTGATATTAATTTTGTCTAAACCCTAAACCCGGACTTAAATGTCGACATATCTATCTAAACAGTAAACACTAAAGGTTCAACCATAAAACCTAACCCTAAACTTGAAACTACTAATCTAAACCCTAGCCCTAAAACCCTAAAACGTCTCTAAAACTTCCAAAACTCTATTTTCCTTTTGGAATTTTGTTATTAAAATTGTCTAACCCCTAAACCCGGACTTAAACGTCTGAAACTCTATTCTAACAGTAAACCCTAAGTTCAAACCATAAAACCTAACCCTAAACTCTGGAAATCTAAACCCTAGCCTAAACCCTAAAACGTCTAAAACGTCCAAAAACTCTATTTTCCCTTAAATTTGTAATTTTAAAATGTCCAAACCCTAAACCCGGACTAAAAATGTCCAATCTATTCTAAACAGTAACACTAAAGGTTCAAACCATAAAACCTAACCCTAAACTCTGAATCTAACCCTAGCCCTAAACCCTAAAAACGTCTAAAACTCCAAAAACTCTATTTTCCCTTTGAATTTTGTAATTTAAAAAATTGTCCTAAACCCTAAACCGGACTTAAAACGTCTGAACTCTATTCTAAACAGTAAACACTAAAGGTTCAAACCATAAAACCTACCCAAACTCTGAAATCTAAACCCTAGCCCTAAACCCAAAACGCAAAACGTCCAAAACCTATTTTCCCTTTTAATTTTGTGATTTAAAAAATGTCCTAAACCCAAACCCGGGACTTAAAACGTCTGAACACCTATTCTAAACGTAAACACTAAAGGTTCAAACCATAAAACCTAACCCAAAACTCTGAATCTCAAACCCTGCCCTAAACCCTAAAACGTCTAAAACGTCAAAAACTCTATTTTCCCTTTGGAATTTTTGTGATTTAAATTTCCTAAACCCTAAACCCGGACTTAAATGTCTGACACTCTATTCTAAACAGTAAACACTAAAGTTTCAACCATAAAACCTAACCCTAAACTCTGAAATCTAAACCCTAGCCCTAAACCCTAAAAATGTCTAAAACGTCCAAAAACTCTATTTTCCGTTTTTAATTTTGTGATTTCAAAAAATTGTCCTAAACCCTAAACCCAGGACTTAAAACGTCTGAAACTCTATTCTAAACAGTAAACACTAAAGGTTCAAACCATAAAACCTAACCCTAAACTCTGAAATCTAAACCCTAGACCTAAACCCTAAAAACGTCTAAAACGTCCAAAAACTCTATTTTCCTTTTCCTTTGGAATTTTTGATATTTAAAAAAAATTTTACTAAACCCTAAACCAGACTTAAAAGTCTGAACTCTATTCTAAAGTAAACACTAAAGGTTCAAACCTAAAAACTAACCCTAAACTCTGAAATCTAAACCTAGCCCTAAACCCAAAACGTCTAAACATCCAAAAACTCTATTTTCCCTTTAATTTTGTGATTTAAAAATTGTCCAAACCCTAAACCCGGACTTAAAAACTTGAAACTCTATCTAAGTAAACACTAAAGGTTCAAACCTAAAACCTAACCCTAAACTCTGAAATCTAAACCCTAGCCCTAAACCCAAAAAACGTCTAAAAATACAAAACTCTATTTTCCCTTTGAAATTTGTGATTTTAAAAATTTGTCCAAACCCTAACCCGGGACTTAAACTAAAACTCAATTCAAACATAAACATCAAAGGTTCAAACCATAAAACCTAACCCTAACTCTGAAATCTAAACCCTAGCCCTAAACCCTAAAAACGTTCCAAAAACTCTATTTTCCCTTTGGAATTTTGTGATTTTAAAAATTGTCTAAACCTAAACCGGGACTTAAAACCTCGAACTCTTAT
This sequence comes from Thinopyrum elongatum, assembly GCA_011799875.1. Taxonomy (NCBI): domain Eukaryota; kingdom Viridiplantae; phylum Streptophyta; class Magnoliopsida; order Poales; family Poaceae; genus Thinopyrum; species Thinopyrum elongatum. The sequence continues at coordinate 329,762 of JAAAXO010000328.1, forward strand.
TCTAAACAGTAAACACTAAAGGTTCAAATCAAACAAACCCTAGCCCCCTAAACCCTAAAACGTCTAAAACGTCCAAACTCTATTTTCCCTTTGAAGTTAGTGATTTTAAAATTTCCTAACCCTAAACCCGGACTTAAAACGCTGAACTCTATTCTAAACAGTAAACACTAAGGTTCAAACCATAAAACCTAACCCTAAACTCTGAAATCTAAACCCTAGCCCTAAACCCTAAAACGTCTAAAAACCCAAAAACTCTATTTTCCCTTTGGATTTTATATTTAAAAATTGTTCCAACCCTAAACCGGACTTAAAAGTCTGCAACTCTATTCTAAACAGTAAACACTAAAGGTTCAAACCATAAACCTACCCTAACTCTGAAATCTAAACCCTAACCTAAACCCTAAAACTCTAAAACGTCCAAAACTCTATTTTCCTGCTTTGAAATTTTGTAATTTAAAAATTGTCCAAACCTAAACCCGGACTAAAGTACACTCTATTCTAAACAGTAAACACTAAAGGTTCAAACCATAAAACCTAACCTAAACTCTGAAATCTAAACCCTAGCCCTAAACCCTAAAAACGTCTAAAACGTCCAAAAACTCTATTTTCCCTTTGGAATTTTGTATTTAAAAATTGTCCAACCCTAACCCAGGACTTAAAAGTCGACACTCTATTCTAAACGTAAACACTAAAGGTTTCAAACCATAACCTAACCCTAAACTCTGAAATCTAAACCCTAGCCTAAACCCTAAAAACGTCTAAAACGTCCAAAACTCTATTTTCCCTTTGAATTTTGTAATTTAAAAAATTGTCCAACCCTAAACCGGACTAAAAGTCTGACACTCTATTCTAAACATTAAACACTAAAGGTTCAAACCATAAACCTAACCCTAAACCTGAAATCTAAACCCTAGCCCTAAACCCTAAAACGTCTAAAACGTCAAAAACTCTATTTTCCCTTTGAATTTTGTATTTAAAAAAATTGTCCAAACCCTAAACCGGACTTAAAAGTCTAAACTCTATTCTAAACAGTAACACTAAGGTTCAAACCATAAACCTAACCCTAAACTCTGAAATCTAAAACCCTAGCCCTAAAACCCAAAACGTCTAAAACGTCCAAAAACTCTATTTCCCTTTAATTTTGTGATTTAAAAAATGTCCTAAACCCTAAACCCGGACTTAAACGTCTGAACTCTATTCTAAACAGTAAACACAGGTTCAAACCATAACCCTAACCTAAACTTGAAATCTAACCCTAGCCCTAAAAACCCTAAACGTCTAAAACGTCCAAAAACTCTATTTTCCCTTGAATTTTGTGATTTAATTTTGTCGAAACCCTAAACCCGGACTTAAATCGACCACTCTATTCTAAACAGTAAACACTAAAGGTTCACCATAAAACCTACCCTAAACTCTGAAATCTAAACCCTAGCCCTAAACCCTAAAAATCTAAAACGTCCAAACTCTATTCCTTTTGGATTTTGTGTTTTAAAAATGTCCTAAACCCTAAACCCGGACTTAAACATCTGAAACTCTATCTAAACTTAAACACTAGGTTCAAACCATAAAACCTAACCCTAAACTCTGAAATCTAAACCCTAGCCCTAAACCCTAAAACGTCTAAAACGTCCAAAACTCTATTTTCCTTTGAATTTTGTAATTTAAAAAATTGTCCGAACCCTAAACCCGGACTTAAAATGTCTGACACTCATCTAAACAGTAACCACTAAAGGTTCAAACCATAAAACCTAACCCTAAACTCAAATCTAAACACCTAGCCTAAACCCTAAAACTTCTAAAACGTCCAAAAACTCTTATTTTCCCTTTGAAATTTTGTATTTTAAAAAATTGTCCAAACCCTAAACCCGGACTTAAAAGTCTGACCTCTATTCTAAACAGTAAACACTAAAGTTCAAACCATAAAACCTAACCTAAACTCTGAAATCTAAACCCTAGCCCTAAACCCTAAAAACTCTAAAACGTCCAAAAACTCTATTTTCCCTTTGAATTTTGTATTTAAATATCCTAACCCTAAACCCAGGACTTAAAGTCTGACCTATTTCTAAACGTAAACACTAAGGTTCAAACCATAAAACCTAACCCTAAACTCTGAAACTAAACCCTAGCCTAAACCCTAAAAACGTCTAAAACGTCAAAAACTCTATTTTCCCTTTGGAATTTTGTATTATAAAATTGTCCAAACCCTAAACCCAGGACTAAAGTCCTGACACTCTATTCTAAACAGTAAACACAAAGGTTCAAACCATAAAACCTAACCCTAAACTCTGAAATCTAAACCCTAGCCCTAAACCCTAAAAACGTCTAAACGTCCAAAAACTCTATTTTTCCTTTGAATTTTGTGATTTTAAAAATGTTCCAAACCCAAACCGGACTTAAAACGCTGAACTCTATTCTAAACTTAAACACTAAAGTTCAACCATAAAACCTAACCCTAAACGAAATCTAAACCCTAGCCCAAACCCAAAAACGTCTAAAACTCCAAACTCTATTTTCCCTTTTAATTTTGTGATTTAAAAAATTGTCCTAAACCCTAAACCCGGACTTAAACTCTGAAACTCTTATCTAAACAGTAAACACTAAAGGTTCAAACCATAAAACCTAACCCTAAACTCTGAAATCTAAACCCTGCCCTAAACCCTAAACGTCTAAAACGTCCAAAACTCTATTTTCCCTTTGGAATTTTGTGATATAATTTTTCTAAACCCTAAACCCGACTTAAAAGTCTGACCTCTATTCTAAACATTAAACACTAAGGTTCAACCATAAAACCTAACCCTAAACTCTGAAATCTAAACCCTAGCCCTAAACCCTAAAAAGTCTAAAACGTCCAAAAACTCTATTTTCCTTTGGAATTTTGGTGATTTAAAAAATTGTCTAAACCCTAAACCCGGACTTAAAACGTCTGACTCTATTCTAAACAGTAAACACTAAAGGTTCAAACCTAAAACCTAACCCTAAACTCTGAAATCTAAACCCTAGCCCTAAACCCTAAAACGTCTAAAACGTCCAAAAACCTATTTTCCCTTTGGAATTTGTGATTTAAAAAATTACTAACCCTAAACCGGACTTAAAATGTCTGACACTCTATCTAAAAGTAAACACTAAAGGTTCAAACACCATAAAACCTAACCCAAACTCTGAAATCTAAACCCTAGCCCTAAACCTAAAAACGTCTAAAACATCCAAAAACTCTATTTTCCCTTTTAATTTTGTGATTTAAAAAATTGTCCTAAACCCTAACCCGGCTTAAAACGTCTGAACCTATTCTAAGTAAACACTAAAGGTTCAAACCATAAAACCTAACCCTAAACTCTGAAATCTAAACCCTAGCCCTAAACCCAAAAACTGTCTAAAACTCAAAAACTCTATTTTCCCTTTGAAATTTGTGATTTAAAAAATTGTCCTAAACCCTAACCCGGGACTTAAAACACCAAAACTCATATTCTAAACATAACACAAAGGTTCAAACCATAAAACCTAACCCTAAACTTGAAATCTAACCCTAGCCCTAAACCCTAAAAAAAACGTCCAAAAACTCTATTTTCCCTTTGGAATTTTGTGATTTTAAAAATTGTCCTAAACCTAAACCGGACTTAAAACTCTGAAACTTTATTCTAAACATATAACACTAAAGTTCAATCCAAAACCCTACCCTAAACCCTAAAACGTCTAAAACGTTCCAAAAACTCTATTTTCCTTTGGAATTTAGTGTTTTAAAAATTCTCCTAAACCCTAAACCGACTTAAAACTTCTACACTCTATTCTAAACAGTAAACACTAAAGTTCAAACCATAAAACCTAACCCTAAACTGGAAATCTAAACCCTAGCCCTAAACCCTAAAACGTCTAAAACTCCAAAAACTCTATTTTCCCTTTGGAATTTTGTATTTTAAAAAATTGTCCAAACCCTAAACCCGGACTTAAAATGTCGAAACTCTATTCTAAACAGTAAACACTAAAGGTTCAAACCATAAAACCTAACCAACTCTAAAATCTAACCCTACCTAAACCCTAAAACGTTAAAACGTCCAAAACTCTATTTTCCCTTTGAAATTTTGTATTTAAAAAAAATGTCCAAACCTAAACCCGGACTTAAATGTCTGAACTCTATTCTAACAGTAAACACTAAAGGTTCAAACCATAAAACCTAACCTAAACTCTGAAATCTAAACCCTAGCCCTAACCCAAAACGTCTAAAACGTCCAAAAACTCTATTTTCCCTTTGGAATTTTGGTAATTTAAAAATTGCCAACCTAAACCCGGACTTAAAGTCTGCAAACTCTATTCTAAACTGTAAACACCTAAAGGTTCAAACCATAAAAACCTAACCCTAAACTCTGAAATCTAAAACCCTAGCCTAAACCCTAAAAACGTCTAAAACGTCCAAAAACTCTATTTTTCCCTTTGGAAATTTTTAATTTAAAAAATTGTCCGAACCCTAAACCCAGGACTAAAATCTGAACTCTATTCTAAACAGTAAACACTAAAGGTTCAAACCATAAAACCTAACCCTAACCTTGAAATCTAAACCCTAGCCCTAACCCTAAAACGTCTAAAACGTCCAAAAACTCTATTTTCCCTTTGAATTTTGTAATTTTAAAAAATTGTCATCAAACCCTAAACCGGACTAAAACGTCTGACACTCTATTCTAAAGTAACACTAAAGGTTCAACCATAAAACCTAACCCTAAACTCTGAAATCTAAACCCTAGCCCTAACCCAAAAAACGTCTAAAACCGTCCAAAACTATTTCCCTTTAATTTTTGTGATTTAAAAAATTGTCCTAACCCTAAACCCGGGACTTAAACTCCGAAACTCTATTCTAAACAGTAACACCTAAAGGTCAAACCATAAAACCTAACCTAAACTCTGAAATCTAACACCCTAGCCCTAAACCCTAAAACGTCTAAAACGTCCAAAAACTCTATTTTCCCTTGAATTTTGTGATTTAAATTTCTAACCCTAAACCCGGACTTAAAATGTCTGAACACTCTATTCTAAACGTAAACACTAAAGGTTCAACCATAAAACCTAACCCAAACTTGAAATCTAAACCCTAGCCCTAACCCTAAAAGTCTAAACTCCAAAAACTCTATTTTTCCTTTTTGGAATTTTGTGATTTAAAAAATTGTCCTAAACCCTAAACCGGACTAAAACTCTGAAACTCTAATCAAACAGTAACACTAAAGGTTCAAACCATAAAACCTAACCCTAAACTTGAAATCTAAACCCTAGCTAAACCTAAAAACGTCTAAACGTCCAAAAACTCTATTTTCCCTTTGAATTTTGTTTTAAAAAATTGTCCAAACCCTAAACCCAGGACTAAAACGTCTGACACTCTTATTCTAAACGTAACACTAAAGGTTCAAACCATAAAACCTAACCCTAAACTCTAAATCAAAACCAGCCTAACCCTAAAACGTCTAAACACGTCAAAAACTCTATTTTTCCCTTTGAATTTTGTATTAAAAAATTTCCAAACCTAAACCCAGGACTTAAAGTCGAACTCTATTCTAAACAGTAAAACACTAAAGGTTCAAACCATAAAACCTAACCTAAACTCTGAATCTAAACCCTAGCCCTAAACCCTAAAACTCTAAAACGTCCAAAAACTCTATTTTTCCTTTGGAATTTTGTAATTTAAAATTGTCCAAAAACCCTAAACCCGGACTTAAAACGTCCTGAACTCTATTCTAAACGTAAACACTAAATGTGCAAACCATAAAACCCTAACCCTAAACTTAAATCTAAACCCTCCTAACCTAAAACGTCTAAAACGTCCAAAAACTCTATTTTCCCTTGAATTTTGTATTTAAAAATTGTCCAAACCCTAAACCCGGACTAAAATGTCTGACACTCTACTAAACAGTAAACACAAAAGGTTCAAACCATAAACCTAACCCTAACTTCTGAAATCTAAACCCTAGCCCTAAACCCTAAAAACACTAAAACGTCCAAAACTCTATTTTCCCTTTTTGAATTTTGTGATTAAAAAATTGTCCTAAACCCTAAACCCGGGACTTAAAAGTCTGCCTCTATTCTAAACAGTAAACACTAAAGGTTCAAACCAATAAAACCTAACCTAAACTCTGAAATCTAAACCCAGCCTAACCCAAAAACGTCTAAAAACGTCCAAAACTCTTTTTCCCTTTATTTTGTGTATTTAAAAATTGTCCAAACCCAAACCCGGAACTTAAACGTCTGAAACTCTATTCTAAACAGTAAACACTAAAGTTTCAAACCATAAAACCTAACCCTAAACTCTGAAATCTAAACCCTAGCCCTAAACCCTAAAACGTCTAAAACGTCCAAACTCTATTTCCCTTTGAATTTGTTTTTAATTTTTGTCTAAACCCTAAACCCAGACTTCGTCTGCACTCTTTCTAAACAGTAAACACTAAAGGTTCAACCATAAAACCTAACCCTAACTTGAAATCTAAACCCTAGCCCTAACCCTAAAACTCTAAAACTTCCAAAAAACTCTATTTTCCTTTAATTTTGTGATTTAAAAAATTGTTCCTAAACCCTAAACCCGGACTTAAACTGTCGACTCTATTCTAAACAGTAAACACTAAGGTTCAAACCATAAAACCTAACCCTAAACTCGAAATCTAAATCTAAACCCTACCCTAAACCAAAAACGTCTAAACTCCAAAAAACTCTATTTTCCCTTTGAAATTTTGTAATTTAAAAAATTGTCCAAACCCTAACCCAGACTAAAATGTCTGACACTCTATTCTAAACAGTAAACACTAAGGTTCAAACCATAAAACCTAACCCTAAACTCTGAAATCTAAACCCTAGCCCTAACCCTAAAACGTCTAAAACGTCCAAAAACTCTATTTTCCCTTTGCATTTTGTAATTTAAAAAAATTGTCCAACCCTAAACGGACTTAAAACGTCGACACTCTATTCTAAACGTAAAACACTAAAGGTTCAAACCATAAACCAAAACCCTAACTCTGAAATCTAAACCCTACCCTAAACCCAAAAACGTCTAAACTCCAAAAACTCTATTTTCCCTTTTAATTTTGTGATTTAAAAATTGTCCTAAACCCTAAACCCGGACTTAAAACGTCTGAAACTCTATTCTAAACAGTAAAACACTAAAGGTTCAAACCATAAAACCAACCCTAAACTCGAAATCTAAACCCTGAGCCTAAACCCTAAACTTCTAAACGTCCAAAAACTCTATTTTCCCTTTGAATTTGTGATTTAAATTTCTAAACCCTAAACCCGGACTTAACGTCTGAACTCTATTCTAAACAGTAAACACTAAAGGTTCAACCATAAACCTAACCCTAAACTCTGAATCTAAACCCTAGCCCAAACCCTAAAAGTCTAAAACGTCCAAAATTCTATTTTCCTTTGAATTTTGTGATTTAAAAATTTTCAACCCTAAACCCAGGACTTAAAACTGCTGAACTCTATTCTAAACAGTAACACTAAAGGTTCAAACCATAAAACCTAACCCTAAACTCGAATCTAAAACCCTAGCTAAACCCTAAAACGTCTAAACGTCCAAAAACTCTATTTTTCCCTTTGGAATTTAGTGATTTAAAAAATCTGAAACCCTAAACCAGACTTAAAGTCTGACACTCTATTTCTAAACGTAACACTAAAGGTTCAAACCAAAAACCTAACCCTAAACTCTGAAATCTAAACCCTAGCCAAACCCTAAAACGTCTAAAACTCCAAAAACTTATTTTCCCTTTAGTTTTGTGATTTAAAAATTGTCCTAAACCCTAACCCGGGACTTAAAACGTTGACTCTATTCTAAATAACACTAAAGGTTCAACCATAAAACCTAACCCTAACTCTGAAATCTAAACCCTAGCCCTAAACCCTAAAACGTCTAAAACTCAAAAACTCTATTTTCCTTTGAAATTTGTGATTTTAAAAAAATTGCCTAAACCCTAACCCGGGACTAAAACCAAAACTCATTCTAACAGTAAACACTAAAGGTTCAAACCATAAACCTAACCCTACTCTGAAATCTAAACCCTAGCCCTAAACCCTAAAAACGTCCAAAACTCTATTTTCCCTTTGGAATTTTGTGATTTAAAAATTGTCCTACCTCTAAACCGGTACTTAAAAACTCTGAAACTTATTCTAAACAGTAAACACAAGTTCAAATCCAAAAACCTACTAAGCCCCTAAACCCTAAAACGTCTAAAACGTCCAAAAACTCTATTTTCCCTTTGGAATTTGTGATTAAATTCTCCTAAACCCTAAACCGGACTTAAAACGCTGACATCTATTCTAAACGTAAACACTAAAGGTTCAAACCAAAAACCCTAACCCAAACCTGGAAATCTAAACCCTAGCCCTAAACCCTAAAACGTCTAAACAACTCCAAAAACTCTATTTTCCCTTGAATTTTGTTTAAAAAAAATTGTCCGAAACCCTCTGGGTTTAGGGTTTCGGACAATTTTTTAAATTGACAAAATTTCAAAGGGAAAATAGAGTTTTTGGAAGTTTTAGACGTTTTTAGGGTTTAGGGCTAGGGTTTAGATTTCAGAGTTTAGGGTTAGGTTTTATGGTTTGAACCTTTAGTGTTTACTGTTTAGAGTAGAGTGTCCGACATTTTAAGTCCTGGGTTTAGGGTTTCGGACAATTTTTTAAATTGACAAAATTCCAAAGGGAAAATAGAGTTTTTGGACGTTTTAGACGTTTTTTGGGTTTAGGGCTAGGGTTTAGATTTCAGAGT
>JAAAXO010000328.1:351517-367674 GCA_011799875.1 Thinopyrum elongatum
TTTTTAAATCACAATTCCAAAGGGAAAATAGAGTTTTTGGACGTTTTAGACGTTTGATTGGTTTAGGGCTAGGGTTTAGATTCAGAGTTTAGGAGTTAAGCGTTTTCATGCTGTGAAACGTTAGTGTTAGTTTAGAATAGAGTTCAGACGATTTAAGTCACGGGTTTAGGGTTTTAGGACAATTTTTGAAATCACAAAATTAAAAAGGGAAAATAGAGTTTTTAGGAGTTTTAGACGTTTTTAGGGTTTGCCGGCTAGGAGTTTAGATTACAGAGTTTAGGGTTAGAGTTTTATGGTTGAACCTAGTGTTTACTATTAGAAGAGAGTGTCAGACATTTTAAGTCCGACGTTTTAGGGTTTCAGTTAATTTTTTTAATATCACAAAATTCCAAAGGGAACAAATAGAGTTTTTGCGACGTTTTAGACGTGTTGGGTTTAGGTCTAGCGTTAGATTTCGAGGTGAGGGTTAGGTTTATGGTTTGACTTATAGTGTTGACTGTTTAGAAGGAGTTTCAGAGTTTTAAGTCCGGGTTTAGGCGTTTCTGGACAATTTTTTGAAATACAAAAGTTAAAAACAGAAATAGAGTTTGGACGTTTTAGACATTTTTAGGGGTTTAGGGCTAGGGTTTGATTTCAGAGTTTTGTCTAGGCCGTTAGGTTTTATGGTTCGAACCTTTAGGTTTCTTGTTAGAATAGAGTGTCAGACATTGAAGTCCTGGGTTAGGGTTTCAGAAAAAAATTTAATATCACAAAATTCCAAAGGGAAAATAGAGTTTTTGGACGTTGTAGACGTTTTAGGGTTTAGGGCTATGGCGTTTAGATTCAGACGTTAGGGTAGGTTTTTATGAGTTTAAACTTTAGTCTTTACTGTTTAGAATGAGCGTTTCAGACGTTTAAGTCCCGCGGTTTAGCGTTTAGAGACAATTTTTTGAAATCACAGCCTGCCTGGTGCCTCGACCGACGAAGCTGCTGGTGCCTCGACAGACTACGTGGTTGGGGGGGGAGTGGAAGACCCCTATTGCCAGAGACACAGGCAAGCCCCCCCCTTGATCACCAGATAGCGCCTATTCTCCTCTATACTGCTTGCATTAGAGTAGTGTAGACATGTTACTGCTTTCGTTAATCCTAGTCTGATGCATAGCCCTGACACTGTTGCGACATCTGTTGATACTTACCTGCCAATCATAAATGCCTAGTGTAGGATGCTAGTTTATATCATTGGCCCTGCATTCTTGTCAGTCTGACCTTGCTATATACTATCGGGCCGTGATCACTCGAGGAGGTGATCACGGGTGTATACTATACCATTATATACATACATACAAATGACGTGACTAAAGTCGGGTCGGCTCGAAGAGTACCCGCGAGTGATTCAGGATGGGGGATGAAAGGAACTCTTGTCCCAAAGCCCTTGAGTGGATCGTTGTGGGGCAAGCGAACAGGGCAGGTTGAGACCACCTAGGAGACAGGCGGGACAAGGCCCTGGTCGGCGTTCGCGTTACTTCAGTTAATTAACACGTTTAACGAGATTGCGATATTTGATCTGAGTCTGGCCACTGGCCTATTGACGCACGAAACAACTACGCGGAGTCGTTATGAGTATCCGGCGTCGTGGTATCAGCGAGAAGCTTCTTGACGTCAGCGATTGAGCGGCGGCGCCGTGTTGGGGGGGAACCCCGCGCAACGTACGCCGTGATCGTGTGGGTGCTAGCGTCTGCCGCGGCCGCCCGTACGCAACGTGCAGGAGCGCCATGGGGATGGGCCCAGACCCCAGAGTGCCTAGGATTAAGTCCGGCGTGCTGACTCTTTGTTGAGCCTAGGATGGGCTGCGAGTGTGGATCTTCCGAGGCCGGGCATGACCCAGGAAAGTGTGTCCGCGCCAAAGGGGATCGAGCGTGTTGGGGAATATGTGGTGCCACCCTCCAGGGAAGTTTATCTATTCGAATAGCCGTGTCCCTCGGTAAAAGGACGACCCGAGTTGTATTCCGACCTCATGACAAACTAGAAATGGATACTAAAAAACCACCCTTACAAGTGACAGAAAACCCGGATGGTCGCCTCTTGAATGGGTGGCGACGAGAGGATCGACGGGTAGGATTATGACATACGTTGTTGTTTGGTTAACTTACAACTAATCTCTTCGATTGCTTCAAGATGGAGGCTGCCAGAAGCGTAGGTCTCAGACAGGACTAGCTATACCCCTCTTATTCTGGCATTCTGCAGTTAAGTACAACGATATTGCCATATTTACACAGATACCATGCATAGGTAGTATAGCATCCTTGCTGGCGAGTACTTTGGAGAGTACTCACGCGTGGCTTCCCCCTCTTTTCCCCCCTTTCCCTTCTTGTGCGTGTTCGCAACCAGAGGCTGGAGCCCAGGAGCCCGACGCCACCTTCGACGACTACTACACCAGGACGGAGCTGACACTAGTCCAGGACGCGACGACCAGGAGTAGTTAGGAGGATCCCAGGACCAGGAGGCCTGCGCCTGTTCGATCTGTTGATCCCTGTTGTGCTAGCCATCTTATGGCACCTGTTTAACCTATGTCTTACTCAGATATGTTGCCTTCCGCTGCACTAGTCTATGATCGAGCCAGTTGTAGTCGAGCCCTCGTGGCCCCTGCTTGTATATATGGGGGGGACTTGTCTGGACTTATTTATGTGTTAGAGTTGTGTTGTGATATCTTCCCGTGAGTCACCCTGATCCTTGATCGCCTACACGTTTGCGTGCCATGATTAGTGTACGATCGGCCGGGGGCCGCCACCAGTGGTATCATGAGCGACTGCCTGATAGGAATCCCACTTTCCAATCCTTGGCCGAAAGTTGAGTCTAGACAAGAAAACCGTTTTTACTACTTGGCGGTGTGGATTACGCGGCCCAAATTGCCAACTGCGGTGGTATTAGGTCTTTTATCCTCGTACTATACTCTGGGACTCTGATCTCTCTGAATACTCGGGCGTTAAATGAAGTTTACTAATGCCAGACACTAGGATCTGTAAATTCTGTCACCGCGAGAGCGCCAGATATCTGTGCGATTTTCGCCTGTCGTTGATCTGATTAGTCATGATATCATTTCCTTTCCATTGTTTTGTTAACCTTTCTCCCGAGTGATGTTAAACCTATTATTGTCGTTTGAAAACCTGAATTCCTCTAATTTTCAGATGGACCGTTTGCTTCACCGCGTCACTAAGCAAGCTTGCTGCTTCGCAATGGGCTCGTAATACCCCTGGGTTTCCAGCGTCCTGATCGCTCGTCATGACCCGACTGAGCTACAGTTGCGTACCCTGGTACTTGGTTTATGAGGTTTACCGCCGAGTTCAAACCAGGAACAGTACTATGCTGAAGTTCGGATTATGATCAGCACAGAACAACTCAGACACCGAGCTACACCTTTTTCACGGATTAGGACGTTGCGATTGCGAGGGCATCCATGATGCCGCCCTACTTACGCCTGTCGCTCCGTCTACGAGGGGAGCACAATGCTATCTTGGATGACTCCGAGTTTCCGTACATTCCGTATGCCCTGCTGGAGATGCTACAGGATACTACACGGCCATATATGTGCCCCGTACGAGCCTCGTCGCTACGACCCGCGCGTTCTGATTCAGTCACTCAGGCTCTGGATCGCACTGTTCGGGCTCTTCCGTCGAGTGGTTGCCACTCGAGCACGTCTCTACGATGCTATGTGAACAGTTGCTGCCCGCGTTCGTGCAGGGATACATACGGAGCACATCCTTTATCCGCACAGGGCACCTCAGATGATATGCCCTGGTATTGACTGGCCTATTGTGGGGCGTCACACACGACACGTGCGACCTCTTCTTACAGCTCAGAGACGGGTCTCTGCATCAGAAGTGCACATGGAGCACAGGATTCTTTCCGCGACGAACATTCTGTCGTCCGACACTCGCAGCCTACCCCGATACAGTGGTCTCTCCGACGTTGATGAATAGCCTTTGCCTATATCTCGTTGTGTACTTCCTTACAGCGGTGCCATGCGCCCGCCTAGTATGTCTAGCTTTTGATTGGCGCCCCGGCCCCGGGGCCCCCCCCCAGGTATGTGTCCGATTTGACCCGACGTTGTGTAGGGATATGTATGTCTTAATCGACTACTTTTATGATATTTGGATTGCACTGCTTAAACTTATTGTCGAGCTTAAATCATGCTTGTCGCCTAAGCACATTGTAACACCCCGCTGTATTAGCTTACAGAGATCACCCTTTGATGAGGCCATGTCATCATGATAATAGTGACACAATCATCATTGATATATTGCATGTCAACTCCTAAGTCAATTTCAAATTTAAATGAAAAGTGCGGTATAAAAGTTGTCCAACCTTAGAAAACTAAAATGATCAGATAAATAACAAATATTCCAAGAGGCTATTCTAAAATTGAAAAAAACAAACATCAATGGAATTGGATAAGTGACTCGAACCCAACATCAAACAGTGGATAAAGAAATATTTAAACCATTTATTAAATCTGAAAAAATATGGAATTATGTTTTGTCCCAACTAATTTTAGGTGTTCAAGGAATAATGCCACTGGTGTTTATGAAATAGGTCACACTTTTTACATAAACCATTGGGCCAACATTTAACAGTAGAAGAAAGAGAATAAAGAAAAGGAAAAGTGAAAACAAGAAAAGCGAAAAAAAGAGCAACACCAACCCCCCCCCCGCTTCGCCTCCGCGCGACAGCCAGCCCCTGACCGCCCCAGCCACCGCGCTGCCCGCCGCGGCGCCTCCAGCCACAGCGCCGCCGCCCCGCCTCCGGCCCGCCGGTGCGCCTCGCCGGCGCCCGCGCCCGCCAGACCGCCCGCATGCGTACCCTTTGGGCCACCGGACATGTCCGGTCAGAAGGGGCACGCCCCGGACGTGTCCGCTCCTGGGCACTGCCCAGTGGGACCCGAACCCCTGTGACCGTTGACGAATGGCGGCCCACGGCCAGAAACCGTTTTAAGAAAATAGAAATAAAAATAAATAATTAAATCATTAATAATTAATTAATTAAGTAATTAGTTAATTAATCTGATTAGGTTAATAATTAACTGATAGTGTTCAGGTTAAACAGTAATTAGTAATTACTTAATAAATGCTGACGTCAGCATGATGTCATGCATGACGTCAAATTACTGTTGCGGATAATGTTGAATTAAATAATTCATTAAAATTTCAGAAATATAAAAACTTTAGAAAATCATTATCCTTTAAAACACGTAACTCGATGAAAATAGTTTATACAGAACTTGCTCAGAACGACGATACAGAACCGATACGCCCTCGCGTATCTCGTCAGAGCCCGCGCTATGGAACGTGAACAATTAGACGATTCGATAAATGAATAGTGTCCAACCCTAATTAAATAAATCCGAATAAAATCCTAAATTAACTAAATCGCTTAGTTAGGCTGATATATCACCCGGCCCTGCGTTTAGACATGTCATGCCATCACTGTGTGCTTATTGCAGTGTGTTTACTGATTCTTCCCCCTTTCTCTTCGGTAGACCCTACGAGACCGCGCCCGGCTTGCCTGGTGCCTCCTTTTTCTTTCTTTGTTTTCCTTTTTTTTTTTCCCTTTTCTTTTTTTTTTTTTTTTTTTCTTAGACCGACTACGTGTGACGACCCCTACTTGTGCCCAGAGCATACAGGCAAGCCCCCCCCCCCTTGATCACCAGATATCGACTATTCTCTCTATATGCTTGCCATTACGAGGTAGTGTAGCATGTTACTGCTTTCCGTTAAATACTAGTCTGATGCATAGCCTGACACTGTTGCTACATCTGTTTTTCTTGATACCTACCTGACCAATCCTAAAATGCTAGTGTGGTATGCTAGTTTATCATCATGCCCTGCCCTTCTTGTCAGTCATGCCTCTGCTTACTATCGGCCCGTGATCACTCGGCGAGGTGATCCGGGTTATACCCTAAAAATCTACATACTAGACAACTGGTGACTAAAGTTCGGGTCGAGCTCGAAGAGTACCCGCGAGTGATTCACGATTGGGGCTGAAAGGACCTTGTCCAACGGCCCTTTGAGTGGATCTTGTGCGGAGCGACAGGGCAGGTTGAGACAACATAGGAGACAGGGGGCAGGCCCTGGTCGGAGTTCGCGTTTACTTCATAATAACACGTGCTAACGGAGTGGATATTTGATCTTGAGTCTGGACACTGGCCTATACGCCACTAACCGAACTACGCGGGGAGTAGTTATGGGTATCCCGGCGTCGATGTATCAGATGAAGCCTCTTGACGTCAGACCCGACTGAGCGGCGCGACCGCCGTGTTGGACGCCACGTGCTAACGTAACCGCGTATCGTGTGGGTTGCTAGGTTGCTCGCCGCCGCGTACGCAAACGTGAGGAGCGAACGGGCGATGCGGCCCAGACCCAAGTGCCTAGGATTAGTCCGGAGTGTGACCTCCTCTGTGAGCTAGGTGGGGCTACGAAGTGGGATCTTCCCGAGGCCGGCAGACCCGGGAAAGTGTGTCCGGCTTAAAGGGCGATCGAGCGTGTTTTATTGAGGGAATATGTGGTGCCCCCACCCCTGCAGGGAAGTTTATCTATATCGAATAGCCGTGTCCCTCGAGTAAAGACGCACCCGGAGTTGTATTCCGACCTATATACAACTAGAACTGGATACTTAATAAACACACCCTTACAAGGGACAGATAACACGGTGGTCGACTATCTCGCATGCGATGCCGACGAGAGATCGGGGTAGGATTATGCTATACGTTGTTGTTGGTTAACTTCCAACTAATCTCTTATATGCTAAAATGGAGGCTGCCAGAAGACGTAGTCTTCGACAGGACTAGCGATCCCCCTCTTATTCTGCGCATTCTGCCGTTCAGTCCACGATATTGCCCTCTTTACACTATACATGCATAGTAGTATAGATCCTTGCTTGCGAGTACTTGGATGATACTCACGGTTGCTTTCCCTATCCTTTTACCCCCTCTTCCCTTCTGCCCAGGTTGTCGCCCAACCAGGATGGAGCCCAGGAGCCAGGACGCCACTTCGAGACTACTACCACCAGCGACGGAGCCTACTACTACGTCCAGACGCCGAGTTTACTATTTAGAATAGAGTGTCAGACATTTTAAGTCCTGGTTTTAGGGTTTCAGTAATTTTTTTAATATCACAAAATTCCAAAGGGAAAATAGAGTTTTTGGACGTTTTAGACGTTTTGAGGGTTTAGGGCTAGGGTTTAGATTTCAGAGTTTAGGGTTAGGTTTTATGCTTTGAACCTTTAGTGTTTACTGTTTAGAATAGAGTTTCAGACGTTTTAAGTCCCGGGTTTAGGGTTTAGGACAATTTTTTGAAATCACAAAATTAAAAAGGGAAAATAGAGTTTTTGGATGTTTTAGACGTTTTTAGGGTTTAGGGCTAGGGTTTAGATTACAGAGTTTAGGGTTAGGTTTTATGGTTTGAACCTTTAGTGTTTACTATTTAGAATAGAGTGTCAGACATTTTAAGTCCTGGTTTTAGGGTTTCAGTAATTTTTTTAATATCACAAAATTCCAAAGGGAAAATAGAGTTTTTGGACGTTTTAGACGTTTTGAGGGTTTAGGGCTAGGGTTTAGATTTCAGAGTTTAGGGTTAGGTTTTATGCTTTGACGTTTAGTGTTTACTGTTTAGAATAGAGTTTCAGACGTTTTAAGTCCCAGGTTTAGGGTTTAGGACAATTTTTTGAAATCACAAAATTAAAAAGGGAAAATAGAGTTTTTGGATGTTTTAGACGTTTTTAGGGTTTAGGGCTAGGGTTTAGATTATAGAGTTTAGGGTTAGGTTTTATGGTTTGAACCTTTAGTGTTTATATTCTAATACAGTAACACTAAGGGTTCAACCATAAAACCTAACCCTACACTCTGAAATCTAAACCCTAGCCTAAACCCTCATACGTCTAAAAACGTCCAAAAACTCTATTTTTGCCCTTTGGGAATTTTGTGATATTAAAAAAATTACTGAAACCCTAAAAACCAGACTAAACTGTCTGACACTCTATCTAAATAGTAAACACTAAATGTTCAACCTAAAACCTACCTAAACTCTGTAATCTAAACCCTAGCCTAAACCGAAAAACAAACGTCTAAACATCCAAACACTCTATTTTTCCCCTTTTTAATTTTGTGATTTTCAAAAAATGTCCTAAACCCTCAACCCGGACCTTAAAACGTCTGAACCTCTATTCTAACAGTAAAACCATAAAGGTTCACAGCATAAAAACCCTAACCCTAACTCTGAACTCTCTAACCCTAGCCTCTAAACCCTCAAAACTCTAAAACGTCCAAAAACCTATTTCCGCTTTGGAATTTTGTGATATTAACAAAAATACTGAAACCCTAAACCAGGACTAAAATGTCTTGCACCTATTCTAAATATTAAACACTAAGGTTCAAACCATAAACCTAACCCTAAACTCTTTAAATCTAAACCCTAGCCCTAACCTAACAACGTCTTAAAACATCCAAAAAACTATTTTCCCTTTTAATTTTGTGATTTCAAAAAATGGTCCTAAACCTAAACCGAAACTTAAAACGTTTGAAACCTTTCTAAATATGGTAAACACTAAAGGTTCAAACCATAAACCTAACCCTAACTCTGCATCTAAACCTAAGCCCTAAAACCCAAAAAAACGTCTAAAACATCCAAAACTCTATTTTCCCTTTGGAATTTATGATTTTAAAAATTGTCCTAAACCCCTAGACCCTGGACTTAAACCCCTAAAACTCAATTCTAACACCGACACAACCAAAGTTTTCAAACCATAAAAACCTAACCCTAAACTCTGAAATCTAAACCCTAGCCCTAAACCTAAAAACGTCCAAAAACTCTATTTCTCCCTTTTGGATTTGTGATTTTAGAAAATTGTCGTAAACCTAAACCCGGGACTTAAAACATCTGAAACTTTAATCTCTAACAGTAAACACTAAGGTCAAATCAAAACCCCTAGCCCTAAACCCTAAAAAAACGTCAAAAACTCCAAAAACTCTATTTTTCCCTTTGGAATTTAGTGCTTTTTAAATATTCTCCTAAAGCCTACACCCATCGGACTTAAAAACTGCGACACTCTATTCTAAAAAAGTAACACTAAAGTTCAAACCATAAAACCTAACCCTCACTCTGAAAATCTAACCTAGCCCTAAACCCGAAAAACGTCTAAAACGTCCACAAACTCTCTATTTTCCCTTTGTAATTGTCAATTTAAAAATTGTCCGAAACCCTAAACCCAGGACTTAAAATGTCTGACCTCGATTCTAAACGTAAACACTAAAGGTCAAACCATAAACCTAACCCGAAACTTACAATCTAAACCCTAGACCTAAACCCTCAAAACTTCTCAAAAAACAACGTCCAAAACTCTCTTTTCCTTTGAAATTTTTGTCACTTTGAAATTGTCCGAAACTCTAACAACCCTGTACTTAAAATTCCTGACACACTCTATGCTAAACAGTAAACACTAAAGGTTCCAAACCTATAAAACCTACTCTAAACTCTGAAATCTAAACCCTAGCCCTAAACCCTCAAACGTCTAAAACGTCCCAAAACTCTATTTTCATTTCCCTTTGGAATTTTTTGTCAATTTAAATAATTGTCGAAAACCCTAAACCCAGGACTAAAATGTCTGACACTACCCTAGTCCTAACTGTAAACACTAAGGTTCAAACCATAAAAACCTAACTACCTAACTCTTAAATCTAAACCCTGACCTAAACCTAAAAACCGTCTAACGTCCAAAAACTCTCTATTTTCCCTTGCAATTTGTCAATTTAAAAAATTTGTTCCAACCTAACCCCGGACGTAAAAATGTCGACACTCTATTCTAAACAGTAAACACTAGGTTCCACACCATAAAACCTACCCTCAAAACTCTGAAATCTAAACCCTAGCCCTAAACCCTAAAAAAACGTCTAAAACGTCCCAAAACTCTATTTTGTCCCTTGCAATTTTGTCATTTTTAAAAAATTGTCCGAAACCTAAACCAAGGACTTAAAACTCTGACACTCTATTCTAAACCGTAACACTAAGGTTCAAACCATTAAAACCTAACCCTAACTCTAAATCTAAACCCTAAGCCCTACCCAAAAAACGTCTAAAAACGTCCATAACTCTATTTTCCCTTTTTATTTTGTGATTTCAACAAATTGTCCAACCCTAACCCGGGACTTAAAACGTCTGAAAACTCTATTCTAAACAGTAAACAACATAAGTTTCAAACCATCAAATCTACCACTAAACTCGGAAAGCTTAAAACAACCCTAGCCCTAACCCTAAAACGTCTAAACGTCCCAACTCTATTTTCCCTTGGAATTTGTGATATTAAATTTTTTCTGAACCTAAACCCAGGACTTCAAATGGTCTGACACTTATTCTAACAGTAAACACTAAAAGTTCGAACCATAAAAAACCTAACCCTAACTCTGAAAAATCTAACCCTAGCCCTAACCCTAAAAATGTCTCAAAACGTCCAAAAACTTCTAGTTTTCCGTTTTGTAATTTTGTGATTTCAAAAATGTCCTAAAACCCTAAACCCAGGACTTAAAAAAAACAATCTGAAACCTATTCCTAAACGTAAACCCGAAGGTCAACCATAAAACCTAACCCTAACTCTGAAATCTAAACCCTAGGAACCTAAACCCTAAAAACGTCTAAACTAAACGTCAAAACTCTATTTTCCCTTTGAAATTTTGTCACTTTAAAAATTGTCCGAAACCCTAACCCCGAGGACTTTCAAATTCTGCACTCTCTAAAAACAGTAAACACTAAAGGTTCGAACCATAAAACCTAACCCTAAACTCTGAAATCTAAACCCTAGCCCTAAACCCGACAAAGTCAACGTCCAAAACTCTTTTTCCCCCTTTTTTTAATTTTGTGATTTCAAAAAATTTGTCCTACACCCTAAACCCAGACTTAACATCTGAAACTCTTCTAAACTAACGTAAAAACCTACAGGTCAAACCATAACCTACCCTAACTCTGAAATCTAAACCCTATACCTAAACCCTACAAAACGTCTCAAAATCCGTCCAAAAACTCTATTTGCCTATTGAATTTTGCAATTTAATAATTGTCCGAAACCCTAAACCCAGGACTTAAAATGTCTGACACTCTATTCTAAACTGTAAACACTAAAGGTTCAAACCAAAAACCTAACCCTAAACTCTGAATCTAACCCTAGACCTAAACCCTAAAAACCTCTAAAAAAACGTCCAAAACTCTATTTTCCCCTTTAATTTGTCAATTTAAAAATTGTCCGAAACCCTAACCAGGACGTAAAATGGTCCTGACTCTTTCTAACAGTAAACACTAAAGGTTCAAACATAAAACTACCCTAAACTCTTGAAATCTAAACCCTAGCCCTACACCCTAAACTCTAAACTTCCAAAAACTCTATTTTCTCCCTTTGCAATTGTTGTCAATTTAAAAAATTGTCTGCAACCCTAAACTCAAGACTTAAAACGTCTGACCTCTATTCTACCCAGTAAACACTAAAGGTTCAAAACCAGAAAACCTAACCTAACTAACTCTGAAATCTAAACCTAGCCCTAAACCCAAAAAAACGTCTAAAAACGTCCAACACACCTCTATTTTCCCCTTTTTATTTTGTGATTTCAAAAATTTTCCTAAACCCTAAACCCTGGTACTTAAAACTCTGAAACCTATTCTAAACATAAAAATCTAAAGGTTTAAACCATAACACCTAACCCTAACTCTGAATCTAAACCCTACCCTAACCCTAAACGTCTAAAAAAAGTCCAAAAACTCTATTTTCCCTTGGAATTTTGTGATATTAAATTTTTTCTGAAACCCTAAACCCAGACTTCAAATTTCGACACTCGTAATTCAACCACATACACTAAAGTTTCGAACTCATACAAACCTAACCCTAAACCTGAAATCTAAAACCTACCCTAAACCCTAAAAATGTCTAAAACGTCACAAAACTCTATTTTCCTGTTTTTAATTTTGTGATTTCCAAAAATTTCCTAAACACCTAAACCGCAGGACTTAAACGTCTGAAACTCTATTCTAAACAGTAAACACTAAAGGTTCAAACATAAACCTAACCCTAAACTCTGAAATCTTAACCCTAGACCTAAACCCTCAAAACGTCTAAAACGTCAAAAACCTATTTTCCCTGGAATTTTGTGATATAAAAAAATTACTGAAACCCTAAAACCACGGACTTAAAATGTCTGACACTCTATTCTAATATAAACACTAAGGTTCACATAAAACCTAACCCTAAACTCTATAATCTAACCCTATCCCAAACCTAAAACTCTAAAACATCCAAAAACTCTATTTTCCTTTTTAATTTTGTGATTTCAAAAATTGTCCTAAACCCTAAACCGGGACTTAAAACGTCTGAAACCTCTATTCTAACAGTAACACTAAGTTCAAAGCATAAAACCTAACCCTAAACCTTGAAATCTAAACCCTAGCCTAAACCCTCAAAACGTCTAAACGTCCAAACAACTCTATTTTCCCTTTGAAATTTTGTGATATTAAAAAAATTACTGAAACCCTAAAACCAGGACTTAACAATGTCTGACACTCTATTCTAAAAGTAAACACTAAAGGTTCAACCATAACCTAACCCTAAACTCGTAATCTAAACCTAGCCAAACCCTAAAACGTCTAAAACATCCAAAACTCTATTTTCCCTTTTTAAAATTTTGGTGAGTTTCCAAAAAATTGGTCCCTAAACCCTAAACCCGGACTTAAAACGTTGAAACTCTATTCTAACAGTAACACTAATTTCAATATAAAACCTAACCCTAAACTCTGAAATCAAACCCTAGCCCTAAACCTCAAAAAAAACGTCTAAAACATCCAAAACTCTATTTTCTCCCTTGGAATTTTGTGATAATTAAAAAAATTCTGAAACCCTAAAACCAGGACTTAAATGTCCTGACACTCTATTCTAAATATAACACTAAAGGTTCAAACCAAACCTAACCCTAAACTCTGAATCTAAACCCTAGCCCTAAACCCTAAAAACGTCTAAACTCCAAAACTCTATTTCCCTTTGAATTTTGTATTTAAAAATTGTCCGAAACCTAAACCCGTACTTAAAACGTATTGAAACTTATTCTAAATGTAAACAACTAAAGGTTTCACCATAAAACTACCTAACCTCTGAAATGTCAAACCCTAGCCCTAAACCCAAAAACGTCTAAAACATCCAAAAACTCTATTTTCCCTTTGGAATTTAGTGATTTTAAAAATATTGTCCAAACCATACCGGGACTTAAAACCTGAAACTCAATTCTAAACACGTAAACACAAAGGTTCAACCATAAAACCTAACCCTAAACTCTGAAATCAAACCCAATACCCAAACCTAAACCCTAAAACGTCCAGAAAACTCTATTTTCCCTTTTGAATTTTGGTGATTTCAAAAAATTGTCCGAAACCTAACCCGGACTAAAAATCTGAAACTTTATATAAAAACAGAAGTAAACACGAAAGTTTCAAACTCAAACCCTAAATCCCTAAACCCTAAAAATACGCTAAACCTCTAAAACGTCCAAAAACTCTATTTTCCCTTTGGAAATTTATGATTATTAGAAATATTTTCCTGAAACCCTAACCCAGGACTTAAAACGCTGACACCTATTCTAAACATTAAACACTAAAGGTTCAACCATAAAACCTCCTAACTCTAACTCTGAAATCTAAACCTAGCCCTAACCCTAAAAAACGTCTAAAACGTTCCAAAACTCGTATTTTCCCTTTGAATTTTGTCAATTTAAAAATTGGTCCGAAACCCTAAACCAGGACTTAAAACTGTCTGACACTCTATTCTAACACGTAACCACTCAAGGTTCAAACCATAAACTTACACCTAAACTCTGAAATCTAAAAAACCCTAGACACTAAACCCTCAAAACGCTCTAACCTAAACGTCCAAAAAACTGCTATTTTCTCCCTTGACCAATTTTTGTCAATTTAAAAACTTTGTCCGAAACCCTAAACCCAGGACGCTAAAATGGTCTGACCACTCTATTCTAACCACACGTAACACTAAAGGTTCAACCATCAAACTAACCCTAACGTCTGAAATCTAAAACCCTAGCCCCTAAACAACTAAAACGGTCTAAACGTAACAAATAACTCCTATTTTCCCTTTGCAATTTTGTCAATTTAAAAGAATGTGTTCCGAAAACCCTAAAACCAAGGACCTTAAAACCGTCTGACACTCTTTAAACAGGAACACTAAAGTTGCCGTCTAAAACCATAAGAACCGTAACCCTAACAACTCTCGAAATCTTAAACCCTAGACCCTAAAACCCAAAAAAAGCTCTTAACGTACAAAAACTCTATTTTCCCTTTCTTATTTTGTGATTCTAATGTCATATAACATAACTTCGGACTAACTCGAACACTCTATTCTAAACGTAAACATCTAAAGGCTTCAAACCATAAAACCTAACCCTAAAAACTTGAAGCTAACCCTCCCTTCCAAACCCTAAAAACGTTAAAACGTCCACCAAAACTCTATTTTCCCTTTTATTTTGTGATTTAAATTGTCTGATTCTTGCTTTCTAAACCTAAACCCAGGACTTCACAATGGGTCCGACACTCTCCGTCAACAGACCCTAAACGTGGTACAACTATTCTGAAATGCAGCAAAAAGCCCTCACCTTCCTGTCAATTAGACCGACAATACACCCTAGCCTAAACCTAAAAAGTCTAAAACGTCCAAAACGCTAGTTGTCCGTTTTTTTCAATTTTTTGTGATTTCAAAAATTGGTCCTAACACCTAAACCCAGGACTATAAAAACGCTTATTGAAACTCTATTCTAAACGTAAACATGAAAGGTTCCAAACCTTCAATAACCTAACCCTCTAAACTCTGAAATCTAAACTCACTAGACCTAAACTCCTAAAAACGTTCTATAAACTCCAAAACTTATTTTCCCTTGGAATTTGTGATATTACAAAAAGTTACTGAAACCCTAAAACCAGGTACTTGTTAAAAATGTCTGACATCTACATTCTAACATAGTAAACACTAATAGGTTCAAACCCAAAAAAAAACTCTAACCTCTAAACTCTGATCTAAACCCTTAGCCTAAACCCTAAAATACTAAACGGGGTCTAAAACATCCCAAAAACTCTAATTTCCCTTCTTTAATTTTGTGGATTTCAAAAATTGTCCTCAAACCCTCAAACCTGGATTAAACTTTTGACACTCTATTCTAAACGTAAACACTAAGTAGTTCAACCATAAAACCTAACCTAAACCTCTGAATCTAAACCCTAGACTAAACCCTCAAAACGTCTAAAACCAACGTCCAAAAACTCTATTTTCCCTTTGAAATTTTGGTCAATTTAAAAAATTGTCCGAAACCCTAACCCAGACTTAAAATGTCTGCACCTTTCTCATTCTAAAACAGTAAACACTAAAGGTTCAACCATGAAACCTAACCCTAAACCTGAATCTAAACCCTAGCCTATAACCCGCTAAAACGTCAAACGTCCAAAAACTCTATTTTCCCTTTCAATTGTCAATGTAAAAAATGTCCTAAACCCTAAACCAAGGACTTAAAACGTCTACACTTATTCAAACAGTAAACACTAAAAGGTTCAAACCATAAAACCTAACCTAAACTCTGAAATCAAACCCCTAGCCCTACACCCAAAAACGTCTAAAACGTCCAAAACTCTATTTTTCCCTTTTTAATATTTTGGGATTTCAAAAAATTGGGTCCTGACACTCTATTCTAACATAAACCCTAAAGGTTCAAACCATAAACCTAACCCTAAACTCTGAATCTAAATCCCCTAGACCTAAACCAAAAAACGTCTAAAACTCCAAAAACTCTATTTTCCCTTTTTAATTTTGTGATTTTCAAAACATTGTCTGACACTCTATTTTTCTCCCTTGTTCTAAAACCCTAAACCCCAGGACTTCAAATGTCTGCACTCTCTTCAAAACAGTAACACTACAGGTTTCGAACCATAAACTAACCCTAAACCTGAAATCTAAACCCTAGCCTAAACCCTAAAAAATGTCTAAAACGTCAAAACTCTATTTTCCCGTTTGAATTAATTTGTGATTTCAAAAAATTGTCCTAAAAAACCCCCTAAAAAACCCAGGACTAAAACTTCTTTAACCTCCTATTCTCAACACATGAGGGG